>VZTF01002402.1:919032-1063373 GCA_013397755.1 Cnemophilus loriae
GGGCCTGGGGCCGGGGCAGGGCCTGGGACCGGGGCAGGGCCTGGGGCCGGGGCGCTCCGCTGCATTCTGCCGAGTTTCCACAAGAGGGCAGTGGAAGACGGAGTTTGAGCACGGAGTCCTGAAATTGTGGAATGGTTTGGGTTGGAAGGGACTTTAAAGATCATCCAGTTCCAACCGTGGACAGGGAAACTTTCCACAACATCGGGTTGCTCAAAGCCTCATCCAGCCTGGTCTTCCAGGGATGGGGAATCCGCAGCTTCTTTACGCCACCTATTCCTCACCACCCTCACAGTAAAGAATTACTTCCTTATATTTAACCTAAACTGACCCTATCTCAGTTTAAAGCTGTTCCCCTTTGTCCTGTTCCTACACATCCTTGTAAAAAAGTCCATCTCCAGCTTTCTATAATCCCGTTTAGGTACTGGAAGGTGCTATAAGGTCTCTCCAGAGCCTTTTTCAGGCTGAAGAGAGATGGTATTGATAGAGGAGAGTTATATACAGAGAAAGCAGAGTCCTGTATTATATCCTGATTTTGTGTGGTCATCCATCTGTACCCATCATCTCTTGCCTTATGCCAGTAACTCCTCACAGCTCGGGCCGGCATCTCTCTGTACGGTCCCGAGAACAGCCCCATCCCTAGCTCGTGGCAGGTAAATACCCTGGTATTTAACTCTATATGTAAGTCTGGGCTCAGCCTATTCATTTTTGCTTCTGGACGTGTTTATGCTGATCTTTCCTTTGTCTTTCCCACGTCTTTCCCTTTTCCTTCCCTTTTCTCTTCCCTTTGCCTTTCCCTAGTCCCTTCACGGCAGCTGCCATCAGCCCTACGGAGTCCATGGCAGCATCCTAGGTGGCTGAGACTGGGAATAAATCTCAGGTAGCAGCATCAGAAATCCTAAACACAGCTCGGGCTCTTAGACAGAGGCATTTTAAAAATTAGGTACTAGAATCCCGCCTCTGTGAACTTCCACAGCCTGACTGCCCTTCCTCTGCTATTGGAGCAGAAATCTCAGAGGCTTGCAATTAATGGAGAGGCAAATTCTTTTGGATCTGTGCCCAAGTTTTACTATAAAAACAGAAACCTCTCAGGGCTGTTGTAAGTCTGCGTACAACCCCAAAATCGCTGCTCTCTGTGTGCCCCATTCCAGGGATACATGGTACCATTCAGCCAGTCTCTCTCCCTTATTGAGCTCTTGTTTTTATTATCACTCAGGCATGACTGACTACTCTTTCTCCACTCATCTAGATCTTCGGGGGTAGGAATCCGCTCTATTAGGTTTCCAGCAAGCTGCTAGAGCTGTGGGGCTGTAGCAGCTTCCTCACTGCCCCGCAGCACCAGCTGCATGTCCGGAGGCAGAGTGGGGAATGTCACCGCCCTGGCTTCCCGATCACCGCTCAGCCCTACCAGCTCGAGTGCTAGAACATAAAGAAAAGCGGGTTTTCCCTGCTGGCAAGGTAATGATACAGGGCAAAACTGTCCTGCTTGTGAAAGCAGAGCTGAGAGTGTGGAGAGTGTTTTGTAGGTGATAGCGAGAGAGATAAGGTGCAATAGGAACCGGGCTGGCAGCTGCGGTGACAGCAGAGGGCATGCTTCGCTGCCGAGCACACAGCCTGTGCACACAGACCCGGCATTGCTGTGGGTCTGTGGAGCAGGCTGGAAGCGTGGGGGTAAGGAAGCAGTCACAGGAATTCAATGCAATTCAGTCGTCTGCAAAGCCACATGCCCTGCAGCGCTGCGGCAGAAAGAATGGAACAGAATTGCCTTTGCCACAGCCGAGCGGATGATGGATTTATCTGGCTGGGAGAATGAGTGCGAAAAATTCAGAGCACACTGATCCCATAGAGGAGCTGGGGGAAGGGGAATTGGTAAATCAATCTGCAGCTTGCTCGCTGCTCCATGCCTGCGCCAGAGTCTTGAGGACGTCTAGAGGTCTGGCCTTGCCCCTTCCCCGGGAGTCTTCTGCAGGAGACCGTCCAGACTCGTATGGAGCAGATGGACTTCCTTTCTCCACTCCCTCATTGCTAGTTCCTTCAGGTCAGCACAAGGTGGTTTTCTGAACCAAAGCACGTGGTATTTTTCCTTTAGATTTTCTTTGAAAGGAAGTATTAAAATTGTTCAGAAGGAGAACATCAGAGTCATTCTCCCAAATATTACCTGAGAACTTTGGTCCGTTCAACATTGCATCTGTCAACAAGGCTCAGACCTGATGGGAGTTCAGTTTCTCTCCTTTAAACAGGCTGAGATATTTCATAGGGAACATTCCCATCAAAGCTTTGTCTCTTGTCCTGCCTCACCAGCCTCACAACCTCAGCTGAATCTCAAGAGGGTAAAAATGGCCAAGGTGGATGTCAGAGCCTTTCTGAGGCTGCTCTGGCTCAGGAGCCAAGTCATGTCCCAATGGAGGGCATGACCAGAGAGAAGAAACCAACCACACTTTCCTCAGGTGAGCTTCTAAAATTCAGTGGGACAAATCCAAGACATTTCCATGTGGTCATAGTTCCCCTGTTGCTGGGGGACACAGATGTAATTCCTCCAGCCTCCCTCAGGCAGTGGGGGGAACAGAGGGACAGCCACCCAGCTCCAGAGGTGCACAGAGAGATGGAGTCAGAGCCAACACGGTCTTCCAAGCCTTGTCCCCGTGTGCCTGGAAAAGCAATAGTAGCCAGTGAACATCAAAGCCAGGAATTCCCAATGTGACTGGGGGTCTATGCCTGCCTGGAGCTGGACTGTAGGGAGCACAACTCCAACAACATTGCTCCTAACCCAAAGTCCCACTGGGCATTATTGCTCTGCAGCAGGATGCTCTGCACTGCCAGATGGCCAGAGAGGGTTGGCAGGGCAGGGTTGGGCTGGGTAGATGCAAAAATGAAAAACAGACTGTGGGTGAAGACAGGGGCTGGGAAGGAACAGCTCTGGGCTGAACATCTTTAATAGGGCTGGGCTCATGCACACAGAGGTGCTATGCGTAGCTGGAGAAGAATGAGGTGCTGAGCAGCCTGGGTTTGGGCAGGACATCAAGAATGGCCTCTCAAAACCCCTTAAGGAATCAAGTCTGGTATCTTCCCCCATTTGATGGCAGCATGACCATACCAGCTTCCTAAAACCATCCCTGCCAGCCCACCTGGAACCCATCCATCTCCGACTGAGCTATGCAATCCTGTGAAATCCCATTCCAGGTGTCTGAGTTCTGCTGGCCCCACAGGAAGGTGTCAGGAAATGAGAAAGGGGGGAAGAATTCATCAAGGAGGTTGTTCCTGCACTGTGCCAGTGCCTGCAGCTCTCATCTCCATGTTGGTATACAGATGGCTCCAAAGGGCGATAAAATGTAGCACAGCTCTCCATCCTGTGCAGCAGTCCAAGGCTGCACTCCAGCCCATTGCCATGCTCTAAGAAATACAGGTGCTGAACTGATCCCTTTGGCACATCAGGGCAGACCCATAGCTGCAGAAGCCAAAGGAGGGTGGTAGCTCTGGAGTGATGGGGGTTCCCAGTGTCCCTATCCCCTTGGGGTGACACGCTGAACGACAGAAGGCGGGCCAGCCTGGAGAGCTGCCTGCTGTGTGCAGTGACAGGAGATGTTAGGTAACAGATTCCAATAAGCCACAGGGGAGTCAGAAATAACCCAGTGCTGTCTCCCATTTCCATCTCTGCTCCTCTCCAGTGTGGAACCCAAGCACCCTGCACTGCCCTGGGCTGTGGGAGCTGGGATGATCTGGTGGGGAGTTGGAGCCTTCTGCAAAGCTGGCCCAGGCCTGCACTGCAGTGTGGCACAGCTGGGCTGTGCTGTGCCGAGCAGGAGAGCCTGGGGGCTACAAAGCAAGTCTATTCCCAGTGCAAGTAAAATGGGAGAGCCCAGCTTGCTGCTACTGGCACATCTGGAAAAGTGGAGAAATTACTGTTGCTGAAAGAATCCTTTCCTAGGAAACCTCTCTTGAAGGCAGGCAAGAGGGCCAGGATAGGTTTGATGCCTGGCATCTGCTGCCTTGGCCGTTTGCCACGTCCAGGACTGGCTCTGCTTTTTTGCCCACAGGAGGAGAGAGATGCTGGTCCAGCTGCTAACACTCTTGGTGGAGAGAAAAGCTCTGACAGTCATGGCCGTTGGGGACAATGTGCTTTCTTGGGTCCAATCACTTCCCTTGGCCTTGGCAGGAGGCTGTGTCCTGTGCCCAAAGCATGGGAATGTGTCTAAACCAGAGCAGGAGCTGATTCTTCTCCACCAGTTTCCCCAGAGAAAGACCAGTGCTGGAAGACAGAGAGGGTCCCAGGAATACAGAGCTTGGCCTTGTTCGCATCAGGCAGATGGGGAAAAACTGTCTGTAAACGCAGCACAAGTAAACCCAACCCTCAGGGTCTCATGGGCTACAAATGAAGGCTTATTCTCTCATGATTGTCATTAATTTTGCTTCACAATTTGGGAAGGATGAAGAGGATGAAAGCTGTGTGAGGCTGCAGAGCCATGCTCCACAAAGGAAGGGAGGCACCATCCAGGGAGGGCAGTCGCAGTTCAGCCCAAAGTTCTACCTGGTCTGGAGCCAGCAACCAGCACCAGTTCATCTTGTTGGACTGTGAAACACAACACAAACACTTTCCTTCATGATTAATACTCCCAGGTCAGCCGCAGCAAACCCAGCCAGCAGCACCCGTGTTGAAAGTGGGGCAGGGGATGCACATTAAATCACCATGAAACAAAGGTGAAAATTTTCAAGGTTTCTGGAGACCTTTTTGCAGTACTTGAATTCTTGTCCCTTCAAGTCTTTGACTTTCGTCAGCTGGAAATTGAGATAGGAGAGATTCTGATACCCCTTTTTTGACAGCAGAGGCCCTTTCCGGCACATCCTGCTGTGCTCCTGCCAGCTGGGAGACAGATGAGGAGGCTGGTCCTTCGGGGGTTTGAAGCAGCTTTTCGCATTGTGGGCACCAGCCAGCCCATAGGGAGAGGCTGAAGGAGTGGGAGAGACTGGCCATCCCAGTGGGACAGGTGCAACCCACGGGACCAGCACGTCCAGCGACCCCGAGATGGAGACAAGGGTCCCCGCAGGTTCAGCCAGGGACCAGCACGCCCCGACCCAGGCACCCATTTGTCATCACTTCCCGGAGCTGCAGAGCCATGGCAGGAGCCGGGGCACTCTCCCGGGAGGCTCCCGCTAACCCCAGAGCTGCCCGTGGGAGGGAGTCTGGGAACGGGCCGGTGCCAGAGAGATCTACAGGAGCAAGGGAGGCGAAAGGACCCCCAGTGGCACCTCAGCATCCCTCACGCNGCTTCTCACCCGACGGGGCGGGACCCGGCTCCAGGGCGAGGGGCTTTGGCAGAGCGACTGCTGGGGGGCTTCACCCTCCGGCACCGGGTCAGAGCCGCGGGTGGGCGGTGACAGCCGGGACCCCCCACCGCCGCTCCGGTGGGCTTGTGGCCGGGGAGTAGGGAGCGGACGGGCAGAGTCGGGAGCTCTGGAAGGGCTGTGATTCGGGGACAAAACGCGCTGGGGGCGGCTGGGGGGGGCCGGGGGGCGGCCGGAGGGGAGGGGATCTCAGGGGGAACCGTGGAGGCTTGGCCGGCACTGGGCAGAGCGGAGCATCCCCGGTCCCGTTCCCCCCCTCCGTCCCAGAGACCCACCCCCGGCGGCGTGGGGCGAGGGGGGCGCCCCCGCCTTGACGTCAGGAGAAGGGTTTATAAAGGCGGCGGGCGGCGAGGAGATCCCCAACGCCGGAGCCGAGCCGCAGCGGAGCCGCCAGCGCCTCCCGCCGCCGCCTCCCGCGCCCGACCCGCCGGCGAGATGCTGTCGTGCCGCCTCCAGTGCGCCCTGGCCCTGCTCTCCATCGCCCTGGCCCTCGGCACCGTCTCGGCCGCCCCGTCGGACCCGCGGCTCCGGCAGTTCCTGCAGAAGTCCCTGGCCGCCGCCGCCGGGAAGCAGGTGAGAGCCCCGCGACGGGGGGGACACCGCGAGTACCCCTCGGGTACCCCGCTGGGCACCCCGACGGCCGCGCTGCAGGCTCCCGCTTCTACAGAGACCCCGATTCCCCGCTGCAGAACCTCCGTTCCCTGCCAGAGGCCCTGGCACCCCTGCTGCAGACCCTTCCAGTTCCTCGCCAGACTTCCCCAGTGTCCCCGTTTCAGACACCCGGTTCCTTGCTGCAGACCCCCGTTCCCCGACAGATCCCCTGGTTCTCCGCCGGGGCTGAGCCAGCGACAGGTTGGGCAGCTGGTGCTGGGAGGTGAGACAGTCCAGCTGGGTGCTGGTGGGCAGTGAGGAGCAGGCACTGCTGGGGCACAGAGCAGAGCCCCTGGTGAAGCTCCCAGGGGTTTCTCCGGGTCACAGAATGAAGGCAGCTTCCCCAGAGCACAGAACAATGTCCTTATCCACGCTAGGTGACAGCCGAGGCTTGCAGGCACTAGAAGAAAAATAAGTCCCAATGAGATGGTGACCAATTCAACCTCCCCTGCCAGCTCCCCCAAAGACCTTTCCCATGTCACTTTAGCAGCAGGCTCGTGGCATCCTTGCTGAGTACGGCACTGAGTGCTGGAGCAGTGGGAAAAGAAGGTAAAGACGAGTTCATTCCCTATCACAGCCAGGACAGCGGTCTATTCCCCACACCAGGTGGATGCCATAGATGCAACTGCTGCATAGCAGCTGTCAGGCTGGGCTCTTCGGAAAGCCAGGGCTCCTCTTCTCCTACAGCATCCTGAATGTCTCTAATCTGGGCACAGAGGTGTCTTAGAGGAACGGAGTGGTGAGCCCTCAAAAATCAAGGAGTAATTGTGGTCTCTCTATCTCCCTTTCTGTCTCTTGTCCCCAAGGAACTGGCCAAGTACTTTCTGGCAGAACTGCTTTCAGAGCCAAGTCAGACAGAAAATGAAGCCCTGGAGTCTGAGGACTTGTCCCGAGGGGCTGAGCAGGATGAAGTGAGACTGGAGCTGGAGCGCTCGGCTAACTCAAACCCCGCTCTGGCACCCCGGGAACGCAAAGCAGGCTGCAAGAACTTCTTCTGGAAAACTTTCACATCCTGTTAGCTTTTGAAACCCACCTCTCCTCCCCATCCATCACTGCCCTGCTCTGAGCAGAACCTTCACCACAAGAGGCGAAGACTGTAAATACACAATCCACAGTTATGGTGAAATTAAACAAACAAGGAAAATTTGAGTTTGATTTCCACTTGTTTTAATAAAACTTTCTGTTCCAATTGTACATGATTTGCTTGAGTTGTGATTTCTGACTAGTTCTTTGATGACATGCACTCTGCAACTCTTTCAAATGTACTATTTTTAATTCTCTGTTGCAATAAAATTTATGTTTGAAACGGTGACGCTGAGGCTCGGTGGTCAATAAGAAAACTGAAGTTACCTCTCAGGCTGCTTGTCTTTGAAACGCTGCCTGTCTCAGGGCAGCATACACCGTCCACATCCACACGTACGCACACACACACATACACACAGAGCATATCATAATGTGATATTTTTTCTGTGGTCTTACTAAAGAACTAGAGGCACAGTGATATTTTAGATATCAAATCCCTGCAGTTGTGGCTGAATCAAACCCACAGCACTGGCACTTCAAGTCGGTCTAGAGGATTTACACCCATCACCAGAGGCATCAGTAAAAATCTCAGCTGTGTATTTCAAGTGATAGGGATGATAAAAGTAGTTCATGGTACAAGTTTACACCACATGTCTCATTCCCTCCTCAGCCACAGACACTAAAAGGTTTTCTTACCCAGCATATTTTACTCATTGCAGCATTCCCGACAAACACTGATTCTGGGATTCCTTCAGAAAGTTTTCCTTTGTTCTGCTGTACAGGGGGAGGTTTCACACCCCCATAAAGCTGAGATGTTAACCCATGACACCAGCCCCTCTCTAATAAACTGGTCAAGGCAGTTTTGCTACCCACCTCATCATCTTGAAAGGCAATATTAAAAGGTTCAGCAGGGTAGGAGATAGCATTGTGAGAAAAACATTCTTCTCTCAATGGAAGACAAATTTTTCATGCTTTTGCAGGGTCTCGGCTTTCTGGCCGTGCTGGTTTGTGCCACGCACTCACAGGTGAATTGAACCCGTAGAGCAAACATCTTGCACAGGGGACAGGTACCACTTTGATGAGAAATTCATCACTAAGGATTAAAAATAACAAATATTTTGTAGGGGGATCTTAGAGATGTTCATGGACGGAGGGCTCAGCAGAACTCCAGTGGAGGTGGATTCCCCAGCTGAAGGCTTGTTAAGCTGCCTCTGGTCTGTGCTGAACGTAGCTCTCTGTGGAGCATCATTCTTGATGGCTCACGGATCATTGCTTTCATTCGTGGTCTGCGCCTCCTTTTCTGTGGGCAGGGGGTTGTTAGATACGAGCCGGGGGGAAGGTGAATCCCTTGTCATTGAGAACTGTAGCAGTGCCAGTGTGAAATCCCAGCCCTGCTACAGAGCTCGCTGGGCTGTTCCACAGCCAACTGGCAACAGGCAAAGGCAGCAGGGACTTGCCCAGGGAGGGGAGCTGCTGGTATCAACCCCTCTGAGGGGGCCAGAGGCAGGGCTGGATGCTGCCCTCCCTCCCTCGAGCAGGGCAGTCATGGCTTAGCCTGTGCTGCAGGCAGGGCTAAGGACTGCTGCTGGGCCAGTTGGATCCTGCACCTGCTGGAGAAGCCTTGCTGTGACATGATCCTGCATTTCCCCAGCTCCTGGGAGCTTCCTTTCCTCCTCCCTTGGAAGTGGGATAGGTTTTGTGGTGTGACCTGGGGAAATGCTTGCTCCCCATGCAGTGCCTTGGGGTTAGGGGCTCTGCCCTCCTTACCATAGCTGGGTGCAGTGCAGACTGGACAGGGCACAGTGATCCTCACAGCACGTTGTGGGGACATGGAGAGAGCCTTACCCTCTTTGAGCCCTGGATTTCTGTGGCTAGTGCAGCTATGGAGGGTGCAACTCATCGTTGGGGGATGGACAGGGCTGCACTGTGGGGAAAAGACTCCAAAAAGATATTTGACAGTTTCAGGTAATATAGATCAATAATCAGCCCTAAAAATCAGGCAGAGTAAGAATAGGACCCCTTTGAAAATGTGGAGACAGACTCTGTAAGGAGAGAGCAATGGTCCCAGCTCACATCTGATTCCTTCGCTGCTGTGTAGCGTCAACAGAGCAGATTTTAGGGGATTCAGTAAAGCAAAGACATCCCCATCCCTGCCTGCTCACTCTTGTGTTGACTGAGGTTCCTCTTAGCTTTCAAAAAGCAGCTAATTTTTCAATGCTGAGACAGCCTCAAGAGAGCAGCTACAGGAACAGGAAGGGGGTGGAGGTGCCAGGGGCTTGAATATTCTTATGTGCAGAGTCCATCTTTCATGGGATATAAATAGACCACTACTCGCCTGAGGCTTTTCCCCTTGTTCATAATGCTCAACCCGTGCTTCTGAAGGGAGTTTAATCCTGCCAATTGCTGGAATGAAACTCATCCCAAATAGGGATGAGGATGATCCTCAGTCACAAGCAGGAATTAAAGACGGTGATTCACAAGCTACACCAGCCTGTTTCAATATAGCTGATGGCAAGTCATGGCAGCTTCTGGGAAGCTTAATGAAGGTGTGCTGGTGAAGGCATGTCCTCAGTTCAGAGACAGAAAGACAAACTGCTCCTTGTGTCAGCTCAGGAGTTCCTAGAGTGTGGGGAGCTGGCTTCCAAGGCATTAAATGCAGTATCACCACATGTAATTGCACTGTGGCAGCGCCAGCAATCCCAGGTGCTGGGAGCTGTACAAACACGGTGCAGGAGATGGTCTTGCCACACCGAGCTAAAAAGTCTAGAAAGCAAAAAGAAAGATTTCTTTTTTCCCTTTGATAGGTGGGAGTTATGGGCTAAAGAGATTAAATAACTATATTCAACCCCTAGACACGGAGCCATGGAACAGTGTTCCAGGCTTGGAACGCTCCTGCTGGGCACGGCTGAGTCTAGATGAGCACATAGATACGGTCAGCTCCTACAGGCCAGAGCTGCTGAAAGGCAGAGCAGTTTCTGGGAGAGGTTTTCAAGTGAAATTCTCTGCAGGTCAGAGAGGAGGCTCCATGGAGGGACAGCCTCAGCATGGGTCTGGGGGAGGTTAGGGGCTGTGATGATCCACACTCAGATGATTCATCTCCCCTCTTGCACTTGGTGCTACGGGCAGACCCGAGTAATCCCCCTCCAGCAGGTACCTTCAACCTGGTGATTCATCTGAGGCAATGCAGGGAAATGTCCATAAGGAACAACATAAAAGGGCTTGAAACTGCTGCTTGAAGAGTTGCCCTTAATGAAAACCAGAAAGTTGTATAAGGCCTGGAAACACATATCCCCTATGGGAAGTCAGTGAGGAGCTTCTCAGCCCTCCCCAAAGGCAAAGTCTCCAATGATGCCTGGGGGTATCTCTTGATCTAGCAAGCAGGCCAAGATTATTTTTTATGTGCAGTACTAATCAGTAAAAAAGGAAAGTTTTCCTTGGTCTGGAAGGCTTGTTAGGAACCAATATCTTGAAGTGATCCTAGCTGTGTTGCAGAGGAAGTACCTGTGGGACACAAATTTCATATCCTGAATCTACTCTGGCACCATCTAACTCCTTTTGGCTCTGCAGAAAAGACCAAGAACCGGGACCCATGGGCACAAGTTTCCTCCCCTCAGAAGAGCCCATAAGATGCTCTATGGTGCCTTTGCCTTTCCTCTGCCTCTGGGGCTCCTCGCAGGCATCACACCGGCTGATTGCAGCCACCACAGCATCTCTGATTCCCAGACCTCTGCTCGCACCACAGAAAAGTTCCCTTTCATCCCACCCAACTCCCAGCATCTCTGCGGAGCACCAGATCTGCCCCCAGCCCCTGTATGTGTGAGCACCAGGTGCTTGGAGAGAAGCGCTCACTGCTGCAACAGAGTCCTAATTCTCAGCAAGCAAAGCAGCAGGATATTTATTGAGCAGGGTGAGAGAAGATATACCTAGGCAATAAAAGTTATTATGATAAAGGAACAGACTGTACTTTTTGCTCACTGAACACCTTCTGACTCTTTGTCAGCTTATCACAAGAATAATGCAATAAAAACCACTTTTATTCTTTTTTTCTTCACCTTTGCCTTTAATTTATTAGGGAATTATTTGTTATTTTTTTCCAGACACCTAATTCCACTCTGAGAATAGCTGTTTGGCCAGATACTGTGGGTATCTCAGAAAACTTTTTGTACCCCAGTCTTAGGAAACTTACCCCATAAACAACTTGTAGAATACAAGAAAAAAATTGACAAAGTCACAAAAAAACCCCCATGAGTTCAGTTTTCTTCATATGTATAGTACAAATGACAGTTTGTGCCATGAACTATTACTTCCAGCATCATCTGATAAAGAAACACACCTGGTCATTCAATTAACAAAATTAATTTAATGAAGGTTCCTAGTAATTCCTACAAAGATATTCCCTGAGAAAGCACGAAATAATGCAAACCCAGGCTTTGTTTATCACCTAGACTGGCTGCTGGACAAGAGAGAGAGTTGCTTGGTCCCACATACAACAACACAGCATCCCTCCTGATGCTCTCCACTGCTTGCCTCCCCCTCCCTTGCAGCTGGCTCTTGCAGACAGCAGCCTGCTGTGCTCTGTGGTGCAGAAGGATGAAGTGCTCCTGGCCTCCAGCACTGGAAAAGCATTCCCAGGAGGTGAGCTGAGAGATGGTCTGGGCCCTCCATACCCATCCCACAACCCTTGTTAGGAGATGTCCCAGGCACAGAGCCAAAGTCGGCGATTCCCTCCCAGCCCAGCAATAAGCCCAGTGCTGCTCTGCCCCAACGTAGATCATTTGCTCCCTTACACAGAGCTCTGTGCTCTGCTTTCAAGTAAAATCTCTCCTTTTGCTCATGACTGAGGTTTAGGAAGAAAAAGGATCCCCCTGGAAATTGGCTGTCACATTTGCAAAGCTCTTTTGCAAATCTTTTCTGGCAGCTCTTTTCTCCTGCTTTACTTCTTGTGCCTGTCAGGGTTTGTGATTCTTCCTAGAGGCTCAAACACAATATTCCTCTCCCTGTGTGTCTGGCCCCCACAGCATTGTGCCCCAGAGGGTGCCATGTGGGGGGACAGCGCCGAGAACAAGCCCAGGATTGGGGTGCTCTGCAGCCAGCAGAGAGAGCCAAAGAGCGCTGAGAGCCCCTCGCACAGTCTGTGTCTATCCCAGCAGATGCTGAGGATGTGGGTCCTTTGAGCCAGAGGCTGTCTCACCTCTGGCTACGACCTCACCACAGGGAGATGGGCTGCAGTCAGAGGTCCTGCAAAGAAGGGCTTTCCATGGAGCAGCACTTTTGGGTGCCAGAGCTGTGTCAGGATGCAAGCGGTGCTGTTGCACTGACAAGGATTTTTTTCCCCCGAACTAAGTGCCTGCGTCTCATTTCTAAAGAGCATTTCTCATGTCACAATTGCCAGTTTTTACCATGTCAGAATAAAGTTAAATAACGTGAAAATGAGTTAAGTGTTCTACCTAGGGTAAAATGCAGTGGGTTTTGTCCTAATGGCAACTTTCAAGAAACTGCTTCCATACAAATCTTCTTCCCTTGGCATTGTTTGGTTTTCATCCTCTCCTTGTTCACTCAGGTCTTCTGAAACTTCACAGTCTAAGCAGCAGTGGCAGGGGCACAGGAAGGAATTGGCCTGTTCAAAACAGTTGGGGATCTTCCTGAAGAACATATGAGAATGCTGGGTCATATTGCAAAACAGGAACCTGGCAGGTCAAGAGTTTCTTCAACAATGTGTTTCAATGAGAAACCTCAGCATGGTTCCAAACACAAGATCTGAAGTCTCTTGTCAGCATGCAGAGATGCACCCTTGAAGCCAGAGCCCACCCGCTCCCAAGGAGGAAATTTCAGTGGTGGATTTGGCTCCCTAGACACTGCCTCCACATGCAAGTGAGCAGGCTAGTCTGCAGAAAACACAATCTCTTTAGACTGAAAGATATAATCCAGTTAGATACGAACCCTGAATTCCAAACCCTGCTTATCTCCTCAGACAGTGATGACACATGTCATAACGTCACCTCCACCATAAATTCCCTTATTTGTCACATTAGCAGTGGTGATACTGACACCAGCAACAAGGCAATGAAAGAAATTGAGGAGATCCTGAGACACAGGAACAAAGTAGAAGCTATATCTGGGCACATTAACGAGTTCCTTGTAGCCAGCTTTCAATCAATCAAGTTTATCAACCAGCAGCAGGAAGAAGATAAGAAATGAAGGAAGGAACAAATCATTCTGTGATGTAATTGTGTCATCCTGTAACTCTGTCTTCCAAGAGAAGAAACTGGCTCAGGAGGCCTTAGTGGAAATGCTTAAGGATGTAATGAACAATCTCTTTACCTTAAAGCTAGAACTCCTGAATGGAGAAATACAGGAAAATCACAAACTAACACAGCCACTAATGCCCTCATGAAGAGGGTGTTGGAAAAATCTGACCAGATGCTGATTTTTTGTGCTTTGCTGAAGCTGCTCCAAGGCAGCCCAGCTGCTGAGGGTAACCCAGATAAATTTTCTGAGCTGCTGGACAAATGCCTGTGGAAGATCACATGGCTTCTGCCAGGTACCATCAACAGCATCAACCTGGATGCAATCCTGCTGGATGCCCACGCACTCACGAAGACTTTCCCAAAGGAAACACTGAGGCACACATGAACAAACTCCCACTGCAGACCCTGAAAACTGTTGCATAACTTGTGCAAGCTGAAAAAAGTGAGGATGCTGGACCACCTCACCCTGACTCAGGATGCATCTGGCTCCAAGGTAGAAGCTTCCCTCTAGAAGACAAGCACAGGGCCAAGCACAGGGCAAGTGAAACAACTGTAGGAGCAGGAAGGGAGGTGCCCAGGGCAGCTCACAGGGTTGCAAAGCACAAAGCAGGTGATATTTTAGAAATCATCTTCAAAATTTTCTCCAAATAGAGTTTGAAGTTCTAGAGGAGTTATATATTTGAATGTAAGAAAAAGTGGCCCAGGGGAAATTGGAGTCTTTCACAGAAAACCTCTCCCTCTTCTTGCAGAGCTGTGTGAAGCAAAGCCTGCCCATCATCCAGACAGAACAGGACACCAGAGAAGCTTCTTCCTCCTCCTCCCTTGGGGAATACCATGAGGTGGAATCATCTCCTCTTAGATCCATGGAGATCTCAGGAGGGTCCATAAAGGGGAAGGAGTTGATGCCATCCTGCCACCTGGAAGGCTGCAGCAATGGCCATTTCCCTGCAGCAGCAACACAACCTTGCAAGCAAAACAGCCCGCAGCAGACTCCCTGCCAGTCAGGTCCCCTCAAAGGACACCGATGTCATGCTTCTCCCTGGGGTGATGTCCCTGGGGGCAGGAAGAACCACCAGCAGAAAAAGCACTGGGACCTCACAATTATCCAGGCCTCTTCCACACACACATCAGAGCGCAGATGGTGAGAACCACCATCCAATAAAGAATAAACTCCAGCATGAATACCCATGTCAGTTATCTCTTTTTGCCCTTAAAAAAAATAAGGTGGGTAACACTGATACCTTGGGTCAAAACTGAGCACAGATCTGGCCAGGGCAGAGGGTAGAGAAACAGCTGTGTGCTGACCCTTCCTGGACAGCCTCCACAGGGGTCCTGCCATGGGATTTTCCAGCATTCTAACATTCATAGTTAGCAAAGTATCAGACCAACAGTGCCCTGGTTCGCAGCTGAGACAGAGATCAGGGCATCCAAACCATCTCTACCCTCCTGAACAGTGACTACCGTGTTGCCCAGGGAGCAAAAGACAAAGGTGGCAAGAGGAAATTCATTGGAGAAAGCGATTTGTAAAATTTGCGGGTTTCTCTTAGGTGAAATCAATACACAGACTTTCAAACCCACTTTCACTTGTCAGAATGAAAGAGTTTGAGAGAGCAGAGTTGCTATGGACAACTGCAGAATGCCAATGCCTCATCCTGGCCCATCCATCAGCTCCACTTTTCCAAGTACACTGCTATGCCCATGTAAAATTGCCTTAATTTGTCTTTAACACCCCTCTTGTCTCTAAGTTCTTAAGGTGGGAGTCCTTAGCTTTGTGTCAGGTATAACAGTAAGCACTTCAATGATGCTCACTAAATTACAAGGCTTTTTTACTAATAGACAATTCAGTCCATTACAAAATGCTATTAAGCATTTGTGCTCAGGCAGAGCGAGCTAGGTGCCTGGTGAACATGGCAAACCAATATTTTTAATTAAAATAAGAAAAAAGGAACACAGGCTGATTACCAGCCAACAAGAAAATTACCTCCCAGAGATCTCAAAGTGTAATTACCCTTTCTGAATGGCCAAAATGACTGATTTGCTGCAGACTATAATTCTCTCTAATGCTGCTACAAAATCATGGCCACCCTCTCACCTATCCCATTCATCCAGTGCTGTACCTGCCCAGGGGCTGCTCAAGTGCCCATGAAATCATGCTTTGGTGCTCATGTGTGGTTTCTGCCTAATTTTCTGGCTGTGTAGCTGGAAGATTCACAGTGAGAACAAGGCTGATGCCTGCAGAGGTTCTGTTGTTCCATTCCTTTCTGCTCTGTCCTTGTGACACCCTCTGGTTTTGTGCTAAAGGACACACCTGGAGTAGAGCTGCGTCACTTACGTGCAACATAATTGGCTTCTCCGTATGTGGCCTTCTAAGAGCAAATTCGTATCCGTGTTGAACTCTGAGGTCAGGCAACTGCATGTGCTGTTCCAGGAGGCTTCCTTCAGTGCTGTGCTCCCTTTTTCCTAGCAGTAAGTGCCCCATGAGCAGCCATTCCTGGAAATTCTCCGTGCCCAAATACCATTCCAGTATACTTACCGGATAAGTCTGTCCATCTACTGCCTTGTCACTCAGTCCATACCGAAATTTGCCCAGTAAGAATATCCCCTTTGCAAAAGCCTCCCTGGCCATGTGCTCTCACCAGAATTCCTCCCGCCCCATGCAGCAGCTGCAGTGCTGCATCTGTCTCCTCCCTAGAGGAAAAGCCATTAAACAGCTGACAGAGCTGACATGGTGAGGCCACACACTATGTTGTAGCCAGGGGACACATGCAGACTCCTTTTCTATAATGCTGAAGGTCTGATCCACCCCTTAAGGGTTCCAGAGACTGTAGAAAACAGGGAAAGTCAAGTGTTTGGAAGATTTGCAGTATTTACCTGGCAGGCAGACTATGCATTCGTGCTATCACAGTGCCTCAGAGCTGTTGCCAGCCATCAGAAACCTCCTGTAGTGGGTGCAGAACAAAGTCAGAGCAAGTAACAGTCCTTGTCCTGCAGATATTACATGTGATGGGAGAGAAATGCATCAGCAGAGATGCCCTGGAGTCCTACAGGAGCAAGCAGCTTCTTGAATATTCTCTTCTTGAATATTCTCACCTCTCTCTCAGGTACCCCACAGCACAGCCCCAGAGCAGCACTCAGAGTGCCCTGAGCATCCAGATCATGATCTCTACAAGTCATTTTTGCTTGCAGCTCCTTGCCCCTGGCAGAGAACAACATGCAATGGGGTATCATGGGTCTAGGTGTTTATTCTGGATCTTACACCAGAGACAGAAGAGCAGGTTCCTGCCTGTGAAGCAATGGCTAAGGAATGGGTCCTAACACACAGGACGATGCTCCTGCCAGCTCCACAGGCTGAGCTTTGCTGGACAGCAATTCAATTTTCCTCTCTCCTGCCTCCCAGCCAGACAGTCCTCCAGGCTGTTCATCCTCCCCCACAGCCCTGGGGAAGAAAAAAGAGCAGAAGAGCACCTGGGTCAGGAGGCAAAGAAGAAGAGCTGCAAAGATCTCATAAGAGAAAGCTGACCTGGTACCTTTTGCTCTTTCCTGGTTCAGTCCTCTTCCATTTGCTGGAATCACAATCAAACTGTGTTCTCAGGAGGTAGCAGGGTCAGGGAGATCAAGGAATTATAAATAAATACAGTATAAACAAATCAATCAGAGGGATAAAAACATTTGACAGAGACATACTAATTAAAAATATAATAATCCAGATAGTGGACATTTATTTAAAATGGTGCAATTACAGCTTTTAATCATCCAGGTTTAAATTAACAGCAGCAGTGAAGTGGCTGCGCAAATGTGTTCTCTGTAATGAACTGATATTAGAAAGCCAGCCTGGTGATCTCTCCCTCTCTCAGGCTAATTCTCTCTCCTCTCATTGTAAAATAACCTTTTGGTGTCATTTTCTTGTAGAGTCTTGAAGATGAAGACACAATATTGGAGCTAAATTAAATCCCCTTCACATATTTCTCTTCTTTCAAGCTGTAAAAATTGCTGGTATCAGTCATTCAATCTCTAGTGCTGACGCAACCACACTTGAGGAGAACATCTGGGGGCCCCAAGAGTCATTATAGGGAAAATAAAATCCTATATTACAATCAGTCAGCAATTAAAAGGCAGGATGCAGGAGGGCAAATCCTGCAAGATGCTGAGCAGGCTTGATGGGGAAATCAAATGTTAGACCTGTGATGCTCTGGGGCTCTTTTCTTCTCAACTAAGTCATTTGAGAGGAGGTTAGAAAATTTCTACATCTGCTCCTGCCCAGCACAAATGATCTTGGAAATAGCCTGTGTTAATTTGAGTCAGTGCTGATCCAGATGTCACAGGTACCTACTGGCCCTGGCTGCAGGGCTGTGGGGCCAATCTTGCCTTGGCTTGGCGTGTCCCAGCCAGGCCTGGGATTCAAACAGCCGTGGTGTGATGAAGGCAACACTCAGAATGCCATGTGAAGCCCACGTGGTTACAGTGGGCTCGACTCAGGCACGGGCAAGTCAGAGACAGAAAAGCTCTCTGCCCTGGCATGGTTCTGACTTAGGAACACGATGGGTCTGATCTGCCCTGGTCAACTGCCATGGCCCTTCTCCCACACATGGATCTCCACCTGCCCTGTAAAAGCATCTTTCCTACGGAAGAGCCTCGTCTCTACCGGACAAGGTGCTGAGGAGCTCACTGCAGTGGTGGAAGTGAGCAGAATTACAGACACGTGCCAAGTGAAACTGCTGAAGGAAAATCCTTTCAGATATAGCTGTCCTGAGATGGGTTCAAACCCACAGCCAAGGAGAGACCAGTGCCAGCTAAAGCTCTGCTGGTCTGCAGCCCCTGCTCCCTGCCAGCCAGCAAGTGCAGCTCTGTCCTGACCCTGCCTTCACTCTGTCCCTGTGTCATCCTCTGCACAGGCAGAGTCCCAGCAAGCCAGAAACCAACCCAAAAGTTCCTGAACTTAAGGCTCAGCTTCCAGCAGCGTCCCACAACCCGTGCTGGTGACAGCGCAGTGCTGGTCCTGCTCACATTGTTAGGATGCTTCACACCTCAGCTGGATTTGCTCCAAGACTGCAAGAAAACAGACAAGAATTAAAAAACAACATGAAAAAAAAAAACCCAACATTTTGGACGTATGGAAAGATTTCTGTGTGGGAAATGACCACTATACAGGAGAGCAGACGTGTGACTCTGTGTGTGTGTGGATGCCTACACTCGTACCTCTGCATGTGTAAGTCACAGCTTCTCCCAGTGCTGCTCACGCACTCCTGGATTTGGGCTATTGTCACCAAGCACAATTACCTACCTGCATCCATAGTCCTGAGCACATGATTAAAATCAAGAGCCCTTTGGAAAGAGAATTTCATCTCATTAGCACCAAACCTTCCTCTCCTTCCTGTTTACCCGAAGTGTGTGCAAATATACAGCGAGAGAGAAAGAGTCACGCAGCCCTCACTGCTGTGGTGGGCACTGCAATTACCTGGCATGCACATTAAGATTAATAAATATTAACTTTACTTATGTTTACACTGTCCACCTAAAATGGAAACAACATGCTTTGCTACTTAATCAAATTAGAGCTATAAAATTATTTCCCTTTTAGAAGGTTCATTTCTGTTTGGTTGGCAATTAATGTTGATGATTTGAGTCTTATCTTTAAAGCATTTTGAAATACAGAAAAATTGCAGAAGTGCAACAGGGCTTTAATGGAGTCATAGCACACATCAGGTAATAAAGCATAACAGACTGTTTACTTTGAGTAGTCTAATTATTTGAGAGCTTTTTTAAAAACAGAAACCCGACATGTGAAAACTATAATTTCATTTGAATTAACTTTTTTTAAAGAAGCTGGAAAAACCAAACAATTCAAAAAACCCAAAACCTGTTTTTGAAAATGTTTCTTTCCAATTCCCTGCAGCCAGGCCGTGTCCCAGGCAGACACTGAGGAACGAATTTTCCCTTTTGTTTTTCTCTAGCTTTTCTCTCTTCAGGATGTGCAGAACAGGGATGACCAGTTGCACCCTGCGTCCTCACACAACCACTCCTGCACCATCACTGAAAACATCTCAAGGAATCAATGCACCTTTTCGTAGGTGAAGGTGCATTGTCCCACCCTTCTCTGAGCTGCGGGGGACAAAGTCACTGTCACTGGCTCATCTAAGAGACACAAAGCCCCTTCAAGACCTTTAGCACAACCAATAAGGTATTTATCAGCTGTACCTTAGTCTGGGACACAACTCTGGTGAGGCAGAGTGCATCTCCCACAGCTTCCTTGCCTCTGCAGAACTAGTGAGGTTTAATTCCTCTTCTTTTCAAAGCAGCACCAAAGCAGCAGCACAACTCAGGCAGGATGGGACCTCTGGAGGTCTCTGGTCCTCCCCCCTGCACAAAGGGTCCAGCTTTAAAGTTCGATTATGTTGCTCTGGTCTTGTCATGCTTTTAATATCTCCAAAGACAGAGATTCCCACGGTCACCGTTTGACTACGGCCACAGAGAAGACAAAATTACATGGAAGAGACCAAAAAGCGGATTCCAGCAAGAGGAAGCATTGCCAAATCCTTGTGGTCTCCCTTGGCACAACTCAGTAATGCCAACAGTTTGGCTGGGGCCAACCTTTCCCACACAGCACTTATCCTGCTGTTTATAACCAAGCACACTGTTTCCCTGCCCAGTTGCCTGCGGCTTAGTGAGTTCTGCTCCGTGGCCTGGCCAGCACTGATTTTAGCCTGTCCCAGCCCAGGTGACACCAGTCAGCTTGCACAATCTCAGCCTGGTCAGATTAGGCACCACTGTACAACCAGCTGCCTGGGGATTAGGCCAAGACCTTTGTGACCACACAAAGAAGAGGGCGGTGCAGAATCTGGCCCCAGATCTGGTGGCCTGGTTTTCTGAAGCACAGCTGTTCCCCCATTGCAGTACATGGGTTGCTTCACAACTAAATCTATTTGCAAGGCAGTACAAGCCAAGACAAATTTGCCCCCAAAGTAATAACTTTTCAATTACCTTCGTTATGCCTTGCTCAACACAACAGCACAGCACCTCTTGAGGGAGCAGCTGAGTATTTCTCTCCAGGGTGCACATTTATTATTTTAAGAATAATTTAATTTTCCATCTGAACAAAAGGGGCAAATGTAGGTCCTGAATGACTCCAGGGCCCCGTTCAATACATTGCTGTGCTATCCATCACAGCAATTACAAGTGGTAATTCATCTCTGAGAAACTTCAGTGCACAGATCTGAGAGCTTTTGACGTATTTGGCATAGCTCAAAAGTCTGGGAGCCCATGGAAAAAAGGGATCATGACTGGGAAATGTGCCATTACTCCCAAGAAACTCAGGCAAAAGTTTCAGTACTGGGACTTTCAGCACACCAACAACCTGCAGCCTGGCTTGCCAGTACCTCTCCCAAACTCTGGCTTCCCATAGCACGCACTCATCCCTGCAAGTCCCATTGCTGGGGCCAATGGGATTTACAGTATTTGTGTGGTGATGTTCTCCACAGAGGGTTCCCGGTTGGGTCTGACAGTGAGAGAAATGTGACTAAACACCACCACAGCATATAGCCCATCAGAGACACCACTTACTCTCTGAGGTCTGTGTGTCTGTTACTCTCTGAGTGTCTATAATTCACTGTCTCTTCATCAGTGACCTGCAGGGCTTGAACCAAAACCCTCTGAGGGACGAATAGAAAAGTTTAATTACAATTTCCATATCTAAAGGAAATACCAAAACAGCCCTGATCTTATAGCTGAGATCTCTCCATGCTTTCAACCGCTCCCTGCCATCTTTATTTGCCTCCCAGTATCCATTTTGAAAAGGCTGCCTGGGACAGAGATGCTACTGTGGGCTATGAGCTTGTCTTTGGCACAGATCTAGCCAGGATCAGGTATCCAGGATATTCTCCAGATACCTGGCTGCCTGTCAGTGGTGTGAGCACAGTCCTGGTCTGTAAGGCTGGGCCCTGAGCACTGCACACAACTTCAGGGTGCTTATTCAGAAGCTCTCCTTGCCAGTTGGGAGTGGGTGGGCTCCTGCCAGCTCCTCAGAAGCACAAGAAACAGTCTCGGGCGAAGCAACAGAGTTGTGGCCAGGCTCAGAAAATAATGAGAACCTCAGCCTGCTTCAAAATGCTTCAGCTACAGGTGCATGCCTCACGCTGAGAGGCCACTCTGCATGACTGCATCAAGTGCTGATGACTGAGGACAGGAATCCCCAGACATTCCCCTCAGCGTTGCTGCCACGTGTGTCAGCACTCAGCAGTGATGAAAGCAGACTGCAAACTGGGCACACGAGTGATGTCCTGACTCTGTGATCACACGTCTAAGGAATATCCCCTCTCCAGACCCCTGAGCCCATCACACAGGCAGACTGGCTGGGGGCCACCTGTCACCAGGCACAAGAAATGGCTGTTTCATTGGAAAGTTAAAGGTTGGCAGTATTTTTCACTGGGTCACACCTGCCTCCTTATGCTTACTCCTTCTCCTGTCTTGCCCAGGCAGGTTACCAGAGTGAGCATCCTCACAGATCCCAAGTAAAGGATGGCTTGAGTTCTCACTAAATGTAAAGGTGAAAGTCAGCCCCTGAGATTCTATTTCTCTGAGTCCCAGGGAGATTAAAAGCAGTAGAAAGTCTTGTTGCATGTTGGTCTTTGGTCAGGGGAAGCCAAGCAACAGAGAAGTGGTAGATTGTAGTAAAATCTTAAGTTTAGAAATATTAATCTGACCCTTTCTTTTGACATTCCAGACTGCATAGTTCAGAAAGCTCCACCCAGATATCCAATGAGCTCTCCTGATTGAATGAACCATATATTTTTTAGGAAGGTTTCCCATCAGTGTTCAGGCTGTTGAACACCTGCAAACCTGAAAAGTCCTGGCGCTGCTGCAATTTCAACTATAATTCAGAACAGCCTATATGGAGACCTCAATCCCCTCAGCCAGGGTACTTTGGCAGACCTAGAAGGCCCTGCAGGCTGTATTGGATAAGCCACGCGAAAGCCTCTGAGACGCAGACTCAGGGAAGAAAATGCATTAAATAAGCTGGTACTCACAGACCAGGTGTGCTCAAAGCAAGATCCACCCATGAGGCTGTGGCAATTTGCATCCATCAGCAAGGAATTGCTGCTGTGAGGCAGTGGGTTTCTTTAACTTTCACCTGGACAGCCAGGTTTCTCTGTAGTTCTGCAGGAGCTGACTGAGATCAGTGGGTCCTTGGGGACCAGCAGATCCTCTCCCTGAGCCCAACCCCTTTGCTACAGAGGTCTCTGAGACTGGCATTGATCCAGTAGCATTTGCAGGAGTCCAAGACTCAGGACAAACTCCAGAGAGAGCAGCAGAGCTCCCTTTGCCTTCATTTCTTCCTCATTGCCACAAGTGTTGTAAAGCAGCTCTCTGGCATTTTCCTGGATATAGAACATGTCCAGGTATCAACCTGTTCCTGACTCTCCTAGTTTTTGAAGAGCAGAAAGCAAGGTGAATTGAAAGGGTAGAAATGATAAGCAGATCTGCATAATGCATTGGTGAGTTCTCCACAGAGCTCACGGGAGGCGACCTGGAAGTTTGGCTAATTGGAAAATCATCTCTGTCATGTAAAGGGCTGCTCCTGAATTATCACTGCTCAGAGTATCATTACTAGCAGGGGAGCAGAGAACAGATACCTCAAGTGTTTGCATTCCTTGTTCCTCTCTTTCCTCTATCCAGCTGGTAAACAATTTATTTCTTTACAATTGCCCAAATTATCACAAGTCTGGAAGTGCCTGGCTGCTGTGTCATTTAGCAAACAGTCAGTCCCTCACAGTGCCAAAAAAGCACATGTCACTCGGCTCAGTTAGGAGAGAAGCATGGCAATGCTGGGATGTCATTATTCCTGGTATCATCCCCTATCAAATTGTCCAAGGAATATAGCTTTTGCACAGTCCACCTGAGGTGGCACTGCTCTTGCTGGAAGTGTGTGCAACTGGGAGCCATCTCCTCTGCCTGTAGGAATAGGAGCAATCCCCTCTCGCCCTGCTTCTGCTCCCTGCCTGGTGTGACAGTGTGTTTGTGGCTAGAAAGGCAAGAACAGGTCTGAAACTGGGTTTAATTTGTAATGTGCACCTTTTCTGCCTATGATGAGGTCCCACATCCTCTGAAAGTGCCACGTACCAAGTAACTGATGTCCTGTATGCACAGTTCCTCCCACTGCTGAAGGTTTTGCTCTGTGTACCAAAATATTTGGCTGGGGTTTTTAAGCCAACACTTTGTTGTCTGATGCAAACCAGGATAGCACATTCAGGTGAAGGTTTCCCAAACTCTTCTTAGGTTTACAAGTGGATTTCTTCTCCTCTCACCACCTTGGTGCACTTCTGCCACACACAATTCATCAATGGCTCAGTGAGACAGAGTCAGGACACAGGTCTCTTTGCCAACAGAGTCCTTCAGAGTGGCCATAAGATCCTCTTTGCTGTTCTACTTAAACCTTTGCAAGGGCTAAATCAGGATGTGTGCAAATACAAAACACGAGGCATGTGTAGCTCTCGTCTGCCTCCGCCTCCCTCTTGAAAAACAAAGCACTTAAGTCTAATTGTGTGGACTGGCTGTCAGCTACTGGGATGGCAGCACGGTGAGTTGCAGAGCAAGGAGCTTAGCAGATTTTTTTAGCAGTGTGGGGTAGGCTTTATCCAGGAATACCAGAGCATGTGAGCACTGCCAGACACATGAAACAGGGAGAACCACTGTATTTTGTTAGCACTGACAGACCAAGGAGCTGTGTAGAGATGCTGATATCCCAGAGTTTTGCACAGATTAAGATGTGGTAGAGTGAACTTTCTTCCAGTGTTGTGTTTAAAGGATGCTCTTTGTTCCCTTTTGCTGATGATTGGAGTATAGCCACTATAAACATTTGATACCATGCAGGGTACCCAGAAATAACAAGAAAATAACATGGCTAATTAGCCTCATGGATTATTTTAACCAGCTCCCTCTGGAATACCCTCATTTAACAGGGTTAGATTTCCTCCCTTCCCCCTACAACAGATCCTCACATTTAATTAAACTGGAAACCTGGCTGTGCCTGGCTCAGATGGAGTGTTTTACCACTTATATCATCTTTGCAGACAAGAGGCATTGCTGCTATTGCACAAGTGGAGAAGTGGCTGCTTTGTACATCTCTTTTGGGAGGCTGCAGCTCCAGCCACCTCAAAGAGTGGCAGATCAAGGCAGAGGCAGAAATCCAAGAGCAGAAGCACTAATTTCCATGTCTTCTATAGGCAAAACAATCCTGTCATTGATCCTTGGTCCATTCACCTAACTGGAGTGGCTAAAAATCAAAAATTGTCGGGTGAATGGGACAGAAGAGATGGGTTCAAGCACAGATCTCACAAGGACAGTGAGCTTCCTGAATAGCTTAGTCAAAAATTATGTCAGGCAGTGTTTGGAAAAAACAGGATGGCCATCCCTTCCACACAAGGGTATTCCAGGCAATGAAACTGATAGAGTTAACAGCCAAGGTGAAACTACACTATACAACATCCTCTCTCCCATGACCTGATCAACACATTTCCAAAGAACACAAAATCAAGGCCCTTCAGAGAGGGTAGGATCATCCCATGGATAAGATAGTGGGGCTGAAAACTCAGTATTTCATCTGGAGCAACTCCCAATAAGACCTTAAAATGAGAACAACACTATGCTTTTTTCCCCAAAACTGTTTTTTTATTTAGATCATGAATTCTTTAATGTCAAGATCTTGACCTTGTCCTTTTTTCAATGCTGTCACCATTTGTCACCCCATTATATGCTGTGTCCACGCACAGCCAGAGACTGTGTCTGCCCCAAGACAAGCCTTGCAGAGGGCTCAGTGGCATCCTGGAGCTCTTCGTGCTACAGTTGGATCTGGTTTCCATGTTAGACTGGCAAGAATTACATTTGAATCACATAACTGTACAAAACTTTCATCTTCTCAAAAGTCATTTTCTTCTGACAGGCTGAATTCCTCCCCTGTGTCTCTTCTTACACTAATGTGGAGCTTTTCAGACAAAGACTTCAAACTAATTGTGAACAGCAGCAGGTTAATATGATCAAAGGAGCTAATAGGCTTTCATATGTATTTACATGATATAAGCTCCCAGATTCAAAGACTGGATCAAGAGATTTGTGATAAATTGTGTGAGGATTATCTGTCTGCCTGTTGTGCAGCAGAGAATTTATCTCTGCTCTGTTGGAAGAGTCAATAGAGTATTTGCCTGCACTGGGAAATTGAAGCTTTCTCAATAACACCATCCAACTTTCGTCATCCGTTATAAACATGGGAAAAGCTGGGTAGTGGCATTGCCCTGACCGAGATCCTCATGCAACAGAGAAGAGAAGCAACCTCAGCTGTGACCAGGCTTTGCAATGTTGGGAAGGTGCTCACAGGCAGAGACTCTCTACTGAACAAGGAACACCGACACGGACACAACAGGAGGAATGAGAACAGGCCGGCAAAGAAACTACATACCAAGAAATGTGGGTTTTTAACTGGAGGATTGAGCAAATTTCACCTAACAGAAGCAATGGCATCTTCTGGCTGTTTAAAATTAGTCAGGCCAAGGAAGAGGAAAACATCCTGATGGAGGGATGCTGCTCTAAGCAGGGTCCAGGCAAAGCCTAACAGGTCTGTTCTATTTACCCTGTAGAAAAGTGAAACAATTTGATTAGGACAAAATAAGAGAAGCCCGTGACAGAAAAGTAAAACTCTTTTTTTTTTTTCAATAAGAGGCATCTAAATCTCCAGATTACCCAGGTGAAGGATGTGAACTCTGGTTTCCTTTTTTCCTCATGCCGGTCCATCCATAGAAGTGCAGCTTGGGAACCTCATATCTTTTTCATTAAAATTCCACAAATCCTTCTCTTTTTTTTTTCCCTGTTCTGAAGTAGAAAACCATGAAGTTTTAAACTCTCCCAACGTTACTAGCTTGTAAAAAATGTTTTAATTGCAATGTCTAGTTTTAGTGAATTCAAGCTGCTTTTTGGTTTGACCTTTAAAGCTCTATGAGAGGTATACATGTTATAAACTGTGGATTTGTTTTTGAATCAAAACAGATGAAAAATGGAAATCATCCAATGCCAGCATATGAATACAGGATAATTTGAGCCTCTTTTCCCTAGACAATATTGTGCTGAAATGGATACGTTTTGAAAAAGATTTTCATTTAAATCAAAATAGCCTCTTTTCATCCAAAACTGTAAAGATTTTCTGGCCATCTCTACTGGGGGCACAACTGATTATCATCTCCCTTCTCCTGGTATGACTTTACTGAACGCAGTGGGACCCACGCCTGCAGCTGGGATGTGACAGGGAGCTGTGCCTTGCAGCAATGCTGGTGCAGCAAAGGGGGACAGTGGGTTTGAGGAGGGGGGAAAGTGTCCCAGTGCCGGCAGTGTGGCTTTGTAATCTCCCTTCATGTCCCCTGTGTCTCAGTTTTTGACCAGTTTCTACAAGAAAGAAGACAAAGAAGGGCAGGGGGGCAACAATACACCATTACTATTGTGACCTTCTGGATCTGCAGAAGCTCTGCAAGATCTCCCCAGGAAAGACGCTGCTTAACAAAGCCTTTGCATGGCCTTTTTATTTCACCAGCAGATTTGAGGTTTGGTTTCAGAATAGCGCTGTCTCAAATGAGAAAAATAGTCTGAGATTTGTCATCTGCTTAGAAAACAGAGAGAAGAAGAAAAGTGAGAAGGAGGGGAAGATGTGCTTTTCTGATGTCCACACTGCATGGTCCACAGTGCTCCACTGTCCAGCCCCAAGACTTCCCAGCATCCTGCGTGGGCAGAGAATATTAGGCAATGAATTCTTCTTCTTCTAACATAATTGTAATTTCTGTATAGAGAAACACAACCTTCAGACATGAAAGCCCATTTCCTGGAAACTGGGAGCACATCAAACATGCTGATCTTTTTTGGGGAAAGGGAGAAAAGGGACATGTCCTGGGAGGTAGAGAAGAGACCAAAGCCAGTGGGATAGGAGCCTTGGTGTCAAGCGGTGTCTAAAATATCCTCTTTGCATCATATTGGTTCTTTAATTGTCACCAACCACGGAGGAACTGATTGAGCCCAGCAAGGGTCCAGAAAAATAGATAATTTCTCGCAGGCATCTAAAATTCATGAACGCGGTGGTGGTCCTGTCACACCATTGCTATGTTGTTCCACGGCCCAGAGTCTCCCTTGAAGGGCAAAAATATCAGGGGTAATATTTTTTTCCCGAGAGTGGAATACATTTGGGTTGTTAATACACGGCTCACACTTCAGGCGGATCCTCACCGAAGGGCCGAGAGCTCGCCTCAAACCGCGTGTTGTAAATTAACTCTTAATATGATGAATGCATTAAAGGGCTGTAAGGCCTGAAGGATGTGCTCGGAAACCCGACATCCTGATTAAGGGCTTGATTCATAAAAGCTTTACGCACTATTTGCGCAGGTTTCTTTATTGGAAGTGTTACTTGGAAAGAGCTCTTGAGTGGCTTCTTCCCAGAGAAATGGGGTTAGGAGTCTGGACACGCAGGCTCACACGTGTGCTTGCAAACATATGTACTTGAGAGGCAAGGACAGGGAGTGGACACGTGCAGAGACTCTTAGGCACTCATTGCAGACTCCTGTCATGTATGGCTGCTGGCCCCGAGCTGCCCATGAGGCTGAGCTTTGAGGAGTGGCCGACTCCAGACTCAGAGCCAGACATTGCTCAGCCCACAACCTTGGTCCTGCTCAGGGATGTTTCCGTGCATGGCTACTGCAGGCTGCAGCTGGGCCAGAGACTCCTCAGCCAAAGGGCTGCCTTCTCTGCTGGGCCTTTGGGGCACACAGACCCCCTCAGGCTCAAGGCTTGGGGCAGCAAATGTAGATTTAACTTTCTGCACCATGGCTGATCTGGGGCTGTGTTTTGGATTCATGCTGGACACAGGGCTGAAAATATAGAGATGTTTTTGTTATTGCTGAGCAGGGTCTGCACAGAGCCAAGGCCTTTTCTGCTTTTCGTACTGCCACGATGAAGTGGAGGCTGGGGGTGCAGCGGAGGTTGGGAAGAGACACAGCCAGGACAGATGACCCAAACTGATCAAATGGGTATTCCAGACCATATGACATCATGTTCAATGTATAAAACTGGGAGAAGAAGGAGGAAGAGGGCGATATTTGGAGTGATGGTGTTTGTCTTCCCAAGGCACCGTTACGTGTGATGAGGCCCCGCTTTCTCGGAGATGGCTGAACACTTACCAGCCCATGGGAAGCAGTGAATTAATTCCTTGTTTTGTTTTGCTGGTTTGAGCACTTTTTGCTTTCCTTATTGAACTGTCTTTATCTCCATCCATGAATTTCCTGGCTTTTACCCTTCTGATTCTCCCCTTGATCCTGCTGGTGGGACTAATGAGGTGGTGCTGAGCCAGCGCGGGGTTGGAGGGAAAAACCCAGAGAAATTATGGAAAGCACTTCCAAAAGGAAAAGCTCTGGGAAACGACCCATGCTGTGTGGGGCTGGGAGGTGTGGATGGGATCCCTTTTCTCATGCCTCATCTATACAAATTTGGGGGCTTCACATTTACGAAAAAGTTTAGGCATTTCATAATGCAAAAACTGCAGCGGAGCATCCCTGGCAGGATTTTATCTCAAGGAAAGAGAGGTGGAAGCCAGCTGCGCTGGTAGAAGGGTGCTACCTGGGCTGCGGGGCACAAGCAGCGTGTGTCCCCAAGGGGCTGTGACCAAGGCTGTGCCTCTGCAACCAGAAGGGACAAACCAGCCTGCCAGCTCTGCTACCTGGGCTCCTGCTCGGAGGAAAATCTGTCCCTGGAGGAGGTAAGATGTTTAATTTCCACACTGGCTGCATGAAACGAGATATATGGCATTTTCTATATCTCAGAGATCTATAGAGAGGAGCAGTCAGAAAATTGCTGGAGGATAAAAGATAATTCATATTAAACATGTCATTCCAAGGGGATCTGGATGAATCAGGTTTTAAGTGACACCCCACGCTGATCATGACAAACATCCCACATGCAAAGCAGCCGCAGGAATTTTACAGCCTTTACTTGAATATCTTACACTGGGAAACAAGGCAAGTTTGCTGAGCCTGAAGCAGTGAGGTAGTGCTGTGCTCCATGCTGCTTCTGCCCCGTGCTATGCATTGAAGGACAGCCTCAATAACAGCTGCCCCTGCACCAACCCTGCTGACACTGTCAGAGTCCACAATCTCCAGGCAGCATGTTTAAGACATGTCCTGCTTCTATGCAAGTCCCTGACACCTTGTACCTGGTTTAAATTGGTATCCTGCTAGTTTCAGTGAGGGTGCTGTGGGATGAAGTTAACAAGTCACCTTACCTAAAACCTTAATGATTTCATCCTCCTCAAGCCTTCTCCTGTCCCTGCTAAGAATCCCAGTTTTTTTATTGTCTCTTCCTAAGGCAGCTCTCCCATCTCCTGCATTACTTCAGTCTTCTCTGTAGCTCCTCTGAACATTCTACATCAGTGCAAAGACCAAGGCTGTCCACAGTGCTCAAGTGCATCCTCAAATCCACAGCAGGACCTGGACTGAGGGTCTCACCTCCACTGCCAGCTTCTTCAAACCCAGGGTGTGGCAGGCATTATCACTGGCTCAGGCACTAGGGACAGATCTAGTCTAGTCCTTCAAGTTCTGAATTATTTTATATTTTATACCCTAAATTCCCTGATGCACAACTGCAATGTGCTCCCTTGTGCTGAAGGGAAATAAAACGGAGGAAGCTGCAGAATCTGTCCTCTGCATTTCACCCAGCGTGCCTGGATGTGCGCAAACCCAGAAGCTCTTTTCATCAAAATTTAGTGATGACATTTATCCTGATTTTAATTATAAGGTGCTTCTGTGAGTCTGCTGTTAGCAGGATAGAATAATGGCCCATTCAATCCAAGCAGTCTGCTTGATCCCAGAGATGTTTAATCAGGCATCAGCAACTGTACCTGAAATCATCATATTAGCTATATGGCAACATCCCTCCTCTCAAGATGCTGCAATAATAAGCCCCTGTTCAGGAGAGGGGTTTTATTTGAAGGGCATAAGGAAAACGATGGATTTTTCTGGGTTTAATCTCAGCACTTTTTGTTATCAGCATCTGCTTCAGTCTCACAGCCAGTGTCTGCTCCAGAGCCTTGGCACAGCACAGGGGAGTTGTAGGTGGCTCATGTGTTGCATTCACTGCAGTCACGTCTGACCCTGAGTACCAATAAGTGAAAATGGAGAAAAGAGGAGAAATCAGTCAAAGGATAGCAAATCAAACAAAAAAAAAAAAAAGGGATTGCTCATTTATGGCATTTAGGGGTGTCTCATTTTCAAATATTCTGTCAGAAATTTGCTCAGCAGGCAAATAAGGGGAAGCAGCAGCCAGGAGTGGAGAATTGGCTGTGTTCAGGCTGTAATTCCGTGTGCCAGGAATGACACCACATAGCCCTGCTAGTCCTTAGCATCCTACTAGGTCTGTCCAAGGCAGCTCACATTTGGGGTGCAGAGTCTCTGAGCAGCCAAGAGAGCAGGACTGAGCCAGCAGAGAGGTTTGCCCAGACAAGAAGTGATCCCCACATCTTTGTCCTGTGCAGCCAGGGCTCAAGGTCCCTGTCTTGCTCTCCTCTGCCCATGCAGCTCAGAGTCAAGCTGGAAAAATAAGAACCTGAACAATGGCAAAATGAAAAAGACAAAGTAGTTTCCCAACATTGACTATAATAATAACAATAAAAATAAATTTAAAAAAAAATTTGTTTGGCAATTTTTAAGTAAGCCTCAGAATTTTGAAGAAGGAGGGTTATGTTCACTTTGAGAATGTACAAGGTGAGCAGGGCAAACTGGAGGGCTTCTCCTGAGAGCTTGTTTACAAAGCTACTTTTTTCCATCTTTTTTTTTTTTTCTGGCAGCATAAAGCTGCAGTTTAATCACTGTTTGCCGAGGAACAGCCACAGGAAGCTCTGCTCCCAAGAGCAACAACCAGAGACATTCAATTTTGAAGCTGCCAGTCAACAAAAGGGCATGAAGTTATTAGCTCTGAAGGCTCCATTACCTGCCAGTTCAGACCTCAGATACCATCTTTCACAGATTTTTCTGGGGATTCCCATTTTGATTACAGTTAGAGGCCAGATTACTGCTAGGTAGTTTCGAAAACATCTCCAGAGGTGTAGTAAATGCAACTTAATGTTCAGAATTAGTGCATTTTGTTAAATACAAGCATATTAATAAAGTAACTGTGCACAAGGATGTTTCCACCCAAGTATGTGAGTGCATTTAAGGCAAGCAGATGAAATGCATAATGATGGGAAATTTTGTGGGCAGATGGGGCTGTTTTGCTTCCTGTCTCCCCTGTGATGCCCAGTCATCCCCCAGAGCATCCCCTGCTCAGTCAGGGGATTCTCCTCAATTCCCAGGGCACGTTGATGCCAGAAGTGCCCTTCTGCAGAGGATGGGTCTGCAGGGGCAGGACAAGCAACACCTCATAGGAACAGCAGGAAAGGTCTGATTTGAGCATTGAGGAGAAAATAAATAAGGGTTTGCTGGTTAATCCCTGCTCCAGCCAGGACTATTTCACATTTTCAGTTAAACTGCAGGAGGATTTATCTCTCAAAGAACAACTTTGAACGCCTTAAAAAAATGCAGGCAGAGGCCACAAAATGATGGTGTCAGGCAGACAGAAGTCAGCAGATAACGGGGTGAGGAGAGAGAGAGGGATCAGTCCCTGTCCATCTGCCTGTCTGCCTATAAAATTAAGTGGATTAAATGAGGAAAGTGAGCAAAATCCCCTAGAGTGGCAAATAAGGTTTAAACTGAGTAGCTTCAGTACACCCCCTAGTCTCAGTGGTTAATAGACTGGGGGGCCTTTTTAGTACATTCGTCTTGGAGTATTTCCCATCATTTTTATCTTGAGTAATCACACGTTCCCTGGTCCCCAACCCTTCCCTTCACAGCACAGCATTAATAAGAGTTTCTGCAGAAACTGCTCAAAGCACAGCCTCCCAGCTGAAGTACAGAGCTATCATTTTACAATTTGCCTGTGGGTAATGGAGTAAATAGAATGGAGTTCATATAGTCATGATTTAAAAGGAAAAATATCTGTATTTATGGGCAGAAAGGAACGTGCTCACAGATACCCTCTACTGTGAATCTCTGCATATCAGAGCCGGGTGATGCTGAGCAGCTGGATGCACAGATGCTGTAGTTAACAAGTGGTGGTGGCATCTGGACAAGATCAGAGAGGAGGGTAAGGATCACAGGGAATTGTAGAAGCACCAAGGCAGGCTCGCCCACACTGGAGGCAGCTCGCTGCCTCTCAGGACTTCAAACAGGATAAATTCACAGGGGGTCCTTCCTCTGCTTTGCATGCAGCCGAGGAGGAGGAACAACGTCTCCAGGGAGCAATTAGGAGATGGCACCAATCTTGAAGTCCTTCTCATGCTCTGACAGACCCCCTTCTCTTTCCAGAGCCCATGGAGAAGTTTGGGGAACAGACAGCCAGCACAGCAGGACAAGGACAAGGCAGCGTCTGGGTACAGAACAGCTTCAAGCCACCACCATGAAGCTCAGCGCTGAAATTGGCTGCTCCCCTCTGGCCTCTGTGCTCTGGGCAAAGCCTCACAAAAGCTTCCTTCAGGACCTAGGAAAAACTTCTGACAGTACCACCCAGTGTTACAAAGAGTCCGAGAGCCGTAATCTAGTCTTGCTCACACATTAGGCAGAGTTTTATCCAATTTATCTCAACTAACCTGCTCCTATATAGGTCTGTAAGATAGAAATCTCCAAAATGAAGGGAGAGCTGCCAGAAAGCTTTTGAATTGACTGTGAGTTGTTCAACTGTTTTAGCACACTATCATCCTAAATTGCCTGCTGCTCAGTGCTCGCGCCAGCTGCCCTAATGGCACTTCTGTACCACGCAGAACTGGAGGCTGCATCCTCCTGTGTTTATGAGAAACCAGGACATTATGTGAAGGGGGAATAAAACATCTCCAAGATCAGTTGTCAGCACCAGGGATGTTTTATTTGTTGGTCCATGGGAGAAACTTTGGAAGAGCAGGAGGGATGCCCCAGAGGCTGAGCAGCCAGACGTTGCCAAAGGCCAGGAGCGAGCCCTGGATCGTGAATTCGTGGAGCTGATAAAATACTGCTGGCAGCAGAAGGAGGCTCATTTAATGGGGTTTGGCCATAGTTTGGAGGGATCTGCCCCAGCATAGCCTTTAACTACCATTCAGAGGCTGAGTTTTGAGAATAATTTGCTTTTATGTTTTCCAGTGCAGGGAAGAAGACATTCCCCATCCCTGCATGGGATCTCTCCAACTGCCCTACAATGGTCAGAGCTCCCAGAAACCATCCTGAGCACTGGCTTTATCAGAGAGCAACATTTTTAAGACCTGAGGATGTAGCAGTTTTCAGGAACCTCCCTCAAACCAGTCTTCTTTGAAACTTTTTTATTAGGAGACAAATTGGAGGCTGGCTTCTGGAAGCCCATTTGCAGCCAGTGATATAAACAAAGCTATTGAGTCAGAGAATTGCTGTCTTGAGGAAGGGTTTTTCTCTAAAACTGACAAAAATGAACTGTGAAAACTCTTGTTTTGAAATACCTCAGTGATGGGGGAGGCAGTGAGGAAGGGAAAACCACGCAGGCCCTTCTTGCACAGGGAGCAACAGGTGAAGACCCTCACTCAGGCTGAGTGGGGAGGACTGTGGGTCTGCTTAGAGCACGGTCAGAGTGACTCCGAACCCTTCTGCAGAGGACCAGCCTCTCACTCTTCCATACCTGTCTGTTCCAGGTAGCCCCAGGCACAGTTTTGGGACAAGCAAGCCATTTCCAGCAGGCTCTTTATGCGGCATGGGCACAGCAACACAGAGGGTGCAAGGCAGCTGCCAGACACTGCAGGCGTCAGAAACAGACCTCCAGAAGAGCACAAACAGGAATGAAATCACTCCGGACCCAAGATGCTCAGTGGACAGCTCAAGACAGGCAAATCACTGTAGCAGGATGATCATGTTCTGCTCTGCAGACATGGCTCCTCCAAGCCTCATTCAACCTGTGTGGTTGTGACCCACTTCCCTGCTGAGCCTGGCCAGACCATGCAGAAGGTTAAACCAAGGGCTCTGAGGGGCAAACCAATACTCCCGTCTTGCTGCACAAAAGGTATCATGTCACAGCTGTGGGGGGGAAGGGGTGATCTTCCAAGTCATGATCAGGAAGAACAGAAGTCTGTGTTGCACCCCATCGTCTGATGTGCTGGGCTACAAAGGCATCCCACATCCTGGTTGTGAGTTGCCAAATTTTTGTTTCCTGCAGCCCTCAGCCTTCCTCTAATTCTTGTCTTAGTTAAGCCAGAGCACATTTTAACAGGAAGACATATGGGAAAGCTGCAGTAGCTACAAGGAGTGAGCCAGTGCCTTCGTATATCTCCTGCGAGATCCCTCCTTCTGTTGGAGGGAACAACCTTATTCACAACTCCCCGGTTTACCCAGATCAATAATTCTCAAGCCTCTGGTGCCTGGTCAAAACATAGGCCCTGGGGACAGCAGCAGAGTCAACTCCAGCTCACAAAATGTTTCATTAAACCGGTACCACAGGAGGATGGTGTCTCTTGCTGCAGGGATCGCTCGGCGCCAGCTTGTGAGAGCCACAGAGCGCCCAGCCCCGTGTGCTGCTGCACAGAACTGATGCATTATGTTATTTCAGAGGCTGTTGTAGTGAAGAGGAAACAAGAGTGTCACATTAGCAGCAAAGGCGGGTCATCAGTGTAATAATTGAGTACAAGATCTATCCAGTGGGGGGGTAATAGAATAACAAGCAATCAACAGCAATACAGGAAGAATAAATTAAGCAGCGTGTGTCTGCTTTCATCCAGGCACAATTAATGTCATTAGTCCTGAGAGATGATCTGGCTTTCTGCAGAGAACTTCTGAGACAGGTAACTGGGCCTGCACCCAGAATGCAGCTCCAGCCCCACCTCAGCCCCTGGGGCAGATGGGTGCACAGGCACAGGGTTACATCCCCCTGGATGTGCCTTCCCTCTGAATGTTCCTCTGTCCACCTGAGCACAACAACCCAGCAGAGTTTCGGCTGAACCACTCATTGCAGCAGTTCCCAGGGGATTATGTGACCTTCAGGCCACGCAGAGCTCTGAATGTCCATCAGCTGGTAGAAGACTGTCAGCAAGACCAGTAAAGCTATGGCAAAAAGTTCTGGTCAGATACCAAAACCCAAGGTATCCAGAGCTCTGAATTTTATCCCCAGTTTGAAAGCAAATATATTGTTCACGGGGTGAAACAACCTGTTTACAGCCTCTTCGCTCCCAGCCGAACAGTCAAATTGCCTCTTGCCTGCAAGTTATATTTGTCACCTTATAAATTAATCACTTTCAGGCTGTTCCTCAGCTAAAGCTGTTAAGATCTGGAAAGTCTAGGACAGTTTAATCTAGAGTAAACAACTTTGCAGGAGCTCTTCTTATTTCTGCCTTGGTTTTCTTTTTTGCCTCTATCACAGAAAAAAAACTGATTGTATTAATACTTTCCTGATGTTTCCTCTCAGGAGCAAAACTTCAAAGTGATTTCACAGTCTAGCTCACTCGTAAAAGAAATAAATCACAAAGTCAAAGAGGCTGGTGGTGGAGTGGTGGCAGAGATTGTTTAAAAAGCTGTTTCCAGCCTTCTCGTTCCTACCTCACTGATTAATGTAACAAAGGAGGAAAAAGGCTGCAACCCAGCACACACAGCACGTGGGCACAAAGGATAGAGGGGCTGGGACATTGCTGACAACAGACAACAGAGGGACTTGTGACAGCAAATCATCCCTTCACCCCACAAAATAAGGAAAGAGGATCTCATTGTTTAATCTATTTCAATCTCTCACAAAAGAAGATGCCCTGAGCAAAGTGGCTCAATAAATATTTGCACCACATGACTTGGAAAAAAGAAACTGGCTTAATGAGGCTGCAATTTGGAGAGTGGGGTGTAGGATGAAACGGGTGGATGTGGAAGCATCCCCTCTTTGGTCACAGGTGATCTTGTAAGTAGGATGCTCTGAAGAAGACCAAAGGTTGCCTTTTGTTGTGAGCCAGAACCACCAAAGGGGTGGGCTATGAGAAAGCTTTATGATAACAGCTCAGCTAATGGGTTGAGCAATAGCAGGGCTGAGGCAGAGGCTGTACTGATTAGTGTACTGTCAGTGCTGAGGCCTCCCACACAGACAGCTCTGTCTGCCTTCCCTTCCTTCACACACTCAAGGATGCCACATTCATTAGTGTGTGTCTGAGCTCAGCGCCCTCCATCCCTCACCCAGTGTCCTCTGCCTGTTTATTCAAGCTTAATGCCAAGGCAAATAACCCTCCTACGAGGCACTTTTTCACACTCTTAGTGAGAAGCTCTGTACTCTGGGTTAAAAGAAGCAACCCCCATCGCTACTTCATCCTCGAGAGGGCTGGGGATGGCACAGTCAGAGTTGGCTGCCACGCTTGTCCTGCGCTTGGGGATGTGTGACTTCAAGTGCTTCAAAGAAACATCACCACCACCTCCAGGCAATGCTGAGATGCCTGCAGGGAAACTTTCCTCCCATCTTATAGCCGACTGACTTTGAAAAGGGTGAGTCTGGTACTCCATCCTGCTAGAGTTTGGACTAAACAAGAGGTTTGAGCCAAGGCAATGAGGGCTCATTATTTAAAGGAGAAATACTAACGCTTTTAAAGCGATCATGGAGTGAAATTCCCATCTCTGCCCAGCATGTCCTGGGGAGTCTTATGTGCTGCATAAATGCAGTGGTGGCTGTTTGAAGGATCTCGTGTCCCACCAAGAAAAAAGGAAAGGGGACATGTCCACCTGGACATGGGGTGCAGAGACACAGGGGCTGGAGGCAGCGGGGGAGTCTGGGTACTCCTCACCTGTAGTGTGCACACTGAGGGGTATTACTAGTGCTCAGCAGAGCTCAGGGAGTCTGTAAACGTCCCTGTAGACCAAGACCTCCTTCTATTCACCTCCATCCTCCTTTTACTCAAGTAATATCCAGAAAGTGTAAAATTATCTGTCTCCCTTCAGTCACTGCCCCATTGCATCCATCTCCCATCTGGGAATGGTGTGAATGCAGCTGCTGATATGTCATTTCACAGAAAATCCTGAAAAACATCCACCCCTGGAGTTCTGAGATGGATTTGGGTCAGTCCCAGGGAGATTTTTACTAAGGGAGCTTCAGAATCCCCTGCACCAGTCCTCATTAACGGAGGCTGCAGCAAGCCACCGCCGCAGGGCCAGGGAAGCCGAGGCAGGGGGGACCCAGGGAAGCAGAGGCAGCTGCCTCCCCTGAGCAAATCCAAGGTTTTTGATGCAGGCAGGGCAGCATTTTGAAGACAAGATGGAGCAGGGGCTTTGGGGCAGCAGGGAAAGAGGGGGATAGAAGAGAGAGGCTGGACAGAGAAAAAGTGTGCTCGGGGGTGGTTCAGCCAAGATCCTGGAGAGACATGCGGGGGGGACCAGGAGCCAGGGCATGACGGATGCAGGAAGGAACATGCTCAGAGGATGCTCTGGCTTTGTTTCGGCATCCCAGGCTCCTAGAAAAGATCTGCAATAGCATCCCAATGGTTAAACAGCAGCCAGGCTCATTTCCTCGCTCTGATGTGTCTTTATGTAAGGGAGCCCGGGATACACAGCATGTGCTGAGGATCTGGAGGTGGGAGCCCCTCGGAAATGAACCGTGCTTTCCTCTGATTGCCACCTTCAGCAAGAAAATTGTCCTTTCAGTTCTAATTAAAAAAAAAAAAAAAAAAAGGAGAAAAGGCGAAGATCAATATATGTGTGTGCATAGATATAGAAAGCAATTGCAGCCCCCACAGAGCAAAAGGAATAAATAAAGAAGTGGGAGAATGATTCAGTAGCACAGGCTGGTTATGTGCGTGCCCATTAGCAAAACTTGGAGAGGAACAGGGCTAATGACATTGAAATAATAAAGTCATTAGAGTGAACAGCCAGAGTCGGTGCTTACACCTGTAAGTGCTGCTGAGTCTTTGAGTAGATTAAGTTCATTTTAGTGACCGTGGCTGCCTCTTCTAAAGTAATTATTGACAGATCCATGAGCTGTTTGCTTTGCATTTAGTGATCAATTAGTATGCAAACACTCTCGCCTTCTCAGCCAGGCCTGTGGGATGTTTCTGTAGTTAATTATTTAAATACTTAGGTGACAGGATAACGGATTTCAGGAATTTTGTCGTATTTAAAGCCTGGCTGTGCCTTGTGATGTGGAAACAATCTGACTCTCATTTTAAAATTTCCATCCCAGCAAGAATTTGCTCAGTTAGAGAGGGGAAGTATCTGCAGATGCGTCATTAAGAGCATGCAATAAAATGGAGCATTAATGCAGTGCTCTGGGCTGGGAATGCGTAGATGGGGAGGGCTGGTTTGAGGGGGAGGAAGAAAGGGGATGCCAGGAAAACCAGGAACTTTCTGACTCAATGCTGCAGTTAGTAAGGATTTTGAGGAAGCACCCACGGAAGAAGACCTGGATGTGGTGGTTGTAAGAAAAGGATCCTGAGCTGGGTCAAATCCAAGCATTAAGTATAAATACGGAAAAACTTAACTCTGTTATTTCCTGCTTGCTGCCCCAGCGTGACAGTCTTTGAGGGGCTTTCAGCATGGCCAGTGTCTGTCCCTGAGAGTGTTCCAGGCACCGGGGGACAGCAGGAGCTGTGACATTCTGCTGCTACCTCAGCATCAAACATCATGGGCGTGACAACAGCCAGGACCGTCTTTTTAGGCAGGGATAAAGCTGCCCTGACCCAGAGCTGGGCCCCTCAGACTGCCTTGTCTGGCGAAATCTCAGTTTTAAAACAAAACCTCTGCCCCTTTATTTGTGGTTGAAAAGGAAGAACCAACCAAAACAGCCCAGCAGCACTCAATGTAAAGGTGAGGGTGCACTGGAAGCCTTGGTCAGTGACTCACAGGTGGCTTGCCCAAGCCCCAGCCCCTGAGAGACGACCCATGCCAGTGTGACTGACTGCAGGAATCTGTTCTTTGGGAAAGAAGGTGCTGCCATCCTGGGGAATGATGTCTCATAACACCACCTTGGGTGGAGCTGCTGCTGTCAAAGGGAGAACTCAGCCTTAAATGCCTGTCACAGAGAGACCTCGGAGAGGAGTTGAAAGAAGTCAGATGATGCTGAGCCACCACTTGCAGCCCCATGTGTCTATGTCCCTGCCCAGGTGGAGCTGGTATTCATGCAGAGGCACCTGCAGGTCTGTCCTCTCCATCTCTCCTGGAGTTCAGAAAGTCCAGCTCTGTGCTGGCAATTTGGCTCTGGCCCTTGTTAATGAACTCTGTGCACAGGTGTGGGTTTCTCATCCACATGCCAACAGAGAACTGCCGTCAGCTAACCCTGGATCCTGGCAAAGGCCTGCATCCAAACAGTGCTGTGGCTGGCAGGGATTCTCCTGTGCCAAATGACGTGGCAGCATGAGCCAGTTTGGCCTGTGAGCCACCAGCCAGTGTCACCTCAGGCTGGGCCCTTCAGCCTCTGAGCTGCAGCTCAGCCAGCTCCTGCTGCAAGCCTTACTGTGCCCATCACCTGGATGAAGGGACCTGGCAGGGGAGAGACCCACTCTGTCCATGCTAGAGCAAGGTGGGGCTTTGCAGCCCCACACCACAGCCCTCATCGGCCTCATCCCAGACAGCTGCAGAGCTCCTCTCCCCCACAGCCAGATGGATTAACATGGCAAACCACAACCAAGCAAACTCTCTGTTTCCCATTATCCATCTCCTAAACCAACCTGTCCTCCAGTACAGCATCCTTTGCAGAGCAAAACAGCATTGATTGCAGTGCCAGTTTTCCAGCCCTGTTATTTATTTAGCATGAAGAGGCTAGTTTGCACGCTTCTTCCCTCTCTGCTTATCAGTCAAGGGACGTTTACACTGTGAAAAGCATCTGTTAAGACAACAGCATCTTTCTCCATAGTAATTTATTGTCCTCCAAAAAAGAGTGGGGCAGTTTAGTATCTTGTTAACGAGTCTGTCAAACTGACTGTGATGGCTGGGGAAAAATACAAAATAAAATATGGAGTTTATATTGAAATCAATGGGAGTCTAACTACTTTTTTAAATGACATTTTTCCCATTGGGTGTCGATTAAGCTGTCAGACTTAATAGGCCTGTCCCAGAAAAAAAATATATCTTCAATAAATAAACGGCCTAGATAAATACATTAATAACTGGTATGTAGTGAAGACTCCTCTGATGGTACTTGTTATCTTTTTTTTTTCTCCTCTCTCAAGTTTACATAACTGTCTGAGAGCTAAAAAGCATTTAATTCTCTCCTAGCATATGGCTATTAAGTAGGATTTACTGTAAAAAGTGCTTTCTGACATGTGGCTAATGAAGTCTGTGTATGTCTCGGCTCCTTAATAGGCTCTTGAACTGCAGCCGCATTTCCATGCTGCTGAGGGCTGAGCAACACTCTGCCTCTGCTATCTACCAGCTCCAGACTAATTTGGCAAGTTTGAGGAGCTTCTAATCACTTCTTCCTCCCTGGTCACAGCTCCCCATGCCTGCCTTTGGAGGGGACCTGGGACCAGCGTTCCCAGTCAAGCAAGGAGCTCATGTGCTGGCTGCCAGGAGGAGAAATCAAATGGAGCATTTTGGGCACCTTTGGGACCTCCTGAGTCCAGGACTCCCACAGTCATAGCAAGGCCAAGACCTAAGGAAGGACGTCATCAAGAAGCATAAAGTAAATGGTTCTGTCCTGACTTTTTATCCCATAATTTGTCCTTCTCTCATTTTCCTGCCCAAAAACTCGATGGGAAGAGGATATCTAGAAACAGAGATATAAAACCAAATCAAAGGCTTTACCTTCTCTGGGTTTAAGTAGCAGCAGACATCCCTGAATTTGCTGGAATGACCTTGGGGATACAATCACAGCTGAGCGTTGAGTTTTGCAGACTCTGTGTGCATGCCAGTACACAGCTGTTGGTGCAACGGGCTCAGGACACAGCCTGCTCACCCTTCAGAGTTTGTAGTGTCTCTGCCCCTCCACTCTGGGTGTTTGGGACTGCCCCGTGAACGTGTGAATCTGTGATGCTCACTACCAAGATGTCCTCCCAGATAAAAACCTTTTCCCAGGCTCTGTACAATTCAAACAAGCCAGTTACTGAGTAATCGCCTGCTAGAGTTATGTGCTGCCAAAAGCATTGTGCCTGCTAAGCCCTCTCTCCTGGGACCTCAGATTCTCAGGCAAGGATCTTCATGGACTCTTCCTACAAAAGGCAAGTACCCTTTCCTACAAAGAGCTGCTCCTTGCTCCTCTTGCAGCAGTTTTTTCAGCAAATAATTCTTCTGGATGAAGTAAATGTCTTTGTTAATTCTTCTGTCCAAGTGACACATAAGGTCCTGCTGAGGGCCTGTCAGCCATTTCTGGGGGTGACAAGGCTGGATGGGGCTCGTGAATCCTGCTGTCAAGAGCAGCCAGCCCAGACACCCCATCCAGGGATGCTCATTAACACCCAGCCATTCCCATTAGAGCAGAGATGACTGTAAGTCACGGCAAAAATAGCAGCTCCCATGGAGCAGGAAGCATCTCTCCCAGGCAGGGCTGATTGGTTCCCTGGGATGAATCGCTTGCCGTGGGGCATTGGGGGTCCCATGTCACAGGGCTCGGAGAGGGGGCAGCCCCCCCTTCCTCCTCCCTGCCGGGGCTGAGCTGCCGTTGATACAACTAAGTAGAGTTACTTAAATATTCACAGACTCCTTCCCCCATGGTGTTTACTAGGAATTTACATTTCCACAAGTGCTTTGATTTCACCACATTTCCTTTCATTCTTCCCCCAGGGAAAGGCCACCAGGGGAGGTTTCTCCTCCTTTGGTTTCCAGCAAAGCTTCAAGCCCTCCCATTTCAATTTGGAGTGTTTCCTTTTTCCTTTCCTTTCTTCAATTTTCTTCAAAGAAAGAAAGCAAAGAGACAACAGAGGGGAGATGAAGGAAAGCCTCTAAAAATACCAAAGTCCTCCCCTGCCTTCAAAAAATGCCACGTTAAAACCCCCCAGCATTCCCAAGCATCCCAGGCTAACGGAAGAGAAGGTCTCTGCAAAACTTCCAGAGCTAAATCCATTGCTTGAAAACACTCATGAAAACTCATTCCTGTTTTACACCCAGCTTTGCCAGGCACCCCGGCATGGCTGCTGTTTTCCGAAGGGATGTGTCCCTTTCCTGTGCCCCCTAGATTCCCACCTTTCCTGGCAGGCAGCAGGCGTTGTTTGGAGGCAGGAGAGCCCCCGCTTGCCGTCGGGCTCGCTGGCACGGCGTGTTGGCTGCCAAGCCAGCTGGCCACGGCGCGGGTGGGCTCCTGCTGCTCGGGCAGCTGCCGGGTTTTTGGCTCCCAAGCTGTCCGGGCAGAAGGAGCCGCTCTCCGAGCTGGCAGCCCGGCTCTGCAGGCAGCCTGTGGGCCAGCTGCGTAGGTCTGCACTGCAGTAATAACCATAATTAATAACAATAACATGCCTGCAAACCATGATGACAGCAGGCACTAATCTTTCATAATACTTTTAAGACAGGAAGGGGAGAATCCTGCCATACAAGTCCTGCTCTATATCCGTTTGGAGCCAATACTTAGAGGAAGCAGAAGACCTCTTAAATGGCATGCAAATTTGTTTTTCGTTGAGCCAGGTTCTATCAAAACCTTCTGTCTTTACGCTGTCACTGAATTTACTTTGTCCCAGTCTGTGTCTATTGCATTAGGCAGCAAACATGGTCCTTGCAGGCAGAAAATATTCAGTAAAATGGCAATTTTATATGGTTACAGCTGCTTCACTAAGGTGAGAACCAGGGAGGACTTACTGCTGTGCTGAGCCTGTGGCTGTTTAGTGCTGCTGCTTCTCCTTCAGTAAGGCGTTTGACTTGATCAGCTGGGAGCAGGGTGGCAGTGGTGCTACCTGCACCCATGCTGGTGAGGCAGTGTGCAGGACACCAGCTCCCAGGAGCACGGCAGCTCCCTGCGGATCAGGATATCAGGGCTCAGTTTCCCCGGCCCTGCCATGTGTCAGTGTAGAGGGCAGGAGCTGGCAGAGCTGCCCCCTCCTCACTCCGCAGCGCTGGTCTCACACCTCCCCATGCTGCTGTCTCGTTTATTTCAGGCTCATCAGCCAGCTATCATCCAGGAAAACCTTTAGTGTGTTAAATTCCCTGCACATGAAAGGATAGAGCGCAGGCAGCTTTGCTAACTCACCTCATCCCCTGCACCCCCAGCCTTTCCCTCCAGTGCCAGCTCCATTAAAACCAGTTTTGCCCCCACTGTGAGCCTGAAGCTTCTGATGTGGCAGAGTCTGGTAGAAGGTGGGCAGCCATATCCAGACTGTCCCAGGAAGAAAGGACACCTTAGGGAATCCACACCATGAAAATGCTGCTCGCTTCCCCAGCTCTTTGGAAACCGCTTTGGAGGGAGGTTTTTTGAGGGAGAACTCCCCACATCTGCCACATCCCCACAGCCCTCCAGGGCCGGAGAGGAGACCGCACAGTTCATGTTCTAATTCACAGCCCTCTGCCTCAGTTTCCCGATCTGTGACATGGGGGTTGGATAACTACCTCCTAATCCCTGCAGATAAATTGGGAGGTTTTCAAAGCTGTAGCCATCCTGTGGGTACCTAGATACAGTGGCAAGCATTTACGAGGTGAGTGGAGCTCCAGGGGCAGGGACATTGGAACACAGGCATCACAGAAACAACAGATGCTATTAATAAAGTGCTGTTGCATTGTTTGCTGAACCTTGCAGGGAGTGATTACAGAAGGTCCCTGTGAGGTGTCAGAGCTGATGGTCCCCTTCACCCCGTTGTGTCTCAAGTTACAGGACTCACTCCCACAACAGTCGTGGTAGTTCAGTGGCTGGGTGGGCTCTGCTAGAGTGGAAATATCTCCCAATTACACTAATGAGGTGCAAGTTCCCCAGAGGGATCTGGAGATGAGGCACATCGTTTGAAGAGGATTTTAATTGGCCTGGGAGTCTGAGGGCTACTGGAGGTGCACACCAGCCAGTGGAGGCTCTCCAGAGTCCTGCTCCTCTCTTGGTGCTGGAGACAGACAGGAGGCTTTGCACTTTGTCCACTGTCATGGCTGGAATGGACACTGGGTGACCTCAGCAAGGACACAGAGTGGTTTACAGCCACCATGTCCAGCCACACCAGCAGGACTCTCCGAGATGCCTGGCAGTGGGGTCGGACTCTCCACTGCCCTGAGAATTGGAGCTCTCTCTTCTCCCATGTGGCAAAGCATCAGCTCCAAGCATCCATGGAAAATGGAGCCTTGCTCTTCAGAGGGTCCTCTCAGCATGCTTGCTCCCAGAGAAGCTGGCAGGAGAGCTGCTTTAGCTGCTGTCACTCACAGAAGGGAAAATCCAGTGTTTTATCCTGCAGAGCCCTCCCAGCCTGTGTGGCTGGTGAGAGCTGCCTGCTGCTGTGCATTGCAGGGGCAGGACTGAGGGACCAGACACAGGTGATGGAGCCAAGCCTTGATCAGGCAAGGTTGGGGCTGCCCTGTGAAGTCTCTAAACACCCAAGAAGGAGAAGGGGAGCTCTTGCAGGAGTGATGCTGTGGCAGTGACACAGGGGAGACGTCTCTCACAGGCAACTGCAAAAGCCTCCCCTGGTGCTTGCTGCAGGGGATAGATGCTTGCTCAGCACCTTTCCCCCTGGGCTGGTGCCTCTGCAGGGATGTAGATTCCTATCCCTCCCCTTTGTGAGCCATGAATCAGCTGTCCCAGCATCTTTCTCCTCTCTCAAATGCTGTGCCTTTCCCATGCCTCCCTGCCTCTTCCTCCCCAACAAGAGCCAATCGGAATGGGGACAGCATCATTCTCCATCCAGGGAGGAGAGAGACAAGAGTGGTGGTGAGGTGGGAACAGGACATGTGAGATGTGCAGGGGTAGACAACACAGGCAGGGCAGAAGATCCTGGCTCTGGCATGCCTTGCCTGCTACCCCTGTGCTCCCAAACTCTCTTCTGGGAGCTGGCTCAGCTGCGTGCTCGGATGCAAAAATTCCCAGGGTGCTTCTTTCATTCACAGTGTGACAGCTCCTGCCATGCTGGGACGTGAGAGCCTGTTGAGAGGCTGTGAGATGTAATCCAAGGCAACTCTTTAGTGTTTGATTTATCAGAAAAGTGACCTTGGGAGGACCAGTGTAAAATTTGCCGAAGAAAAGATGTTTTTCCTTGACAAGCAGCACAAGGTCCCAGTCTGGGAGCTCCTGCTACATTACCAGCCCCAGCATAATATGAGGGTGGATGGGTGGGCTGGTGTGTTTTTGCAAAAATAATGGTTGTACATCAGGGCAGAGATAACTGCGGGGTTCACTGCAGATGGATGGGTGCATGGATGGATGGATTCACTAAATAGCAAAATAATGCAGATCCTCAGAAACAAGATATTTGAAAAGTCGTGGTAATGTCTGCTCTGAACTCACTGTGACTGTCTGCTTTGTTGGTCTCAAATTCGGAGAAATGGGAAAAGCTTTTACAAATCTCCTTCATCATGCCAAAGGGGTAAACAAAAGGGATTGCCTGCTCCTGTAACTTGGGGTGAACTTGTCCATCAGGTGATTAGAAATCTGAAAGTAATAGGAGCTTTAGAAAGAAACGCCATTATCTATCAGCTTTGCATTTGTACTTTATGTTAATCCTTTTTGTTTTAAGTCAGAGAAAAGCAGGCCTTCATTTTGGAGTGATTTTTGATGTATGACAGATATTTTATAACACTGCAGAAAAGTGACCAATCTGAAGTGGAGGATGAATATCATTCTTCCTGCTGGGAAAATTATTAATAGAGCTGTGGGAATTGTTCACCTTATCTTTATTTCAGGTACAGAACTACTGCATCATGCATCAAGTTTAGTATCCATATCTGCAAGACTAACACAAGATTTCTCCAAAAGAGCTGTAGGCAAGATCAGGAAAGCTTAGCTATATATATGTATATATATATAAATGTGTAAGTGTATAAAATTGTCCATACTTTAAACGTAGGTAGAATTTACTCATTCCCTCCAAGTGGAAGCACTGAAAAAAACCCACAGAGCATGACAAGCTCATCATCATAATTAACATTTTCTACAACAGTTTAAAGGAAATAAATTCAGTTTGGTTTCTTTGGGTTTTTATTCTTACTTTCAAAGTAACTACTTGCTGTCTTAAGAAAAGCCTACAGATGAGGCAGAGACAGAAACTGCTTATTTAGAATGCTCCTTATTATGGAAATGTTTGACTGCCCTTTTGGGATTGTTTCAGAGGAATTAGGCACACAAGACTGGAAAGGAAGAAAAGGGACCTCAAGCCAAATCCCCGGCAATTGCAGCCCCAGGGCAGCCACGTGATGCAGGAGAGTCCCCAGAGCATCTCACCCATATCCCATGTACACAGCACACCAACGTCCCCTTGAGATGTGGAGCTCTGACAGAAAACAAACTCACAGCTCTCAGGTGGCACAGGGAGAGGGAACAAGAGGTTGCAAATGTGTCACCAGATGTCTGAAATGTCTGAAACCCATGCAGACACATGGGTTTGCTTGGGGAAGTTCAGAGATGCCTGGCTCAGGAGATAAGACACTGGAGCTCTGTACCCCCAGCTATCACAGCCCATAGGTCTTTGCTCAGCTGCTCTGTGCTGAGCCCACTTGTGGGTGACAGGGGTTGTGCTGCAGCAGGACCTGCAGCCTGGGGCAGGAAGCCCTGGGAGATGGAGCAGGCACCATGCTCCTCTTCCAGGTAGAAGCCACTTTGTTAAAAATGCATGACTCATGGAACAATCTGCCTTCAGCCCCCAGCTGCTTGATCCTCAGTTGCTCTTCTCCACCTGCCCACAAAGCTTTCCAGTACTTAGTGCTGCTCCCCTTTGCCCTGCCATCAGCTCACCCCCCAGGCTGCCAGGTGAGGAGATGTGCAGAGTTCTTGCCGAAATATGGCTTTTGCCATCTGTGCCATCCACACAACAGATGGACATGCTAAATAGAGGTCCTTAGCAAAGGTCCATTTGAGCCCTGGATTTTGATGAGCTGTCTATCAAACCCATTGGCAGTATCAGCTCTGTGCACAGAATTAAGTCATTGGGAAGCCAACACAGTCATTGTTGAAGCCAATGGGAAGCCAACAGAATGATATAAGGGCTGTGGACCCACTTCTTCCTCTGGCAAGGGCAACACTTCACAGAGTCAGATTGACTGTGACTCCTGCCAGGAGATGGGTGAGAGTGTGGAGTCCATGGTGGCTTCATCCACAAGGAAGAAGTGGCTTTATGCAGCAGCTGCAGGGAGAAAAAGTTGGAGTCTCCCAGCTCCCCTCCTGGCTCTTTCCTTTGTATGTCCCTTCCCACTCCCATGGCAAGAGTAGCCCAACCCCAGTTTCTCATTAAGAGCCATGATTTAGTCTTAGCCTATAAATGCAAGGCCTGAAAGTTCAGGAGGAGCTCAATTAGCAGAGACCACAGCTTCAATGAGGAGGGTCCATGGCGTCAGTATCAGAGACTGTTTAAAGATCAATCAATATAAGTATGGCCTCAGCTCTGGGACTGTGTCACAGACCTATAAATACAACTGTGTGACCCAAACTCCTGACTACAGGAATAGTCACAAAGGCTGTGGGAGCCTGCTGTAAAATCCCAGCCCACAGAGCAGGAAGCTTTCCAGCAAGGGGACATGGACCTTCCACTCACCCTTTGTGCAAGGAGACTGACTCATGAGTGACTTCATCCCCCACGACATTCATCAGCCTCACCTCATCTGCTGTTCCTGCAGCCTGGAACATCCCTCTCGTGTTATTCCCCCTACACAGCCCCCTGCATGTCCCTCCTGCAGTCATGCCCCAGCTGAAAACATGCATTTTCCTGCTCTTGACTCAACAGAGCCAGTAGCAGGGTGAAGGAGCAAATGAGCTTCCGTTCTGCCTCGCACATTAGCAACAAAACATGACTGACTGCCTCCTGATTGCAAACACTTTATTCTTGGTGACAGCATGGTAGAGGCACAAAGGATACAGCTGGATTTGCAGAGCCCAAGATGAGCTCTGCAGAACTGATAATTAGAAGAAATCATCTTTTTGACTTGTGAGCTGAGCACATTTGAACTGAGATCAGTGAGGGGGAATAAATACGAAAACCAATTATGTCATTTGAACCAAGTCACTTCCCTGATTATAATCACCTCCCTGTACGGGCATAAAAAAGGTGAAAAAATGCCCATGTCAAATTATTAAGGAATTAGGGTGACCAGACTGCACTTAATGACTCTGTCGCTCGTAGAATTTAAGTGAAGTTGTCTGATGGGATTCTGAAGTCAGATGTGCACTGAGAGGGATAATTGGAGCATCAGAATGAGGATTTACGGTACCATTGTGGTAGAAGTCTCAGCGTAGGTTGTACAGTGCTGCACTGCTACGGCAGGAAATCTCTCTTCTGGCAGGGGCTGGGGAAACAGCAGCAAAGTGTTCTGCAGGGCAGAGTTCCTGCCGTAAGGTTTTACTGTGGTGAAAACCAGAGTTACACAGCCCGATGGTCCAGCACCACTCCTGGCATCCCAGGAAACACTTCTTGATTTCAGCAAAAGGAAGAAGTGAGGACTTCGGTCAGAAAGAACATGAGAGGTCAGGTGAATGCTGCATGAAACAATCAGTTGCAATCTTCTTGTGAATGTGGCTGAGATCCAGCAGGGTCAAAGATCCACAGACACAATCCCTAAAAGTGGAGATGATCCCAAAGGGTGCATCTCAAACACACTTATCACCAGTGTAAGGCTGCATCTGAAAGATGTTGAGCATCCAGTAAAGAGGTACTCAGTTTCCTCCCTAGAAACACATTCACATTTCTCATCTGTCTGGTCCAAATTCACCAATATTATGTCGAGAATATGCCTATATACAGCTGTGCTGCAGGCAAAGGACGAACCCCGCCAGCAGCATGCAGCCCTTGCACCAAGATCCAGCACCCATTTCACCATCATAACCCTCTGGAAAGCCTTGAGATGAGAAAAAAGCTGAAGATATGTCTGCTCTCTCTTGCTGTTCTGCAGGAACCAAGCCTGTGCTGAGGAGCTTGCTGAGCAGTGTTTACACACTTATATCCACTAAGCTTCAGCAGCTTTGCTATCTCTCAGTGGAGATGTTTTAAGAAATACATTTTTGATCCTTTGTTAGCTATCCACTGGAGGTCTTGCGGAATCTAAATTAAATACCATTAGGAGACCTTTAATCTGCAGTGCTTCCAGTAAAACCAGATGGTCTCTCTCGAGCACACAGGCTCATTCACTGAAGACTCTCCCGGCACGCTTACCCTCAACACTGCAGCTCGGAAAGCGAGCCAGGAGCTCAGCAGGCTGGAATTGGCTGGGTTCCCCTGCCGTCAGAGGGGAAAAGCCAGTCTGTGCCAGCCAACAGTCTGAACCAGTATTCCCTCACAGGAAGGAAATCGAGGAATTTGGACAGCTCTTCCCAGCGGACTGCCAGGATCATCTAAGAACCTACATTGCTGTCTTCTGCTCACACAACAATTCAGGAGGACAGAAATGCTTATGTCTGTCAAACTCTTTAATCTCCCTGGCTTAAGCTGCCTGTCCAAATTTGAAATCTAACTAGATTTTCCCCAGACTGCTTGTAACTGTGTCTTATCCTTTTATTAAGATGAGGAGGATTATTTGAAGCTTTTGTTCTTTACAAATCTCTCTGTGCAAAGGCAAGGTGGCGCTTTAGATGAAATCTTCATTCCAGGCTGCTCACATGAGAGATGCAGTGGTTTCCCACAAAAGATTTAGTGACATTGGATGCTGAAAACTGGTACAGCATTGTTGGGGGGTGGTCTATGAAGCTCTAGTCCCCATGATTGCTGCTTTCTTCCTTTGAGCCTAAGAAGCTGTGTTACTTCAACCCCGCAGAATGAGTCAGAAATCCTCATTTTTGGTGCTAGAAGCATAAAAATAGGCAAATTTTCATGTTAAATGGAGGACAGGAAGAGAGTTCCCTCTGACAACTTACAAACCTTGTCTCCTCTGAAAGCCTTTTCTTAGCTGCATCACTTGCTCTTATTTTAACTTGCTTTAGTGATTCGCAGTCATTAAATCGCTTAGCTAAAACATGTATAAATCTTAGTGTTGAATCCCTGCAAGCTAAACGCCTCTGGGGAAAGCCTGATCAGGTCCCCCTGAGGAGGATCTAAATGACATTTGCTCACTGGTTCACAGACATACAGTCCTGTTGACAATGGGCAGCGGGGACATTGGCTGGACAATTTTATCCTCAACGAGTTGGTGGGTCCCTCCCAGACCAAGGGCTTTAGAAGGCACCCAGCTTCACTCATGTGTTCTGTCCAAGGACAAGGGCATAGCCATGATGCACATCTATATCTCATACATCCTTGAATCCTGTAAAAGACAGGGACTGAGTGTCCTGGATGGAAGGGTAGATAAGGATTTGCATGTGCAAAATTGTCAACAACTAGCAAAACTGCAGGTGTGGTATAGGGGAGCAGGACCTCTCCAGAGAAACACACAGACCCAGGAGCAAGGCACAAAGCCCTGTTCCTGCAGAGCAGGTACTGTGGTGAATCACTTCCTCAGCCAGTTTTTCTCAAGCATTGCTCAAAAGAGGAAAAATAGCCCCTTTTGTTGGTGGGATACCCATATGGGAGGTGTGCCAATTTTGCCTTGGCCTCCGGGGAGTTTCTTAGCATTGGTGTGTGTTTGAGATTCTTAGATACCTTTTTGAAGTTGGGTCTTCATTTCTCTGGGTTTCCAGCCTGTCTCCTTTGTGTAGCCCTTTCAGGCTGTAAATGTTTCAGAGCAGGAAGTCTCTTTTATTATGTACAGCACCTAGCACCACAGAGCCCACTTGATGGTGCCATCAAAAGCCCTGCTACATACTAGCAAGGGCAAAGAGGGATGCCGAATCAAAGGAGCTCTCATTAGCAAGCCAGGCAGGGAATGCTGGAGGAACTGCCACACTTTGTGACACGCTGCGTATGCACCCAAGAAGTCAAGAGCTCCTTTCAAAGCTGCCTGACATCCCCCTGTGATCTGCTTGCAGGATGCTAACAGGGCCAGCAGGGAAGCGATGTCTGACAGACACAGTTTCTGATTGCTGTTGCAACCTAGAGTGTATCAGTAGAATTGGGTGCTGGGTTCATCCCTCGGTGTTTGTCCGTGCTCAGTATTTTCATGTTGCTGTGACAGAGCCTCCCCTCCTAGGTAATCTTCTTGGGAAGTTGTGGTGACTTTGGCTTAGTCTTTGGGAAGTCGTTCTGGGGAGTGTAAAGGGAAGAATCCCGTAAGCAATTAGCAGGAGGAACACGTGCATTGCAGATGGTTAATCTGCCTGCTTTCATGTGAACAAAGGAGAAGTCCCTTGAATGAAAGGAAACGGGTAACTTTAATGCAGGCTACAGTAAATGCAAATTAACTCCACAAATAAAGAAGCTTTTCTTCTTGGAGCCAAGAAAACATTTCTCAAAGTCTGTATTTTAAATATACAATAATCTCTTTTATACCTCAGAAAGCTGTCCCTGCCGTGAGCAGTCTGATATGTTCCTTGCTGACAGTAATCGGTCCATCACCAGTGCTCAAGGATGAATATTAATATTTGATTGTTCTCTTTGTATCCTGGCAGGTCCAGTTGCAGGGCTGGAACCAGACTGAGTTCCCCTGCAGCCTGCAACCTGCCTGGCCTCCTTAGGCTGGAGTCCAAGAAGGTGTCTCACATGAAGCTCTGGAGCATCCAAAGATCTTGGTATGGACCTACTGTCCTCCTAAGCACTAGGGTGTATCAAAGTTTTAATCCACTGATCCATGATGCTGTAAAGACCCTGTATCAATTCAGCTTGTTCCAGGGAGCTCCTCATCCCGTGGGAGGGGCTATGCATCCCTTGGGAGGGGCTATGCACCCCTTTGAGGACATCTCGAGGTGCTCCAGGACAGCCTGAGAGCCAGGCAGAGGCAACAGCTTTAATCCGATGAGGGACAGAACTGAAGCAAACAGAAGGTTTGGGGCACTTCTCCAGCAAGGGTGCCCATGGTAGGTATGAGCAGCACTGCTGTCCTCTTCCTTCATGGCAGCACAGAGGCAGAAAGGTGCCTCATTTGAACACTCTTGGGCTGAGATCAAATTTTCATGCAGAGGGTGAAAGGTGAGGGGGACAGCAGCCCACTGCAGCTGGGAGAGCCAGGTCTGTGCTTAGCGAGCAGCTGGAGTCACTGCTAAGGGCCTGACTACTGCAGATGCAGGGGAAGAGAGTGGAGCCAGATGGAGGCAACAGGCTGAGCCAGGTGGCCCAAGAGTCTGGGGGAGCTTTGCTTGAAGATATGACCAAGAGCAAAAGCTCCCAAAGGAGTAACCCTGGCCCCACTCAGCATTCTCCAGCACCTTCACCCTCAGCACTGCTGGTCCCACCTCCAGCCCGGTGCGACACAGAAAACAGCCACTTCAGATAATGAAGGACAGGATATGGAATACCAGTCTCCAGCAATGGCTAAGGTGGTCCCAGTGCTGCCTCTTTCCAGCTGAAGTTCATGAAAGGGACATGAAATCCAAAGCAGTAGCAGGCTTCTTAGCCCACTCAAGCACAACAGATTTGTAAGTCAGTGAAGCTGGTGGTATTTGTGAGGATTTGGTTGCAGATGGATCAAAGAAAATCCATCCCAGGAGAGAGCATTTGCAATGAGAAGCAGAGCGTGTGTGTGAGACAGGGAGGAGGGAGCACAGTGGGGGTAGAGGAAGGGACACAATGCAGAAGATTACTTTAATTTCCTTCTCCTTCAGGCTCTTTATTAACACCCAGCCAGATCTCTCTCCCAGTCTGTTGCAGCAGTGGTAGTGGCCAGACTAAATGTGATGGCGCAGGGGTGCAAATCAAGGGCAAGAGAGACCAAAACATGTACATAACCTGCTTTTCTCACTGCAGCCATGAGATCAGATGGGGCTGGAGGGGACATAAAAATAAAGGGAATAAAGGACCAATGACAAGCTTCTGTTTCTTGTGACCAATCCAAGTGACCTGCTGCAAACATAACCCCGAGAGGTGCTAATATGCAAAGATGCAATTTCCTGGTCAGTCCACACCTGCTCAAGTCTGTACGTCACCTACTGCCAGCACGACTGTGCCAGTCCAGCAGCCACTTGCCTCCAAGGCTTGCCTGCAAGGTGCCACTCATGGCCTGATCCTAAGCAGGACACACAGGCAGGGAGGGAGGAGAAAGCCTACAGCAGCTGTGGCTGGTTCTGGGGTTTAAGTCCAACCTGAGGCTGTGTAAAAGGCGATCTTGTACAGAAAACAGCAGCCAGTTTCAGCCCTCAGGTACAGAGCTGCTGCCTCAGTGCTGCCAGAGCTGCTGCTTCTCCCTTGGCTTCCTAGAGAGAAGAGGCTCATATGGACCAGCTGAACGTGGGAGTACCATGCTGCCAAAGGGCTGCCAGTCCCCTCCCCTGAAGCTTTTAAACCTTCAGGCCATTTCCAGAGAGGGAAGAGATCCTATAGAAGTGAAGTCCCCACAAATGTTGTGAGCTAGTGGATGTGACTAAGCTAAGGAGGGGCTCCTGCTATTTTCTCCACCAAGGCACAGCAGCTGGAGCTCAGCCCCTTGGTTCACAACAGAGAATACACACATATACATACAGAGATGTGCACACAGGCACAGAGCCAATCTGGGATGCACTGTGGGCAAATTTCACATCTTTCTGGATGCCAGAGAGTGCGATTGTGAGAGATGGAGGCACAGGAAAGATGGCTTGATACAGGCTCAAAGACAGGTCTAAGTCATTTCCAAAACAAGAATACATATAAGTGAAATAAAGCCAGGACTGAGGGAGATGATAACGAGAGGGAGCACTTCCCAACTCTCCTTGAGGTGCCTCAGTGGGTGGGCAACTGAGCAAATGCCTGGAAGCCTCCACTCTGTCAGGGGCACGGGAAGTTAAAGCACCACCAGTGAGACAGGCCCTGGAGTATTAGTGCTAATAGCCATCTCAGCCAAATTAATTCAAATTGCGTTCAGCCGACCATGAAAGCGTTGTTGGTGGCAGCGCTTCCCCATCCGCTCACATTTTCGTGAAGTAATTAAAGCCATTAGAATGTAAACCAGCTCTTTTGGCTTGGGAAGGAAAGAAAGCAGGAAGGGAAAAGGGAAGCTGAATGACAGCTTAGCTAATTCAGCTAATATTCCCACTATTTCCGTATATACTGATTAGTTCCCATTCTCCAGCCATTTCCATACCGATGCAAAGGCTCAGGTCCTCTGCAGAGGTTCCTACATCTCCATGCAGCAGCACACCCTGACCCCAGCTCAGCAGCCCCCTCATGAAGGATGCTGGCAACTGGGCTTTCTTTCTACCAGCCCTCACCCTTCAAGCATTCGCATCCCGGGATGCACCTCTGTTCTCTCCCCCACCAGGAATATGTGGAATGAGGGGAGAGAGCAAACAGTCTTTGTGCTCAAAGGAAAGAAACCCTGCCATGAACTTCTAAACAAATGGGCATAAGCAGTAGATTTGAGGCAACCACAGTGCTCTGGAAAGTGATTTCATGTCTGAAAAATCCTGCACATGATATTCAGCTGCCACATGAATCGCCTCAAGTGATGGAGCTACTTCTTCAGTGTCTTTATTTATTGGGGAAGCAAAGTGAAGCAGTGTTGTGGATAGCAGATGGCCACAGCTGGTACCTGGGGCCAGTTCTCGGCCTGGTGCTGGCCTGTATGCCAGAGGGCAGGCAAAGTTCAGAGCCAGCAGGACCTGCAGTGAGGGTGGTTTTGCGGCAAGTCCAGGTTAGAGAGAAATGAGCTTGAAAGTAGAGAGGCAAGAGAAGGAGATGCCCACCAAGGTGCAGAGGGTTGCAGGGGAGAGATAAAAATGGCAACACCAGGAGGAGGAAATCCTGCTGGGCCCCAAGGCCAGATGTCAGCTGTATCTAAGCTGGTCTCCACTGGTGCCACTGCGGCTGGGCCAGTGCCCAGGACCCTGTGATCCTCCCTGGACAGTGGCTGGGAAATGCTGTCTCCATGTGCATCCAGGGCAGGTGCTCCCTGCAGGGCTGGCTCTGCCTAAGGACACTTACTCACACTATCCTGCTTAGACAGGGGTGGAAAAGCTCTCTCAACTGATTACAGCAGCAACTGTCCTTCTGCTCATACAGCTTTTTCCTGCCTTCCCACCCACTTCATCCTCACCATCCCTGCTGAAGCAGCCCTGTGCCATGGCAGGTGTCTCAGGCTGCAGTGAGGACCTGGGCAGCACAAGATATCAGTGAAGCCTAAAAAGCAAGGCTAGCCCCACATGCTTTCTGTGTGGGCTGGAGCCATGCACAAAGTGCTGTGATGGATGAAGAGGGCGCAATACAGTCATGCAAATACCTGGAGAGTTCTTTGTGGAGGTGCTCTGCCTGTCTCTGGCTCTGTAGTCTTTCCCTCATCAGCCTGCCTCTGCTCCGTGTAGGCCATGTGGGGGTGTGGGTGTTCTGACAATTATTTTCAAAGCAGAGTAGTTCAAGAGCATCTGAGGGGCATATTTTGTCTGTGAACAACAGCAGTAATTCCCTCCTTGGGACTACCTTGAAGGAGACCAAGGGGCAAGTAATTTTGGATGCAGCAGCTATCTGGGGGCTCTTCTGAGCTCAGCCTGTGCTTTATTGGACCATCTCTCCCTTGGTGGACTTTTCTCAACACTTCAGAGCTAAAAGCCTGGCAGCATCATGCAGTCTACAGGACCTAGAATGTTATAACCAGCTGGGCCTGTGATCTCTCATTGGCAGGTTGGAGCATCAGACTGAGAGTTCAGCTTTCCCAAAGGATCAGTCTGCCTGAAGGATGATTTACCCACTAGCCTAGCTGGGCTAGGAGACTTGTGAGTACTGCTGCAACCAGCTCAGCCAGCTGATTTTGCATAGGATTGACCTAGGAGCACTCACACGGATTGTCCTGTGTGCCAGCACTGAGACACAGCAATGGGTAGCTGTGGAGGGCTACTGGAACTGAGTGCATTCAAGTCAGTGACAGGATCTGGACTGAGAAGGGTACTCTTTATCTGCATACTTGGACAGCAAAGAAAAAAACCATTCAGGAAGCTAAGGAGCAAATTTACCTCTAGGATTACTGAAATAGCAGGTACTAGTGCAAATCAAAGGGGTTTGCCCAAGAAATACAATACTATCGATCCCAAGGGGAGCAAGGAGTGCCTATAGTGCAATCTTCAAACTGAGGTTCCCACCGGTAGCTACTCTTGCATGCATGCCCCAGAGATCTTGGATGAAGTAGCACTGGGAAGCAGAAGGAGGAGGAAGGAGCTGCATTTAACTGGCAGATCTTTGTAGTGGGATTCCATTCCCAACTTCCCCAGCGCAATCCCACTGCTGCTCTCACAAAGTGTGCCTCGAGGAGCACAGCACAATGCATCCATTGCCCAGGCATTCATCCCACCTGGGCCTCCTGGTGCGATGTGGCGAGCAGCACTTTCAATCAGGCAACATTAAAATAAGAGAGATTCACTTTTCCATTGACATCAGCAAAAAAAAAAAAAAAAGAGAAGAAGAAGAAGAAGACGACACCAATTGAACCCAATGGGCTAAATAGCATCTTTCACTCGGTTTTCTATGGGCTCCCAAAACTATGGGAGAAAATTGAAATCTGTCTCTTTCTGTCTCCTTTTCTTTCTTTCTTTGTAATAATTCCTGGTATGCAAGGCCTTGTGCCAGGGCTGGTATTGTGGGTGATGAATCCTGAGTCAGGCGGCGGGAGGTTTCTGTCCTATCAGCGCGCGCTTGCCGTGGTTTGGGATAATGTGCCTGCGGCTTGTCAGGTGCTGATGGGGAGCAGGAGGGTGGGGGGCTGAATGCATTTTTGATTGCTATAATTGCCACAGATTGGATGCTTGAGAGGAGCTAATTAACAAGGAGGCTATGGGCGGATTATACTTGCAGAACAGAATCCCATGCAGATCCTTTCCCTTTGTGCCACATGTATGAGATCATTGGTAGGTGATTATGGCTGTGAATACGGTGCTAATTTACTTTGCACGTCTGACGAAAATCCTGTACATAATAAAACGCGGAGGCAACTTAAAGTAGCCCAGTTCAGAGGGGAAGGACGGCCTTGCTGCTAAAGCACTGAACCCAGAGCTAAGCTCCTGAGGTCTCCTACTTTCCCTGAGTAACCGTGGCTGTGTGACAGCTCTTCCCTTTGCCTCAGTTTCCCTCTCTACCAAAGGGAGAAGGCGAGCTCGTTACAGTGGATGTCTGCACCCTGTCAGGGAAGATGCTGTAAAGGAAAGAACATAAATATCATCATGCCACGGGAGCAGATCAGACAGCGCAGCAAAAATAGCAGCCAGAAAGCTGTGCACTTGGAAAAAACACGCGTCTTTGTGAGGACTCCAGCTCTCAGAAGAAAGGAGTGTAAGCAGTAGCTCCAGCTGTTTCTGCAGCCTTGGGATTAGAAAGAACTGACAGGCAGGAATAGCTCTGCCATCCTGGTCTTGCTTCTCCGACCTTGTCTAACCAGCATATCTCCTACATTCTCACAGGCTTCCTGGGGCCCTGAGGGAAAAAGCAGCAAAGGTCTCCCCTTAACCATAGCCCTCACCCAGCTGGAGATGCTTGGGCTGGGGTTTAACCCAGGCTCTGACTTCAGGGCAAGGCTACGCTTGTTTTCCCCTTTGGTATCTGGGCACTCATAATGACTGAAAATGAGGAATTATCCTGTAGATTCTGTGCCAACATACAGCTGGAACATCACCAACCAAGCAGGGAAAAGAGTTACTGGTGGTGGATACTGAGCATCCATCCATCCATCCATCCATCCATCCATCCATCCATCCATCCATCCATCCATCCACTCACCCATCCCTCTCTCCATCCCTGCAGGTTTTAAGAATAGGATAAGCTACAATACCCATCTTTATTTGGAGAGCTGGAGAAGGGTTTCTCCAGGGTCCTTTCACTGCAGTCTGTGCTGGTGAGAGTTAGGCTGGGCAAGCCTGGAGGGCTTTGGTTTTTCCAAGCAGGAACACTTCGCTGGGAGTCAGGCAGCTTCATTAAGTACTGGTAGACTTTTTTAGAAAGTTGCAGTATTCCTCACAAATAAATCACATCTTTACATTCAAAAATGGAAGTGATATTTATAGTATTGGGTAATTTTCACTTGAAATATTTTCTGCATTTTTCAATGGAATTTTTTGGGGCGGGGGGGCATTAAAGTCAGCATTTTCAGAGGAAAAGAAACAAAACCGTTTTCCAACCTTTTTTCCTTTAAAGTCAGCATTTTGAATTCCAAATTATATACAGGGATTTAGACCTTTTCCTTCCACAGATCATTTTACCAGTCATTTTTTTAATTAACGTTACCGTTTCCACAATAATGACTACCCATTGATTCCAAAATGAAAATATCACTTGCAGATCTCCTAATAAGAATACACTGTTTCATAATATTTCCTTAGTTTTATTTCATTTTGTGCTTATTTACTATGCTCTGGATGATGACTCCTGGAAAACAAAACTCCACAGCCAGCCTTCTCCTACAGTCAAGAACTACTCACCTAAATTTTACATTTAAATTAATCAAGACCAAGACAGAAAGCAATCTGTCTGCAGATTTAAAAAGATTTTCAATGTTGGACTCATTTCAACAACAGGAAAGAGTTTTCTTCCAGAAAAAAAGCCCGAGAGGTGTAAAAATGGACTTCCACTTCTGTCATGACTGAATTCGAGGAGAACAGTCCATAAACGAGAAAGAATTGTTCTGCTGAGGGAAGAGGCTGCTGCCTATTAGCAATCCGGGCTGCTGGAGTCCAGGGAGATAAACTGGAGAGGAAATACTTCGTTTACTGAGAGACAGGATTGACTGTCTGTGAATGCTTTTAGACAAGATAACAACTGAACCTTGCCTCTGTGCAGCTCCTCTGTTCCTACAGGGATGAGCACAGAACAGCTGTGGACTGTCTCTCACTGCAGAAAGGAAGAGCAGCCCAAAACATGAAATAATACAGAGAAGGGAAAAGGCAGCCAGGATAAAACCCTCTTCTGAGAAAGAACCCAAGCTGCTTGCCAAAGGAACCATTTGTGACACTCTGGTCCAGGTCCCAGTTTTACTGCTGGTTGTTTTCTGACAGTGTCCCAACCCCAGGTTTTGCTTTGGACCATTTCAAACAATGACCCCTCATTGTGCTGAAGTTTCTCTCTTTGAACAAACCTCCCATTCTTCTTCTCCTCCCCTTAGCAAAATATTTTCCATCCTTCCACATCAAACTCTGGATATTTGCCTTTGGAAAGTTGGAGAGTGAAGCAGATGGAAGGCAGGGATCAAACCCAAAACCATGGAGTCACTTCCAAAGACAATGTGGTGGGAAGCTCAGTGGGACAGGGGTGATGGGTAGAAAGAAAGAGGACACTTAAGAGGATGGCATAAGGGTTTTGGCCCTTTTTAATCACTCACATTGAAACATTGTCATGATTTCCCGTAATTTCTATGCAAAATATGTATCTCTGCGGCTGAGGAGAGACAGGTTGTCACAGATGTGGAACAAGCAAGGCAGAGATACCGGCAGAGCACACCGCTAAAGGATCAACATTAGCATATTGGCATTTGGGCTGACGCCTTATCTCGGGCTGACTTCGGAATGAAAAGTAACTCCAGCTACTCACTCTCCTTCTCCTGGAGCAGTTTGTTACTTTATTATTAGGAGTGATTTTTGTCCTGTTGGGCTCTGCCTTCCCCCACCGAGTGACCAGAGAGGCCAAGTCCTGCCCTGGGGAGAGGAGTGGGTGGTGGTGAAGGCACAGCCTCGTCTCCCGACAACACTGGCGGGTGCTGAGGTGCGGGGGTGGCTGATAAGGGACAGAAGGGGAGCGGAAAAAAGGCCCAGTGACGAATTTGGCGCAGGCAGAAGCGCTATCCAGGCATGCAGGCTGGCGGTGCTGGAGTGCACGGCCCAGATAACGAAGCGCCACACGCGGGCAGAGCCTGCGACCACCTCCCCCGCGATGTCGGGGTGCTGCTGTCCCCTCTGTCACTGCCCAGCATCCCCATTCCCAGACACGGCTTCTAGGGGAGGCCAAACTGCTGCTCCAGCTCCGGCTCCCTCTCTCCAGCCCCCTGCGATGTGCAGACAACGTTCCTCCCTGCTGACAGCTCTCCCCGTGAGATTCTGCTTCTACAAAGGGCTCCTGTCCCTCCCGTCTTTAAATAAAGAAGAGTCCCGTTAAATACTATAATGTATTTATTGGCCGATTCGTAAAATGAGCGGGTTTCTTTATGGCTGCAATGATCATTAATGAAACTTTAGGGTCCCTGTTGGGACCATGAAGCAGAATAAATGACCTCTTGCTAGTCATCATCTCCCTGGTTTCTAGGACTCTGCACCAGAAATGATCCAACTTCATTTAAGGAAAATCAGATTAAAAACAGATTAAAGTAAAAGCACCTCATGCCCCTGTTCTGATTTAACTGTGATGAAAAACAGACCATGAAGTAACTTTATAATGGGAGGAAGCTCATTTAAATATTCCCCTCCCAACAGAAAGAGATTTAAGAATTAAATGAATGAGGAGATTTTCCTTTTAATGAGATTAGCCTTTTATAATTGCTCATTATGGACCACTCCAGAGATTTGGAAGAAAAAAAGTTATACAACATACCTGGAAAACACTGCATTAGAAACCAGCCAACCCTGCCCCTTCACCATCAGTTCCAAAAAGTGAAATTCAAGCTAGTTTCTACTTACAAATCACTCATCTCAAGTGGCTCCAACTCCTCCAGATCCTCTCTGCAATTACTGGCTTTGTAAAGAAAGTGAAACAGAGGTTTGAGATTAGCAAGCCTTAATACATTTGCTAAAAATTCTCCCCTTTTCCCATGGAAACACATTTATTTTTGACTGTCAGCTGTCTGGCAAAGCCATGTGATTTCATTTCATCTTTCCAAATTTCAGTCCTACCTAAAATAAAGGCTGGACAGAGCCGCCCCTTCTGGCTTGGAAACGCTGGCGTGATTCAGAGGCATTACGGGGAGGTTAGACCAGAAGTTTTGTGTCTGAACTTGAAGCATTTGACTCTGAAGTCCCAGCTTTGTGCTGTACAATAATACCAGAGTAAGGACACATAGACATGTATTATTTCATCTGTCTCTGACTGCGATTTATGTTTAGTGTCAGGCTCTTTTGGGTGAGCTGAAACTCTCAGGGCAGGATTTTCTGACAAAGTGGGACTGAGTAGCTGTTTGCTCCATTCCTGTTGACAGGACCAGGCAGTAAAGGAGATCAATGACTCTCTTTGTTTTCTCCATGTGCTGTGTATTCACAGCAATCAAAGTCTTGCTCCTTCTCCTTATCTCTTCACCTGCAGTGGCTGCAATGGCCCGGCATTTGGCCATGGTGGTACTCAGGGCTGCAGGATGGATTTGCACCTTTCCCAGTGGGGCCCCTAAGATCCCTTTCCCAGCTGTTCCATTGGGATACGAAAAGCTACCAAACACAGGAAAAGGCTCTATTCCCTGAAATTTGGCTGCCTTGGAACTGGCCATGTCCTGTTCTCCCTGCAGTCAGAGAGGAGGGAGGCACTTCTACAGGATGTTCTGTTCCACTCCAGGCAGGGGTTTCAAGGCAGACGGGATGATGATGTGGCAGGACACCGCTTTCTCTTGTCATCCCCTGCAGGAACAGCTCAGAGGTGACTCCTCATTGTCAGGGCCTGAAGTCCAGAAAGCTGGATCCTGACCAGGGTCCACTTGGTTTTGAGAAGGCACAATCGAGTGCAACCACACAGGCCCACTGGCTGTGACCTTGGGAGCTCAGGCTGGGTGACCACAGCCATGCCCTGGAATGCTCACAGGGAATGGCCAAACCAGGGCCAAGGCTATCAGCCATTTGGCACTCAGCAGTGGTCAATGTGTCAGTGACCGCTTACCCGGCTGCCAGAGCTGCTCAGCCCTTTTCTGTCAAATCATTTGGGTCTCAAGACAATATTTTATTCCAGTTTCACTTTGTTATCAGAAGTCAAGTCAATTTCTAGAGCTGTTGAGATTAGTTTACTTTGATTTATACTTCCTTTCCATGTTTGCAAAGGCAAACACAGTTTTCCAAGCATCTCTGCTACCCACTGACTGCATTCCCTTGTAAATCTATGCTGGTACCAGAACCAGGCAGAAAGGGAAAAGTGTCATTAATGAATCCAACCTCTCATTCCTATCCACCCACCATCAGATACTGTGTGCTCCCCCCCCATCTCACCAGGGTTTGGAGATAAGAGGAACTCAGCCAAACATTGGCATTGAATGCATACAAATAGGCTTTATGTTAATATTTGCAAATAGCTTCTCAGAGGAGCAAGATATTTCCCAAGCTTCCCATTTTCTGGGGTTCTCCAGGCAAGGGAGTGGGACAGATGCAGTCATCAGCACAGCCCAAGGATGAGGGCAGAGGCAGAATCACAAATATTCTGCTTAAATCACCCAGCTGATGGGGAATTTAGAAGCCCTGTGAGGTCTTAGCACCCCAGAGCACTCTGTGGGCAGCCTCCTGAGTGGACCTGGGCAACATTACTTGGTGAATCAAGAGGAGTGTTTTTGTTGAAAACCAGACCTTCAGGAGGGCCAGAGCTATTTGAGAATTCAGGTCAAATGCAGCAAAGAGTCTTGGTGCAGACAAAAGGATGGTGTTTTGAGACAGAATGTCAAAACATCTTCTCTCTCTTTCCCCACCCTCACATTACAAAGTAATTTTTTTTCTTCAAAAATTGCCCTAATTTTGTGGACACACTAAAACAAAACACGGACAAAGAAACCCATCTGCACAGGGTAGAGTGAAGATGGGGGCTGACTGGAACCCACATTTTCCTATCTTTGCTTTCACATGGGGAGCACGGAGGGCTCAGGGAGAAAGGGTTGCTCTCATAAGAAGAAAAATAACCCCTGTTAGCTCACCCAGATCATTCTCCACAGACAGCTGTGTGACCTTCCCACACTGTTAGCAAGACAGCTCCTTCCCTGGAGCAGGTAAGGATGGAGTATCTGAGACAATGTCCTGTCAAAGACCCCTGTAGGGGGCTGTAGCTAAGCCTCCAAGGTGTCCACACAGGCTGAGTTTGGAGATAATGGTTTTTTTTCAGGAAAGGAGAAGGAATTGTCATGTTCATTGCTGGGTTGGCAGTGTCCTACTCCCTGCCCTGCTCCCTTAGCTGGCTGCCTGGGGAGCGATACCTCTGCTGTCCCCAGCCCCACTGCACAGCAAAGGAGAGCCTTTCACTTCTCCCATGCTGTCACCGTGGCACCATCTACCCCTGCCAGAGACGTGGAAATTAAAATAATAAACAAAGCAAGCAACACTGCATGTGGAGGCTAATGTACCATAATGCTCTGAAACACAGGCAGCTGCTGCCTCATGCTGAGCACAGAGGATGTGTTTGAAAAATGTATCTTCCTCCGACAGCAGTTATTTCAACATTATCTTTCTCCTTTTTTACTTCAAATAAGACATTTGCTTTCCCCCAGCTCATAATCTCCATATGGAGGAGAGCAGAGGGCAGTGGGGAAAGGCAGAAAAATTATACTTTTTAACACAGCCAAGGCTGGTGGGATTTAAATCACGGGAAAACAAATAGAATTTAACTGCCTGGCTGAAGTCACATTCATGTTGTGGGTATTTATGGCAATCATCACTAACAACAGGAAGAGATTAGATGTTGCTGAGAGCCTGAGTGCTGGCTGAGGAGCAGAGACTGACTCTGTCTGTCGATGTGTGCGATCTTTAAAGCAAGGATGGGATGTGTGCCTGTACACACACGTCCCTGCAAGTACCTAGGTGTGTGTGGGATTGTGCTTGGTCCCTGTATTTAGTGGCCATTCCAGAAAGGCCTTTGTTGGGCAACATCAATTTCACACTTTAATCCCAACTTCCACCTGAGATATGATGAAGAAAGGGGAGCTCATTTTACTGGAACTGACAGAGAGTGACTACAAGATTAACTCCAAATGTAGATGTGGGTGTACCTTGAACGTCTCCACCAGCAGAGACGTGTACTCATTTCCCAGCTAAGAGTGAGTCTAAATAGGAACTGTAATGGATATGGAGACTCTTCTGGGACTGGAAAGGCGGTTTATCTCAGATCTCAGAGCAAGCTGTTTGTCTAGTTGACACATGCAAACACTGCTCAGGGTATGCAATGTGTTGTACAGTCAGAGAACCTCACCTCTAGCAACCATCCCAGGAGCCAGGTGAGCACAAGGCATCACTTGCCCGGTCCCTGTTCCCATACTTGGAATGGGTCAAGACCCAGATTTATCCTTTCCCTGCGATGTAGATTTGACCAGGGGCACAGCAGCACCTAAATACTGGCTGCTGGTATTTTACTAACCTGAGCATGCCCCCCCCAGCCAGCTGAGCAGAACTCTAACGGGTCAGTTCCCCAGCAAAACCATCTCATCCTTACTCTAGGAAAATAAACCACAAACAGCCAGAACCACTGAATTGTTTCAAATGATAAAATTCACTCAGAAATACCCCTTTTCCAATTCCAAAGCAAACATGACCATGTTAATAAAGCAAAGTGCTCTCACCCAGAACAGCTCTGGCAGGGAAAAGTGTTTTAATGGACTGACTGGGAGGGAAAATTGACTTGCAAGAAGAGTCCTGGCTGGGTCCCCTGAGCCTGGGCAGGGGCAGGGTTTAGAGACCTGTTTTAATCAAATTGCTTTTAAAAAGAAGAAAGGGAAAAGCTCTCTGACAAATTTGACCTTTGGGCACCTCAAAGATGAGGGCACAAAATGTATGATATACTGGCTCAGAGGAAAGAAAGCAGCATGGGAACAGACAGAGTCTCATCTTGGGAGTGGAACGTAAAGGAGGGAGGAGGACAGACAGATCATCTGCTGGCTGGTGGTGTTGGATTCAAACCCACCTCAAGGCTCCAAATGGGACCCATAAGTCATCCCCAGTGGGAGCAGCATCAGCATCCTCTTAGCCAGCTCCCTGCTATGATCTTACTCCATGCTTGGGTTTATTTGTGTTGGAGGCTCTGCAAGGAAAGACAGCCATGAGAACTCACTGCACCTGGGGGAACCAAACAAAATAATTAGCAACAACATCCATGAAAAGAAATTAAACATGCACCAAAGGAACAGGAAATCTTCACTGCCCACTTCTGCCCCCTGAACAGCACTTCACAATGGAGAGGCTGGAGACAGTGGCTGATTTAAAACTCTCTGGTGCAATGTGGATATTGAAATCCCAGAGGCACCAAGCACATCTGCCCAGATGGGAAAATCAGAAGTTACAGCACTTGGGTGGTATGATAAGTCATTTTTTTGCACCCCGGAAAACAACTCAATTGTGGGAGGAATGTGTCAGTTGTAATTTTGCAACTTAATGAAGTAAATCAACCAGATGGAAAGACGAGATGAAGATGAGCCCACACAGTCTCGTGGGAACATAAAGGCCACATGAAGCCAGCTGCTGGGAAACCAAGAGCTTGTCTGGAAGACTTGGGATCCCCCTTTGTGTTGATGACAATGAATTTCCCAAGTGAGGAAGCATCTTTGAACTTTCTCCAGCCACTGGGGCTGAGGTTTCGGGAACACATGGCCACTGAGCCACAAAAGGGAAACTGCTTGCTCAGCTGAGCAGCATTATCAGGGGACTGTAGATAGAGTTCTGCTCTTCCTCACCTGCTGGGATGTCTCCTAAGGGGAGCAAAACTTGAAAACCTAGGAGGTTGATATCTGTAGGATGAGCAGGGAGCAGCAGCAGGAAGAGCCAGAGCCACGCAGGAAGGTTGGGAGAAATGGCATGGCTTAACCCTGGAAAGCTGAGGAGGCACTGCTGGCACCCTCCTGTGTCCAAGTCAGCTGAGTAAACCCAGACCTGAAGAGTTAGAGCAAGACTTGTCAAACCCTTGTCATGTAAAGCAGGCAGAAAATGCATGGCAGTTAAATAAGGAGCATCTTTCCACAGCAGAAGCCCAAGACAGAACATCCCTTGGCCAAGGATATGGAACGCTGCCATCCTAAAATAAACCCCAAAGGCCTACAGTACCCAGCTCTCCAGAAAGGAGACTTTACAGCAGCAAATTGATTTCCAGAGGCTCCCTCATTAATTTTCATGGCACCCAGAGTGTGCTTTTAGAACAAGCAGAATTATTAATGTTCAAAGTTACCCAAGCACTGTCGGGAGCACAAGGCCCTCTGAGAGTCAAAGCAGGGCTGACAAACTGAAGAAGAAAAAGCCAGAATTGAGAAAGTGCATTCTTCAGGGTTCAGCCGGTCTTGTCCTTGGAGGCAGGCAGAGGGAGAAAAGCAGGAACCTTGGAGAAAAGGTCCCGTGCCCCCTTGATGGCTCTGCTGTTTGGAAGGAATAAAATATAACAGACATTTAGCTTTTAAAAGGAGAGAAAATTGTCTAATTGCACTATTTCAGGGCTGCCCTGCTTCTGAGCCACCCCAGACTCTCAGGGAATGGGACAGCAGGCAATTAGGAAGGGCAAAATATTCACAAGGGGTAGAGCTCACCACTGGCTGGCAACACTGCTCTTGCCCTTGAAATCACATCTGAGCTTTGGTGACATCTCAGCTAATTAACGAGAAAGCCAGCCCAAGTCTGCCTGATTGAAGTATTGGTCCCGGACAGACATAAGTCAGTATCCCAAAACTGTCCTGAATTATCTCCTGGCTCACACAGGAGGGAGGATGGAAGCCTTATAGCTGCAAAGGTATCTCTGTCTAGCTTTCCTCCTCCTGTTTTTACACATAGAGCCTCATTCCCAAGCACCTCAGCGCTTTTGGGCTGCCACATGCCAGCAGCCTCCTCCTGCCTGCCCCCAGCTATCCCTAATCCCAGCCACTTCTTTGCATCTCCAAACACAAGACCCAGCCACGGCGAGCTGAAGGATTTTGCTGTGCCAGGGGATACTCTTTGGCTGGCACCACATCGCCTCTGATCTCGCCCCGTTGGAGCAAGAGAAAATAAGTACCATTTGTTAACGTGCCAATCGTTCTTTACACTGGCTGATTAAAAAATAATTACCCGCAGCCATTACTGAGCACTCTTGCAAATGAGCTGTGGGAAGCTGTGACCGTGTGCTTAGCACACAGTGTGTCTTGCTTGTTTCAATATTATTTTAATTAAGTATCTGGGTAAAAGGCCTTTCTAATGTAACTTTCTTTTCATAAGCAGAGAGCAGGGCTCCGTGCTTGGCCGAGCGGTGACGGACTGCTAGAGCCCAGCATCGCTCCGGGCTGCTCCCACTCTGGTGACACAGTGGGACACGCTGCTTATTGGAATTCAAGAGGACTAATCTTAGGCAGACCCATGATGGGAAGAGAGCTCTCTTTACCCAAGGGACATGGCCACAGTGTGAGCTGTGATAGCTCTGACAGCTCATCACCCTGCGACTGACCAGCTGGGACCACCTGGCTTGGTCTGGGATGTGGACAGGATGGAGATGATGACCCAGGACATCCTTTGTGGATGAGGGACTTTGGGCCACCTCTCCTGCTGGCACAGGAAACCAGAGGAGGGCTGGCCCTCTCAGCCAGGTGAGAGGAGAGGATCTCAGTCAGAAGAGTTCTGCGGGAGCTTCATCTCACAACAGGACCACAGACCTCTAGCACAACTTCATTTTCCACGGTCTTTTTTTTTTATTCTTTCCACAAAAGATTTTGCAAAGGAAAAAGCAGAGGAGGTGGAGGAAAACCCACGTGTTCTGGGTGCCCATCCACCTCCTGTAGCTGCCTTTGTGCATGACTCAAAGCAGTCACATCAGACAATTCCACCTCTTTCTTATTTACATGTTTTCCACTTTCTGCATCCCAGCTGGAGCTGTATTTAGCAGAGCACATGGCCACCATCCTTTATTGTGGGGGGCGTTTGCTCTTTCACATCAGCTTACATTCTCTCACATAGCATTTAAGCCGCAGCACTGGTGTCAACTGTCTGTTGTTTGCAAGCAAATTAACCTGCCAAACAGATTTCAGATCCTCTACTGGTGTAGAATGAACATGGCACTGGAGAAATTGAATTACTGCACAGGTTTAAGCAGCAGAGAATATCCCCAGAACTTCCTCTTGATCTTTCTCTTATCAGATGAAATTCCCTCTCCAGATACTTCCAGCAGGATAAAAAGAAGGCCCTGAGAAGGTGCACTCTGAAGTCCCTCTCAGAAGTGGCAACAGGGAATTGAAGTTGTTGCTGAGTCCTGGGTTGGGTCCCGGTGACAGGTTCTGTTTTGGGGGGTGCAAAACCTGGGGATAAATAAGATTATTGGACACAAAAGGAAACTTTTTCAGAATTATAATAATTAGCCATTGGAATCATCTTCCCGGTGGCAGATCCCCCATCATGGGGAATGCAGCTGGAGACAGTGCCGGGCCATCTTGTCTGGACCATGCTTTTGCCAAGAGGGTTGGACCAGATAAACCCTGAGGTGCCTTCCAACCTGGTATTCTCTGATTCTATGAAGTTGTGGAGAAAGGTGTAGCCATAACAGACTCTCATCACTTGGTGAGCCTGCGGCAGGATGGATAAATGATCTCTGACTGATTCTTTGGCAGAGTCAGACCGGTCATGTTCTACTCCTGGAGCAGCACAGCAATAACACGGCTTTTTGATCAAATGGACACTTAACATTTCCCCAGACAATTTCTCTCTGTGAATTGAGAAGTGCAGTAATTCCAATAGACACTCCAGCAACCTGAAACCCTGAGCTTCAGACTTTGAATAGACTAAATAAAAATCAGAGGGCTTTTCTCTTGCTTCAACAAAAACATATGTTCTCACCAGACGTTTTTGATGAGAAAAAAATAACACATTTCCCAAACAGCTCTAGTTACTGCCGACAACTTCATTTCCCATCTCAGACACTGCTGTGGCAGGAATCTAAAAAGCAGAATTGATTAGACCAGATTAGGTTAGATAGGGAGCCTGGTGATGAAAAGCTGCTGCTGCTCTCTTTGCGCCCATTCAGGGCCATTAGCAACCTCCATCCCCCTCACCCAGGGATGCTGCCCCATTGTTGAATTCTGCTCTAAGTAGCTATTCCATGTCTCTCAATTTATCCCTGCAGTCTCTGTTTTCAAGCACATTTTGCCCCCATGTGTCCTTCCCCCACTGGAGGTGGAGCTCCAGAAAAATGGCAAGGAATTTCAGTACACACAATTTGGCAACACACTTTGGGATCCCTTGGGATAAAGATTGCTGGATCGGTCCACTTTACTATCACAAGGATGATGATGACTATCCATTTTCCCCCGAAAGCCTTTTGTTGTTGTTGTTGTTTTTCTTTTTTCCTTTTCTTTTAATGCAATAACACTTCCTTGTAGCTTCCCCTAGGAAATCGATCTTTTCAGTGTAGCTTCACACTAGGTCACCCAAATTAGCTGGAAAGAGCCATTTTACCAGCCCCTCCTGTCTTCAGCATAAAACTACTATATCTTATTTGCCAGTGCATTAAGGTGGCTGAGAGCGGAGCAGGTTGTGGATGCAGTGCAGTTTGCTCTAACTCTCTCCTTTTTTTTTTCCTTTCCTTGGATAATTTCACGGTCCATTAGTTTCCTGTAGCTGCTTCCCACAAACACACGCACATCACCATGGTGTATGAGCTTCCCTCTCGCTAGCACAGGCACCGGGCAGAATACACATGGAGCTGTCACACTCGCTGCAGGGGCACGGGAAAAGCAGCTCAGCCATGCCCAGGGCGGTGCAGAGCAGGATCCCCAGGGATGCTGATGGCCGGAACAGTCGGCTCACGCTACGTGAAGGTGCGGAAGCGCTGAGCTGAACTAGCGGGTTCAGGACTGGTCCAGACTGACACTGTCCCAGCACAGTGTGGTTTACATGAGACCCATCGGGCACTCACTGCGTAGAAAATGCAGCAGGGAGAAGGATTAGAGGGGGTTTTCCCACCATCCAGCCCTTCAGCTACAGCAGGAGCTGGAGCATCCCGTCACAATCCCTGGCCAGAGCAACCTCTTGCCTGCCCCAGCTCACCCTGAGAAGACAACAGGTGCAGTGCCCACAGCACCCTGCCCTTGCAAAGAGAGCAGATGAAGCCTCATTAAGACTGGAAGACACAATTTCATGTCTCTTATTTTTGAATTACCTGGAGAAAAGAAAAAAACCCCAAACCTGGGCATGAGGATTTTGCAGCTGCATTTCACCGCTCAGTTCTGAAACGTGCAGATTTGGGGAACCACTGGCCAACAGTGAAGTCTGTGCCCAGAAGATGTGAGTCTGAATTTTCATGCAGAGACTTCCCTGTCCCTCATGGAGAAGCTGGGGGCAGGAGGGCAAGCAGCCCCCTGGACAGGCATGGTGTGGGTGGAGGGGACCGATGAAATTGGTGTCTCTCCAAACTGACAGCTTTTACTTGGAGCTCACTTTCTCCCTCTGACAATTGAACTTTGGGGAAAAAAAAAAAAAGGGCCAGAGCAGAATGTGAATCCTGCAGGGAAAGGATAAAAATAAACAAAAAAACCCACTCCAAACAACCCACAGCAAAACAAAGGGGGAGGGGGGGGGAAATCTGGTGGGTCTAACACACAAAGAAATGTTATTCACAGGCATTATTGATTAAGTTTTCCTCACCAACACATACATAAATACTTATCTCTCAAATGAATAAAAGGCTCTGTAATGCTGGAGGGAAGGAGGAAAAAGATTATTGAAAATGTGAGGGTCAGAGAAGCATCCGTCTGTAACAGATGTACTGAGAAGATAAACAAAGATGTCTTTGTCAACACATTGGTCTGCCAAAGACCAAATGTGATAGAGGGCAGCGACTTTCAGGCACTGGAAACCATGCTTGGACTTTGATAACAATGAAATAGAAACTATGGAGCAAATCCTCACCTGGGCTAATTCAGTGCCAGAACCCTCATCACAGGGCAGCCACATCAATTTACATCACCTGAGGATCCTGCTGGCTCTGGACAAAGCAGCCCATTAGCAGCACGGCAGAAGCAGAGATTTATGATAACCTCTGTGGGGCACAGGAGAAAAGAGAAGAGCAGCAATGAATGAGATCAAAGGAGAAACAGAGGAGTGGCAGCTCTGACCCCTGAGCACCCCAAACCTGCCTGACTCCCCGGGAACCACCCCTCCCCAGCATTGCCTTGCCTGCTGCCACACGGTGGAGCACACAGCTGCTGCTGGGATGGCTAGGACATCGAGGAATTGTGCCAGATCCGTTGACAATAGACCTGGCCCACGAGCCAGCCCAGTGTCACATGTGGCACAGTGCAAAGCAGGGCTGGGACCCACACACACCCCCCTCAAATGAAAGGGAGCAGACAGCAAGGTTTGGTGCTGAGCACTTGGTGATATCTGCCCAGAAGCTCTTGAGCCATCTGAAGGTTGTGAGGGATCATCAGGATAATCTGTTCTGGCATCTAGCATCCCCATGGGATCAGCTCATGCATCCTGCCTGGAATTCACGTCTCCATCACCATGGCTTTCTCTCAGGGCAGCAGGATTGTCTCAGGGGTATTTCCAACCCACTCAGCACGGCTCAGGTTTTACCTTTCTACAGCTACATCGCTGCATCTGCTACCATGCAGGGCAGAAATGCCTGGACCTTACCGGCAGGATTTTTGTTGAATAGGACATTGCAGTGGATGTGTTGACAATGAAGTTAAGAAGAAGTCAGCTTCCCCCAGCACAGAGGGGTTAGCAAAGGGGTGCTGGGCTTGCAGAGGTGTATGAGTGCAGGACCGAGGGTGCATGTGCAGCTGGAGACGCTACAGGTCTCCCAGAGAAGCTCTGGTTCTTCGGGTCAGTTCCAAGCCATCAGGTCTGCCCAGCTGTTCCCAGAATCGGGTCCCCCAAAGCTGTCCCAGCAGGTCTGCGGATTTTGCTGTTATTACACAAACACACACACACAGGGTATGCTCCTGCCCCCTTTCGAGGCAGCAGCCAGAGACAGGCACTGGGCTCTCCGTCTGTGATAACATCCCCCATGCAGCTTCTCGTACCTCAGTTCCTCTGCCTGTGAGCAGGGACACAAGGTACATCCCTGAGGTCCCAGGTTTGCTGTGACACCTGCCACTAGAAGAAAGGAGAAAAAAAACCTCAGGTCTTCTCCTGGTTCCCCCAGCACAGGCAGCAAAGCTGCCGTTATCCCAAGGAGTGGAAGCTCAGGAGCTGGAGCAGGGCAGCCTCTAGTGGCTGCGAGCCAGGAAATGCGGGCCCCAAACCCGTGTGGAGGGATGCTTGCTCCCCACAGCATCCACCTGAATAAACCACGGCCTGTGCTGCCAGATTGCCCTACCGCCCAGAAACATGGGTCCTTGGACTCCCTCTCCCTCTTTTACATCCCTGCCTCCCTGCTCCCACAACCACCTCTCAGACGCTGCTTCCTGCTCCTCCGAACACCTCTGACCCCATGGGTTCCTGCTCTGCCTAAGCAGCCAGAGTTACCACGAGACACATCCCAGACATCACGGACGTGCCACCCGTGTCCACAACACTTGTAGCATGCCTGGAAATAGGTCCATCCCCAGCACAGATTTGGCCATGCAGCTGGTTGTGGGCAGCTATTGGATCTGCAGCTGTCCAAGGGCTGGCGCTGGCTGTGACAGCAAAATCCATCCAAATTCATTAATGTTCCATCTGGAGGAGCCAGGCCTTTTCTGCTGCAGGATGCTCTGGCCCTAGGAGATGCCCAGTGGCCTGCACTGCATGGGGAAATTCATCCTAGGGACTGTTCTGACCAGTCCTAATCCCAGCATTGCATCTATGGCCAGAATCACCAGTGCCTCCTTTCCTGTCTTGAGCCCCCTCTGCCAACAGAACTTTGTCTTCCAGGCCAAAGGTTCATGCTCTAAAGCCATCCCACAGCTTCATCCCAGGCCTTCAGCTTCCCCTCCCGCAGGACATAAAAACGAGTAGAACAAGCCAAGCAAGACAAAAATCCTCCTGGCTGCCTCCAACAGCCTTTTGGCTTCACCTCAGCACATCCCCACTCCCTGCCTCATCCCAATTCTACTGGTGAGTCAGAGCTCTCCATTTAATGTTTGAGCACTGAGGCAGGAATAAGGAAGGCAACCAGGAATCAGGGAGTTTGTGGGACATATCAAAGGACAGACACTCAGACAGACAAACATAAATCTGCAGATAAGGCAGAAGGGGAGTTATTTACACACCAGTGTGGGACGGTCGCTTGCCATGAGTTGGACAAAACGTTTTCCTGCCCCATGTTTCAGGGGGTGACTGGTAAAAGAGCACAGCATCAGTGTAACAGCTGGCTGACCGCTGGCTGCCAACTCTGCAAGCAATTTCAACGCAGTTTATGTCAACAGTTCAGGCCTAAAATGAAAAACGAGTGGGGAGGGAAACCAAGCAAAGAGCTCCATACTTAAGATGCGCGTACCTGCTCCCATTGCAGCTGCTGAGGAACCCACATCTGCCATCAACCTGCCCCACTACACTTCCATTGAACAGCTCAGTCTGTGGCATAAGATTCGGGGGCATGGCAAGGCTACACCAGAAGCAGAAACAAGGAAATCCCTCGAGGACTGGAAATACTGGCAGGTAAATCACTTTCATGAGTGCAGGAAGGTTTTCCTCCCCGCCTTTGGCTTTGACCATTTCACTAGGAGATGCAGTCTCCTAGCTAAGCAGCACAGACAGCAATGCAGAGCATCACAGACTTTGCTGCTGCTCTGGCCATAACATGCCCTTAGCTGCAGCAGAGCCAGGCTTTGTAGCTCCCAGAGACTCAGTATCTAAGTTATGGGATGAACAGCTCCGAGCCTACACATGTTTATGCATATAGTCATTCCCTAATGAGAAGGAGATATTCATCAGTGGGTCTCTACAGAGGAGACCCTAATTCTGCACAGGATCTCCTAGTTAGGAACAGAAGTCAGCCAAACTCAGTTCTGAAATACTGAAAAGAGAGTGAAGCTGGTTATTGGTTGGCACTGGATTGTTACAGGGCTGAGAGCATCTTCTGTTACAGGCTTGGAGTCCAGACAAGCTGGGCTACATCTGTGGAACATGAATCACTTGGCCAGAACCAGTCAGGGAGCATCGACATATCAGACAAATTTTTGCTTCTTCCTGCTGAATATCACCTTGTTCCTTTGACTGTTTCTCCCTTTTGTTTGGGCAAAAGAATAGCTAGAATTTCCCCCAAAAACCACTGGGATTATTTCTTAAAACCGCAGCTCCTTCTTGTTGCTACTTTGTAACTATTCTGTTCAGAAATAATCTCTGCTTTCAAAGGGGTGACACTTTGGAGACACAGGTGACGGCCACCCACCTCAGAAAATGCGTCATAGGCAAGTTAAGGCAGGACAATGCCCGAAACAGCACTGAACAAGTTATAGGGGAGGAGATAGAAGCAGGACAGGATCAAGATAAAACCTTTCATCCCCTGCATTCACTGAGACATTTGTCCCTTCTTCATTGAAGCAGACCTTCTCTGACCAGCAGCACCTGCACCAAATGACCTGAGTCCAGCTCCTCCTGGATAGTGTGGATGAGGACAGCAGCTGAGTGGAGTGGGAGGTGTTTTCAGCCAGACTTTTGCCTCCAGGAACACTCAACATCGTCTGTGCTGGCTCCCCAAAACCAAGGCAACGGCAAAATTAATTGCTGTGCTTCTGGACGGGATTTAAACATTAATAATGAAGAGGGGACACAGCTCTGCAAGGCACATTAGCAGCCATTCAGGGCTTCACTTGGCTCAGATGGTTACAAAATGGTGTGTGCAACACCAGGGTCCTCTTGTGATAGGCATCCATCTATTGGGAGTGGGATGGAGATGTGAGACAGCCTGGCATAATCTTACCTTAACTGTACCACACTGATCCTGTCTCCCCTTCACTCCCTTCCCCTAGAGCCACAGTGGGTCGAGGTATTTGATTTCTCAAGAGCATGGAAAGCTTGTGTTAGACCCACATCTCCGCTGATGTTGCATTGCTTTCCAACTCACACACAGATTACCTGATCTGTCCCTAAAATTTACTGTCCTTCCAAGACTGTGTGTTTGGCTGTTTGAAAGTACGGAAACATTTGTCTTGATCAAAACAGGAGAGGGGCCAATGCATTTTTGTTTCCATCAGGGCAGCTGTCAAAGCTAGTCAGAGGAGGAGCAGGACTTGAATCCCACTCACCCCGTTCATCTGACAACAGCATTGGGGCGTAATAAAATCAGAAATTTGGTGGGCAGAGGGTCTGGCAGCTCCCACAACATCTTCCCCTGATGTCAGTGCCAACTCCTTCCCCCATTCAGGGAGACAAATGACCCACGCACCCCGTTCCCCTGCTCCCAGTAAGTTCAAGCTGCAGAGATGCTGCAGACAAATGAGCTCCACAGGAGGCTGGTTCGGTCACAGTCAGCTCACACATCCAACACCTCGATGTCCCCAGACACTGAGACACTTTCATTATCTGTACTGCATGGTGGCAGAGGTGTTCAAAGGCAAGGCCTCCTGGCCTGAATCTGACAAAGTGTCCTCTGAGTTCTCCTTACTCACTCTCTGGTTGCTGAGCTTCTGAAGTCAATCTCAGGCCACAATTTTCAAGCCGTGTTCTATGATTATGAGGCATAAAACATCCTTTTTTTTTACTAAAAGCTTAGAGTAACAAGAATCTGTCTGAATCCAGATTCCAAAGCTTTGGAACAAATGCCCATTCTTGAAAACATCACAATAAAATTATGTGAGCAAGCAATACTTGAAATAACACCCAATTTATCTTCCTATTTCCCCTGTGTGATTATGGCTTTCATTTTGCTGGGGTAAAGAACCTTGAAAACAAATGAGTCAGTTTGATTTTTGTTTCATGGAGAAGTTCATTTCCTGGCTTCTTTGCTTGCTTGAGACGTTCAGCTGACGGTCTGCAGTTCTCTGAAAAATTGAAAGACTTTTGAAACTCTGGGCTTTGTGGGACAGGAGGGTGAGTTCCCAGAAACAACTTGCCACCCTCCAGGTCTGCAGTGGCATTCCAGTGCCTGTGGTACCTGAAGCAAAGGAGCACTGCCCTCCCACCTTTCCTTCCCAAAACATTCCCACCACTGAACTCAACACAGGAGACGACTGACAGCCTCAAAGTCTAGCAAGATTTACCTGACACATTTAAAGTGTAAATAGTAAATAAACCACCTCAGCATCACACAGTGTGCTATGGGGTGGCAGTGGAAGCTTGCAAGCCCTTACTCCTGCTGTGTAACCCTGGCCACTGCCAGGATGCAACCACAGAGCATCATTTACTCCCTGGAAATTAAAGAGGACAGAGTCTTTCACCTCATCCTGAGGAACAGCCTTGCACCCTTGGTCTCAAGCTTCTTGACTTGCTTTTCAAGGTGACTCCACCAGGTGATGGAGCAGTCCAAGGACTGTGGAACCTTTCCCTTCCCCAGACCTTTGGCTATTTTCCTTCCTCCACTGGTTTGTGCTGCAAACAGGAGCCTATCACCCTTGCCAGGAGGTTAATTGTATCTCAGAGACAAAACTGGCACTGAGCACCCACTCTCCATACCTGCAGGAGCAGCCTTCCATATCTCCAGCCAAGGAGGCACTTGAAAACCTCATTCTCCTCTCCCAAATCCTCAGCACTTCTTTTCACCCTGGTAGCAGCAACCACACTCTCACACAAAGTCCTGCCCAGTCCCATGGGGAGATGTGGCCAATTTTGCATTATAATGAATGTACATACATAAAAGTTCTGATTCAAACACTTTCATTAGATTTAGTCACTGGCTCCCAAATACAAAATGATGGTGACACCAATTCCTCCTCATCCCGAGTGACTAATTGTCACACAGAGGCAATTAGAGTCGGTTAAATGATCCATGTCCCTTCAAAATAATGGTCTGCCAAACTGCATTCGCCCAAAATAATCTGGGATTGACTTGACAATCAAAATATCTATTTCTTCAAAATTAATACAAACCCAGAGTTCCTTGTTTCTCCACGGTGCAGCTGCAAAAGGAAGGAGCTTCCTCACTGTGCTTAGGGGAGGATGGGCCACACCAGAGAGGTGGGAACAGGCAGTAGAAGGCAAGATAAAACAGCTATCACAAACTACTTGCTGTAGGCAGAACACAGCTGGAATAGAGCTGGATAGACTGCTCTGGCCTTTAGAAAACCTCCATCCAAAGTCTCCAGCACCAAAAATAGCTGGAATGCAGGAAGATGGAACAGGCATCTCTGGTCACCTCCACCAGACTGTTACAGAGCCCCCAAGCCATCAACATGAGCTTTGCTGGTTGTACTCTGGGGGTAACACTGCATTTCTGGGAGTTTCCCTCTAAAGAAGGCCTGCAAACAAAAAAAATCTGTGGCCCATGAGGTGATCCTGCAAAATCCAGAGCCCCTTCAGCCCTGGGGAGTGCATGGGCCACCTCATGGAAACACCTTGCAGAGTACAGTGCTGACAGGGACTGTGTGACACTGCCTGCTTTGGGGACAGGGACACTCAGGAGATGGGAGCAGAGTTTCTCTGGGATTCAGACAGCAAATTCCAGAGCAACCTGCACTTCCCCATCCAATATCCTAACCCAGAGTTAATAAGGACCAACTCTCGGGTTTGTTACCTGTCGGCCTCCACAGGGAGCTCTTACTAATTAAGTATAATGGGTTAATTGGAAGAACCCACTCAGACCTCACTAAGAAGCAAGCCCCAGAAATGAGCTCCCCTGTACCCCTGTAATCCCATACCACCCCATAAGACAGTTTTTAGCACACCCACTACAGTGGAATCACCCTCCTCCGTGGGACCCCAGTGAAGGATGTCTTGGCAGTTTAGCTAATTTCTACATCGCCCCCAAATTGTGCCAATGCAATTTCCATCCGCTCTGCACAGCTCACTGCACCCAGCTCTGAAAAGGGAATGACAAAGTAATTACCCATGTTAATGGAAGCAAATATTCCAACCTGCCTGTGTTACTCCCTCTCCCCACCCCCGAGGGCCGGTGTCAGAAGGTGCCACAGAGCCATCTAAGCACAGCTTTTAACTTGTCTGCATCTGCATCCCACTCGCTCACACCCAGTCTTCCACAGACAGCAGAGACATGAAGGTGGCTTTTCAGGGACTTTCCCAAGTGGATAATCATGCGTCTAATGCTGTTGAGTTCATCCCTTGGAGACACCAATTTGGGTCTTTCTCTTCCACCTTTCATTGAACTGAAGAGGAATTTAACATCTTTGAGACTATCAATTAGCTAAAGGTGCCTGGTGCTGGGTGAGAGACAGGAGGCCAGCCCCTTATCTCATTCCTGGGACATGAGGCTGGAAATGAGAGCTTTCACATTCAGAGCAAATTACCACCTAGGAGGTAAGAAGAGTCACTGCCTCCTCCTGAAACACTGGTCCATCCCACACAGTTTCCTCCTCCATGCAACTGCTTAAATCAGTGTGGACTGAAGACAGACGTCCCCGGGGAGACTGACCCTTATGTTTGTGTGCTGGATGAGCCCTTGCCAGCAGCAGCAGATGGGAGAGAGATCCCTGAAGTTTATGTGATGTTGAGCATGTGACAGAAGGGAGTCAGACCTGATGATGCCATAGGTCTCCAACTCCTGTTCTTTACAGTGAACTCAGCAGCACAGTCAGTAACACACAGAAATAGCAACTTACTACTGGGAGACATTTTTCACCAAACTGTCATTTCATCTGTGACTGTCTGGGCTGATCTGCAAATTATGAGTGTAAAATACCTCTGAAGAGATGTGGAAATAGAAACAGTTCTCCACTGTAAAACTAAAAAATCACTGACCTTTTAAGGGATAGTGGGTTTTTCATGCTAGTGCTCATAGCATGTTATAATCACTCTCCCCCAGCATCTCCTCCGTGTCACAAGGAGATTAATTACTTGTATTCCCCATTTTTCAATGAAGAAAACTAGCCTATTACTGCTGCTCTAGCTAAGCCTCTCTGCTCCACGGGTACCAGCAGCTTTAGCTCTTAGGCTAAATGGATCAACATGCCCACTTAAGCTCAGGATGGTTGCTTTCAATTTACTCCTAACTCCAATGCTTCCTTCTGACACAGTGACTCAGCCAGGCCTCCTAGCTCTGAGTCTCCAGCCCCTGACACGCTGGGGCTCCTACAAGTTCTCAGACTTCAGCAAGGAGAATAACCACAGCTCCAAGCACAGATGGAGGTGGGCAGGAAGGTGTTAAATCGAGAACTGCACTAGCTCTCCCCCTCCTGCAGTGGAGACTTCATCCTTTATTTATGGGCCAGCCTTCTCTGGATACAAGACATTTAAATTTTTCAGCAAGGTCTATGTCCCATCACCCAGGGCAGTTTAAATTTTCACTCATCATGCACAGACATCGGCACAGGCATCAGCAGGGGGATAGTAATTACAGCAGGAAAAGGATGCAAATAAGAGTCAATTCTGCAATGATTATCCCCTATGTAAAATGGAATGATGTATATTTTACAGGGTGAAAACGATCGGCCTGTTGCACTCAGCCCTGCCTGAACGCAACAGAGCAGAGACTCTAAAGGAGCTCCTCGTTAAGGTGTTGTCTTGGCCAAAGGACATGGCTGCTGGAAACAGCCACTGAACATGAGAAAGCCCCAGGCAGCACTCAGCTGTTTTTGAGAAGGATGTGACCAACAACATCTGATTCCTCACCAAGAGGCAGCCCGAGAACAGAAAGTTGTTTGGCACAGGAGTCTCCAAACAGAGCCGTAACATGTTTCCACGTAGGGTGCTGACATCTAACTCTTCAGGGCTCAAATTTTCAAAGACTTGTGAAAACTCAGCTCTGACACAGCAGGAGAGTTGTTACAGTCCACAGGAAGTCCTCAGACTTGTTGTTTCCTGTCACCAGCCACACCAAGAGCAGAAGCCACCACTGCCCCAGCTGCCAAAAGAGATGCTGATCACCAGACCATGTCTGATCATTAGGCGTGCTCAGACAGATTGGTTTTATGTGTCAGAAAAGGTTCAGGCTCCCAGCAGAAGCTCCTGGGCAATTTGCACAGCTCAATATAACAATTTGCTAGTGGATAATGTAATGGGAGAGAGAAGAAATGCTGTCTGAGTGCTAAAGAGGAGAGCTGGTCATTGCCTTGCCATCAAGGCATCACTCCATGGTCATTTTCCCAGATTTGATTTAAGTGGCTGTCATCGCCGGGGGAGAAGAGGCAGACTCTCTGAGCTGCACAAGGACAGTGCCCAGCTAGAAGGGAGGGTAGAGAGCACGAGGGGTCCAACTCTCCCACGCACAGCAGGGCTGCTGCAAGAGTAGAAATGGAACTCCCACATCACAACCCCCCTCTTGGGAAACCCCAGCTGCTTTTCCTTCCATTCAAAGCCACCTACCCCCATCCAGTGGAGCTGCACATTTGCCTCTTTCCCATCTCTCTCAGACACTGCCCCACTTTGGAGGACTGCAAATGGTCACTGTGCTGTGAACTCCCTAACAGCACAACCCAGAGGAGTCCTACACAGAAGGTTCTGCTCACAGGCCACCATAGCAGAGGGAAAGGGGATGCCCCTGGGAAACTCACTTGGCACTTCTGGAAGTGGAGGCAAAAACTTTGTTTGTTTTTCTTTCATGCACTGGAAGGCCTCTAATTGCACTAGACTGTTTCTACGAGAAGGATGTAATTAAAAGTGAATGGCTCCAAGTCTTTTATCATCATGAATATTAAATAAAGATAAACACTACATCAATATTAATTTAAGTAGAAACAGAAAATGAAAAGCAGGACTTGATCCCAGCTGACACTTCAGCATTTTATGGATGAAATTACGCAGCTTGGGGGGGGTGAAAAAAGACTCCAAAAACCAGCCAAAAAAAAAATCCACAAAACATTTCTGACCTTGGCACAAAGCAGATGGGACAGGCTGGAAGTGACAGCCACCCCGTGCTGTGCCCTCCTTCATCACCCTGTTCCCAAAGTTAGTTGCTTCAGAGGAAGGTACAGGACATTCCCAGAACGACAGTTCCAGCACTAGGTGGCCCAGGAGCTGGGGTTCAGCTCAGCTCTGCTCACAGCACTGGTGCACAAGTGTTTGCTGGAGTCACTGCACGGATGCCCAGTCCAAACTGGATGCTCCCATTGACTACACCAAGAGCCCATCGTGCTCCAGTGCTGCTGTGGGGTGATCCAAACCCTGCTGAGTGGGCCAACCCCTCCCCTTGCAGTTTTCTAGTATGTTCAAGATTTTTCTCACTTGGAAATGGATCTAAAGTCACATTTTCCATCCCGTTTCTCCTTCTCCATCCCTGTTCACGCCTTTTGTTTCTCTTTTCAGCACTTCCCCAGCACTAATGAGACATGAAGCATATCTCACCACCAGCACCTGCTGGAGGCAGCTAGATGGTTCCTCAGTCTCTTGTTAAGGCTGCTGGAGTCTCGTCAGTGGCCTGTCTGTGTGGGTTTGGTATCTTTATTGCTGTTTATGGTATGGTAGCACACAGAAGCTTCACTCACCTACGCTAGCTACAGACACAGCTTACCCCCTGCACATCGTAACATCTGGCCACCCGTCATCACAGACTGGCTTTCCCCAGGGAGCCCACACTGAGAGCTGAACAAAGGTTTGTGAGTCCCAGCTCAGCCCCCACAAGTACTAAAAGATACCATTAAGGAGAAATTGGGCATAGCTGGCTTGCAAGGAAGTCCTTGGCAAGTCAAGCCTACATCCTTCTCCTGCAGGAGGTCACAGGTGCCCACATCCACATCACCAGGCTTTCCTAAGGACCAGGCACAGCACACCTCACCCAAACTGCATCCCTCAGCTTTCTGAGCAGCTTCTCACACTCCTGTGTGCCCCAAGCCTGATGGAAACAGCAGAGGAGGGAGACAGAGCAAAGAAATCATGGAGAAAGAAAAGGTTCAGGATAACAAAACAACTCTCAGCTTCTCTGCAGCTATTTATGCAGTTTCTAATTGGTCTGAAGGCAAAACCAGAGTGTACCTGTGTCAGACCAGCGAGCAGCACTAACCCCCAGCTTCCAGCCATGCTCAGCGCCCTGCTTTGAGATGGGAGCACAGTCCCGAGACATGCCCCAAGGCTGCAGAGCTTTCCCTGAGGTGTAAAACTGATGTTTTAATTTCTTCTGTCTGTAAACAAGGGCACGGTGTGTCTGGGTCACTGCCTGATGATGTCTCAGGCAGACACTGGCTTCAGACCTCTCCCTTCCGCAGTCTGCCCCCACCTCTCCCCCGCACCAGTAAGGTGCTCTGGGTACCTGTACTCTGCCCCAGAAGTGGCCACATCCTGATAGCAACTGAAATCACCCGTGTGCAATCGATTTGTGATGCTACAAATGTTCAATATCAATTTTTGTGCTCAAATACACCCCCAAAGAGCTCGCTCATGAATGAATAATGCAGAAATTGCTCTCCACAAATTCAGCCCAGGGCACCATTCCTCTCTGCCCACTGCTGCCCTCAGGACTAACAACTCTCCGCTTTTCCCAAACCCATGGCTAATCGTCAGCTGAATTTTTATGTCTTGGAGGGGCCGGGTGGAGCATGAGTAAGAACCAAGATGTGATTTGAATGACATTATAAATGTGGTTGTCCAGAAAAGCACAAGCCACAGCAGATTTTGAAGATAACTAACGGCCCATTGCTGGGTCTCATATAGCCAGGGGAGTTGTTGGAATCAGCCCCCCACCCCCCACACACTCCTGTCTCCAGCTGTGTGATCTATACGCTGTGTTCACCTCCAGCCTACAGAACAGGTTGTGCATTGCCTGCCATTCCGCACACCTCCTAACGACCCGCGGCGGGTGATTAACGGGTTGTGATGAGGGCAGAGCTGCTGCTTGTCGATAATCCTCCACAGCAAGACTCACAAAGCCCTCATGAAGAACGACTGCTCCCGAGCTGCTTCAGAGCAGTGCACAGAGGCAGGCAAACAGCTCGCAGTCCTCTCCTGCATCCCTCAATCCCCGAGCCCTCTTCTACTCCTCTGTCTGCGCATAGCCACGAGTTTCCAGTCTTCATACTGCTGCTCCAAGGGATGGCCAGTGGGAGGGTTAAATATCCAAACCTTCCTCGGGTGGGGGTGCTTGGAGGGCTGGGACAGCAGGCCCTTCAGTTGACCACATGAAAGGCAGCAGTTTGGGAAGCACATTTACTGGTTAGTGGCACGATGGGTCGACATTTGTGTTGTCATTGTGTCCAATGGCTCAGCCCTGGACAGTCATCTTCACCATGAGAAACCGAGGTAGGGGACATCAGGCCTCTGCCATGGATGTCGCACTGTGTGAAAGGTGCAAGGCACACACCCAGCTGTGGTTGTGGGGGCCTGGGGGTCTCCTCAGCAGTAACAGGGTGTGCACCAGTGTGAATGGTCAAAGGAAGTGTCTGAGACACCTTCTCCTTCTTGCAACATCCCCATACTCCTGCCTTGCCTTCCAGGCTCAGCAGCTCTTCAGCAACCCAGCTGCTGAAGTGCCCAGCTGTCCCACCCCAGAAATGGAAAGCAAGAGGGACGATCCCTGGAGTGACTGAAAGGCCCTGCAAACATGTGGGTTTCCACGCTGGCAGCAGCAGTTTCCCCTTGCGGCCAGGAGGAAATGAATCACTTGGCACAGATGTCTGTACGAGCTGAACCAGCCCCAGCACCAGGGCTTTCCCATCAGATTTGGCCTCACCAAGTCCAGAAGCACTGGATGTCACCGTGACATTTCTCCATACACCAGACCTTCTTTGGGTCATTTTCTTTCCAGGCTGTGTTGCTTGAGATAGCCAACATTGTGAGGACATCACCAGCCTTAAAAATGCTTCCTACCACAGGCACAGACAGGGGCCTTGAAGCATAAATTTGCATTGGTCATGGCACACATGGGCAGTGTCCCCAGCACCAGTGACACATAGCAAGTTGCCTGCCTACCCCAGCTCCACCAAGGACCAAATGGCACCACCAGGAGCCACCACTCATGACAAATTGCTCTCCGGTCACCATCCTACCTGGTGCCATCATAACCTAGACCCCATGGAGCAGGTGGACCCAACACAACACTCTCAGGGATGGGATTGTTCATTGCTGTAGCTAACAAAGACCTCCAGGCATCCACATCCATCGCATCCTCAGAAGTAACTACAGCCACCCAGGAGAGAGGGCTTCCCCTCGGGGGAGCTTTGGAAGGTCTACTGGTCTTGAGGAAAAATGGACATTCCGTAGCAGGAAGCTTTGGGCTCCCCAGGACATTGATTTTCAGGCTTCCCAAGAGGAGAAAGAGGCTGCATTTAGGGTAGACAGTGACACACCTGGAGCAGGGGCTGCAGACCTGAATGCTGGGAGCTACGAGCTACAGGGATTTGCAGTGAGCCCTGGGCATGTGAGCAGGGGCTGGTGCTATCAGGACCAGCAATGACTCACATCATGGTCCAACACCCACCAGCTTCAGCAAAGCCAAGCTTTTGGAAATAAAAAAAGAGAAGGAAACAATGGTCTGAGATTTTTCTGTGTCTTTTTTTTTCCCAGCAAAGTAAGGTCCTGCAAACAAACTGTTGACTGAGCTCAGCCGGCTCACATTATCTGTGCTTGGGAGCACAGCTCAGCCCCCTCCAGCACCATGGATTTGCTATCATCCCCTGCCGCCCACATAATCACTTCAGTCACACCACGCTCTGTCCCACTGCAATTTCACAGCTGCTCTGTCGGGGGGAAATCACAGCAATTTGGGCTTGTCTGGAAGCATTACAACTGTGCGCTGCCTCTTAAGAGGACACTGGTTTGCACAGAGGGATTGGTCGTGGTGTGACCCTTATAGGGTCCAGAGCTCCCCAGTGATTCACTTGTTGTCAAGAAAAGTGCTTGGACAAATAAGGGATGCTGAGTCTGGGCACCTGGGGATGGAAAACAGAGCCTTTCTCATGCCAAGTGCTCCTCTGGACTGGGGAGGGTGTGGGGCATCAGGTTATGAGGCAGGACCAGGTTTCAAAGCCTGTTCCTACCCCAGATTTTCCCTGAATTACTCAAAATAAATTTCAGAGGTCTTTTTCTCTCAAAGATGTGCAAGAGACGCCCTGCTGCTTGCCTCTGTGGGTACTAAGTCCCTCAACCCTTCACGAGTCTTGTGCCTGGCCTTCAACAGTAGTGTAGACTCAGCCATGCCTGTATCCCGTCAGGCGGATGATGCCTCAGCACCTCAGGTCTCACTCTCTCAAAAGCACTCATGGGCTTTCCCTCCAGTGGAATACAAAGGGGAGCAATGACAGAACATCCATCAAAGTCAGGCCCAGCACACACCGTTACACAGCAGCACAAAGTCACAGCTCTGGCAGCTGTCAGGAGCCAGTGATGCAGCAGCTGGGATCCAGAGAAGAGATGTGTTTGACTTGGCCAATATATGACACAACACCCTGACTTCTCTGGTTTTATTTCAATGTTATATGCATTTTTTTTCCTCTGGGCACCCTTTTGGGGTCACCCAAGCATCCCTCAGTTTCAGCAGAGAGGGGAATGTCTGGTTGCTGAAACAATCCTGATCATCTCATGCCAGTCGTGAACGTGCTGTGATAGTCAGGGTGCCTCCCATGACCTCACAGCGTGCATGTAGAGGCAGAGGATGGGACAGAAAATGGGGAAAAGGGCTCAATATTTCCATCCACAGCATTATGGATCTGATTTTCTCTCACAGCAGAACAAAGCATCAATTTATTGAATAACCACTGGGCTGTGCTAAGAGTGCACTAGATTTTTTTGAGGTACCTTCCAGTGGGTGCTGTGTGGTACCTCAGCAGGTCACCTCTGCAAAGGACCGTGGCATGAGCCTCTCTGCAGGGCAAGTGCGGGAGGAGGGCCAGCACAGCCCAGGGACAGGAGGGAAGTGCCTGTCTCAAAAGCCATCTCACCTCTACGTTTTCTCCTTATCCAGTCCCTAAGGCAGAATCGCCCGTGGGAACTGCTGCCAGGAGCATTCTGAGAGCCCCCGGAGCCCGGTGCATCCCCGGGATCCCCGTGTCCCGCAACCGCGCCGCTGCCCCGCAACCGCCCCACGCAGAGGCTCAAGTGCCATCTAGTGGCACTCGGGGCCCCGTGGGACACACGGGCGTCCCCAGCTCCCTGGCAGCGAGCCTTGCCCTGCCCACCGCCTCCACACGCGGCTTCCCCGCAGCTCTCCCCTCTTCTCCACAGAGACACCCTTTGCCATCGCCCTACAGCCCCTTTCTCCCACCTTTGTGTAGCCTCCTCCCCCTATCTCCACCTTCCTTCTTTTTCCAATTGTCTTATATCCCCGTTTTCCCATGTCCCTACATCCTCCCCTTCCTGCACGCCGGATCTGGGCTGTGCCCACCTCTCCCTGGGGCTGTCACACCGTGCAGCAGGCTCCAAGGGCAGGGACTGCAAAGCCACTGAAGGACTCATCTCCTCCCAGGCTTACAAAGCAGGGAAATGGCTTTGCAATGGGACTGTCTGCCCTGTTCACGCTCCTGAGTGTCTCTGTTGTCACCTCCATGCCCTGTCCCCCCAGTGACATCCCCAAGGTGACTCTAGCTGCCTCCCCAGCACTGGAGCTGCACTGAACCTGCAGCAGAGGTGCTGTGGGCCCCTCAGCAGCTCCTCAAGGGTGGCTTCGGTGGGACCTTGTCAGTGGCAGGAACCACGAGGGGGCTCCAGGAACCCATCAGAGATGGAGGAGAAATGCCAGGAGCAGAGCCCGCATCTCCTGCACGATTGAGGAGAGGTGTTAAGAGCAGAGCTTACATTTCCTGGAGAACAAGGTCTTCTCCAGCATCCCAGGTGGAGGAGAGCAGAGGAGATGCCACAGCTCAGACCAGGAGCAGGATCTGCCACCACTTTTGTCCCTGTCACATACATAATGACAAGGAGCAGTGCACACGTTGCAGTGTGGCCAATACAGGGCCTGAGAGAGGCTGTGGTGTGGGCTGTGCTGGCCTGACCCAGAGGACAGCAGGGTCACAAACATTTGCAGGATATTGGCTTTCAGTGTATGACCATTTATACCACTCATAGATTCACCCCACAGTCTTATTCCTGTCGGTCCACACTTATCCCTCACATCTATTTCATCCCAATCTGACTCCACTCAGTGTTGGGGTATTATTTCAAGGAGGTGAATTTGCCCCCAGCATTAAAGAAATGCTTTGGACAGCACTGCTGAGCTCAATCCTTGATGAGCATTGTGGACATGGGGAAATAATTCCAAGAATGATCTCTCCAAGTATGGGAGTCATTGGTGAGAAAGCAGGTCCAAGCCTGTTTGCTGATCTGCCAGTCTAACTCCAGTGTTCCACCAGCACCTGGGGAGGAAAACACTCCTTCCTAAAAACTCTGCAGGCCCACTCCGGTCACTGCATGGTGAGACCTCAGATAATATTTTTGCAAGTGCCCCAGTAAGGTGGGACAAGGCTGCACACCCCTGGCATCACTGGCAGCTGTAAGCCAGCTGGGTGTTCCAGGTAAAGAACAGGTAACGGCGCACACAAGACTCTTGCCTGGCACCCTGCCTGGACAGCACCAGACCCTCCTCTGGTGACCTTTTTTGCCTTTACTCTTCATGGGCACTTCACACAGCCGTGTGAGTGGCCAGGCCTGGCTATGATGAACCCTTCTCTCTAACAGATGGGAATAACGCTGGAGAAGGCATTGAAGCCAGAACGGATTCTGCACCACCTTCCCTTTGCAGCTCTTCATCTGCCTCCCCACCAGCAGACACTGCAGCACAGGGTTTATGTTGCTACAGAGGGCAATCAGGGCTGATCTGCTGTAACCCAGGAAGGCAGTGCAATTAGCCAGGCCAGCTCATTAGGGCTCCAATAGGACTCATTTGGAGATCTGAGTCCCTTATTAGAGGATTCAGCAATGTAGGTGTTGGGGCTGGAGTGTGGAGCGGGAGGCAGTGGGGATACAGGAGGCAATTTTAGACACTTGGGTACAGCAGAATTGAAGTTGCGGCCATGCAGCCACTGCCTCTCAACTTTCTTTAGGAGCCCCCAATGTCTCAGGTAAGATTTGGCCAGGAAAAAACTGAGTCCTGAGCTGGTCAGCATGAGCTTTCAGGGAGGTATGACTCTGCACACCAAGGCGGTTGAGGGATGGGGACAAGCACTGGGTCAAGGAAAACCCCTAGGATTCAACAGCCTAGCAAGGAAATCAGCTCAGAGGGCTGCTGATGGGATCTGCAGTGTCCTGCCTCTTGGGCATCCTCTCCTGCCTTCCAGAGCCTGCACGGTCAGCATGGATGCTCTAAGCCCATGCTGCATCCACCAACATGCTCCAAAAACCTGCAGAGCTTCTGTTACCACCTTACATTTCCCAGTCCAGCCTTGAAGTGTAAACACTGACTTTGACCCGAGGTGATCTGTCTTGAAAGAAGTATCAGCAGGCAAAGAAAATCTCACTTCAGAATTAATATTGCCCCTGAATTAGAGAAGCCATTTCAAAAAGCTATAGAAGGCTGCCGTGATGGAAAAATGAATGCATGAAGGACCCACCCTGCAGAACAGGCAGGGAAAAAATAGATCACAGTGTATTCAGGGCTCAGACAAGACCACACTTGCCTGCAAAAATAAATCCTTGCATTTGACACATTGCTTACATATTAATTAGCTTGATCAGCTTGCCTGGGTGTGTTAACATGAGTGAGAGCTCATGTCTGTTTAGTGATAAGCTGTTAAAACTTCCCAAATACAGCTACAAATTATGGCAGACCAAGATCTTTCCTTTACTCAGGGCCTTTCTCCTGTTTTTTCTAGTGCTTTTCCACCATATTTTTCTATTTTATTTCTCTGTGTCTCTTAGGTACCATTTCTTTCTCAGTGCAGAAACAGAGACTCATGGGAACAAGGGAAGCCAAGGAATCATAACCCTCCAAAACACAAAGACAAGAAATGGAAAAAGAAAATTCTGCTTTTTTTCGCTCTATCCCCTTCCCTTCCAGCTTCTGAAGGATTGCTGGAAGGGCAAAGCCTGTGCAGAGGCTGGAGGTACCATCGCTCCTTTAACGGCAGCACCACAGCCTGACATCAGCGAGCCCTGGAGTCCGGGAGGGCTGGGAGCTGCTGCTCCAGGAGTGGTGCCAACACATCCCTGTTTCCCTGCCTCTTCCCGACTCTTGTTTTTGTGTGCCTTTTAACATGCCGCATGTGTATCCGTGCCTGCCAGTGGATGTCTGCGGGGTTTACATTAACCAGCTCAAGCTGAAGTTGGTAAACAGCTATTAAAGTTTTGCTCCTCATGCGTCCAAGGAGATTTCTGAATGAGGGAGTCGTTTGCATCCTTTGACGTCCTACGTGCTATTCCCTTATTTGCAGCCCAGATAGATCTTCTTCCCACTTAGCTATGCAGACAGGGGAGTTTGGGTTGGCTTGTGCCTGGCACAGGGAGGGGAGATCAGTCTCCTGTGGCTTAGCGGGGAGTGTTCATGTTTTTACCTGTTTCCTGAACAGGAGGGACTCAAGCTCAAAACCTGGAACTTTAGTGTTTAAAGTTCTCACTCCTGAGCGGAGTCCACATCTAAAGCTGCTTTTTTGCCCTGGGACGAAATATTGAATCTGGCAATTCCTCAGTTCTACTGGAGGATGCAAATTAGGGCTTGACTTTATTCGGACTGTCACAACTCCAAAGTTTCTTGGAAGCCAGATCCCCATCCCAAACGCTGTTCGGCACTAAGCAGAGATGCTGAAAGCAATTCCCGAGTGCCGATCCCAGCGGCAGCACCACCACTAAAGCTATTTATCCCCGCACAGGTTTTTTTCACACATTCTTGCCTTCTGTTTTTGCTGGAGCCTCAGACCCTATTGAGAGGCAAATTTTAGCCATCTGGCAAAGCAGGCTGTGAGGGGGGGAAAAAAAAGAGAGAGAAAACACAATGTGGATGGGCACACACACACACACACACAAAACTCTGGAGATTAGGGAAGACAAAAACTCCTCTGAATGCTGGAGCGCAGGGCAGCCCCGCGGCGGAGAGGAGGGAGAGGCGGGCGGGGAGGAGGGCTCGGATGCGGGCAGGTCTGCCTGCCTGCCTGCTGCCTGCCTGGATGTGGGGAACGGCTGCAGGCACGGGAAGGCGTGACCTGCATGGAAAATGCCAGACAGCTCCAGACGCACACACACATAGGCGCACACACGCTCGCAAATCTCCGGACAGAGATAAGGCGGACAGCGGAGCGTTGGGAAAGAGGCAAAGCCGTCCTCCGCAAGCGAGCCATCAATCCTCCGCACCAAACCCGCCGGGAAACTCTCCCAGCAGCAAAATGAGGTGAGTACCTCCGCGACGGGCTGAGCCCGGGCTCCCGCACTCTGTGGTCTCAGGGCACGGCTGGGCAGGGGGGGCCGTCCTGCTGAGGAAGGTTTCTCGATGATGACCGCGGCTCCAGTTCCCCTATCCGTGAGCGAACAAGGCGTTGCTCATGCCCCGGCTTCGTGCCGCAGCCCAGCTTGCACGCCGGCATCCCGGCAAAGCCAAAAGGACATCCTGGCATGGGCACCGCTCTGCCACGGCCGAGGGGAAAAGGTGCGAGCGAGGTGGGACCTGCTGCGCGGGCTTCAGGTTTCTGTGCACACCACGGTCATTTATCACTTTCGCACGACGTTAAGACTTTCCTGTCATGGGGAAGAAGTTCGATGCTGTTTTGCCTCCCCTGCTTCGGGGGAAGTAGAGCCGCACAAGAAAACAGCCTGTTGAAATGGAGGGGGTGATGCCCCTTTACACCAGCTCAGTATCCAGCCCCATGCATGTACTCTGATCAGGGGAGTAACAGTTTTTCCCTTCACACATTTTTGTGGTTTCAGAAAAGCTGTCAGAAAAGGGCATGTTCAACCTCACTCTGCTTGAAAGAAAAATCAATCCAAATTTCTCAGCTCCCATTTACTTTTCTTTGTAATGAAGAGTTGAGAAAAGTGAAGGCATTACACAGATGAACCCCAGAAATTTACTGCCCTGGTTTTGAAAGAACACAGACAGGTTAAAAATAATCCACTAATGCAGCTTCAATTTCCTCACCAGCATACCTAAATCAAGCCCTGATTTTGAAACCAGGTGTACGTGTACGTGTCAGTAGCTCCAATGTCTGTAGTACACACCTACAAGCCTTTGCCAGGCCTTAGTGCCTATTTTAGAAATTTTCATCTCTAATGGCTCTTATTTCCTGCATGTTTCTTGTCCTTTGTATGCTCCACTATGTGTAAAGAGCCTGAGGTCTGTTCCCCTTTCTGGGTCCTATGCAATAGCACAGGCTTTTGTGTTCACACCTCCAGCACAGGTGGTGTTGTCTCCTTGCACAGAGGAATACTCAGCTTATGCTCCCTTTCATGTCAAGTGAAGCTTGAGGCTGGTGTGAAGTCAGCTGGACCACCACAGATTTACCTGTTCTCTCTGCCCTTCTCTGGGATAAACAAGTCGGTAACAAGTTGGGACAAACTCTTCAGGCTGAGATTTTTTAAAAGATGGGTTTGAGGATAAAACATCTCTATAGATCTCAGCCTCTGCGTGCTTCTCCATTTTGGGAAAGAAGAGGAGAAGAGAAGAGAAGAGAAGAGAAGAGAAGAGAAGAGAAGAGAAGAGAAGAGAAGAGAAGAGAAGAGAAGAGAAGAGAAGAGAAGAGAAGAGAAGAGTGTAACATGCAGGGTTGCAAAGCTGGGGCCTGGTTCCATTCTTGCCCAGCTGCAAAGATGTGTGCCATTTATTGAGAGCTAATGATCCCAATTTGGCAGGATGAGGCTAAGCAGCAATAATAATAATAATGATACTTAGCAGTTATTGCCATGACGCTTTCACTAAACCGATTTAGAAAGCATCATTATTTTATTAAGCATCCTTATGTTTATTCTTCCATTAAATGAAGATTTGCCCACCAGAGCTCCATTAGTAAACGGATGTGTTGCCAGTGGCTGCTGCTCCCAGAAGCACGGGAAACACCGAGCTCCTGATGGCACTTCAGGCTGGCTGGGAGCTGTGGAGGTGCCTTTGCATCACATGTGGCACCTGTGGCACCCACCTTTCAAAGGGGCTTTCCCCTCATGAGAGCCACATGCAGCTCCCACCTCCACCTCCCAGGGGTTGCTCATGGTGCCATGGTGCTGCACCTCCTCTTGCACGATCCACTTGGGAAAAGAGATGAGCCTTCCACAGGTGTTGTCACTGCCAGAGTTTCACTTCATCTCCTCACATGTATGTTCCAGGTACCCCCTGGCCTGGCCCTTCTGTGCCTTGCTGCTCTGCGTGGCAGATGCCGTCGAGCTGACAGACATGTTTGGGGAGATCCAGTCTCCCAACTTCCCCGACTCCTATCCCAGCGACTCGGAAATGACGTGGAACATCTCTGTGCCTGACGGATTTAAAATCAAGCTGTACTTCATGCATTTTGACTTGGAGTCATCCTACCTCTGTGAATATGACTATGTGAAGGTGAGCTGTGAGATCTCAGGGCAGATGGTGGGGTAGACAGCAGAGCTGCTTGGCCAGCTGAGAAAGGATAGTGCTGGAAAAGCTGGGAACAAGACAGTTTTCCCCATTTTATTGGGCTCAGGAGTTGTCAGTCCAGTGGAGCACGGGGAGAACACAGGTAATCTGGCAGCATTCATTGGACCAGCAGTGAGTGGGACACCAGAGTCAGAGCTTACCCATGGAGGAAGAGATTTCTGAAAGTATTTGGGCACCTAATTCTTACTGCTCCCAATGAGATTTTCACACCTATGGCCTGGTAAAACACCTGTGGCTAAACACCAGTTTGTGCCACTCCGATGCCAGCAAGGAGAACCCCTGAGCTGGGCACACTTTGTCAGGCCACGGCTGTGGGTGCCTCTTGCAGCCAGCCTGGATTCCTGGCCACACCATGCAGGCTCTTGGGACACCCTGTCCAGCCCCATGGGAAGCAAAGGGGAAAGGTTAGACCTGAGCTTGAGGCTGCTATGGAGGTTTCTAGGGAGTTGTCATGGTCAAAACCTCCAAATATTTCAGTCTGCTTCACTGCTGGGCAGTAACCTACCCAAAACTGTGGTGGCCACACACTGCAGTGCCCCAGAGCAACCTTGCCTTTACACCACAGGTTTCTCCAAGCAGGGCTCTCCTTCACATCCAGGACAAGGGGAGCTCTCCACATCTTTCAGAGTGGTCAAGTGTGGTGCTCCTGGCAGACCAGCAGTAGAAAGCAGGTGCTTTCTAGGGTTGCCTGGCTGAACATACCTTACACCATCGCCCAGGACAAGCTCCACCCTGTCCCTCCACACAGAGGCAGGTGGAGCTCGCTCCCAGGTCTGGAACCACAGAACTTGGCCCTGGTGCTAGTTGCCAGATAATTGAAATGATTGTTTTATTCTTGCCGTAAGAAAACAAAGCAAACATTTGTGTGTTTTTTCCTCTAGGATCTGTTGCTCCCTGCTTTAATTTCCCCTTTGTGCTGGCACTCATTCTGCTACTAACAGCTCTCATTGAGGTTTGATTAGTTCTTTCTGCTTCTCCTGGATCTTCTCCAAGCACACGGGCCAGGGACATATATAGAGATATATTGCTTTAAAACCCCAATAAGCTCAAGGAACAGATTTCTTGGAAACTTTCCCCATTCCAAGCTTTACCCCTCCTCCCTCCCTTCACCCCCTGCTCTTTTTTCCTTTTTCATAAGGCTCCCTGTTATTTGGCCATGGTGCCAACTTGGCACCACAGCTCTCCTTGCCGCTGGATTTCCATAAGAAGGAGGTATTTTTCACAGGGATTTAGATCTCAGCTGTATAAATTTGCTTGGGGCTGTAACTCAGCTTGCAGAGCCTCCACCACAGAATTACATTTGAAAAGTGATGAAAATGGATGGATTATGGGAGATCCAGAGGTTACTCTGCTGGGTAAGGGTGCAATCTTGATGCTACTAAACCACTGGCTTAAAAAACATTAAGGAGAGCAGTGAATTTCTCCATGGCTGGTTTCCTCCTTGGGCTTGTGTGTCCAGCTCTGTCTGCACTAGTGCAAGGTGAAAACATAGCACCAGCCCACTCTTGACAGAGGCCACTGTGCATGGCTATAAAATATAACTATAGACCTGGCACATACAGGTGCTTCTCTGTAATATTCTGCTGGTCTCTCAGTGAGAAAGCTCAGAAACACAGGCAGATCTCTCTGCTCCACAGTGCTCAATGGATTCCCCGTCTATGAACTTGTACCATTGCTTTCTGAGTTCACGGGTAACTTTAATTTTTGCAGCACCACATGCCAGAGAGTTGGACAGGTTAAATATATGATTATAATCCTCTGTGTGTGTGAAGACACACCTTCTTGTTTGTTCAGGGTCTTCATCATCCTGACTGGCATAAGAAGGAGGTTAAAAAGGGGCTGAGCAGGTGGTGACTCAGTTCAGGACAGGCAAAAAGCCCCTGTGCCCTGGCCTTTGCTTCCCTCACTCCTTGGCTGCCCACACATCCGAGCTCTTAAGCAGTGTAGAAACTCATCCCAAGTGGCAAGCTCAGGGTGATCCAAGCTGTAAACCCACACAGACCTCTGCCTTCGGGGTGGTCTGCAGAAGGGAACAGTTTCCAGAGCTCTGAAACAATGGCTAATTAAAACAATAGCTGTTTATTTATATATATGCACATGCACGCGTGCCTGTGTGTATATATATATACACATAAGGAACATGGCTCCTAAAGAAATGCTTACAGCATGAGAGGCTTGTTTATGCAAATGGAGATGGCAGAGAAGGGGAGTGGCACTTCAGTAAGGAAGTGAGCCAGGAGGAACAGGAGGAACAGCCATCCCCAAAACACCCACCTGGAGAAGCCCCCTATGCAGGTAGAAAACTCCAGTCCCGTGCTGGGAAGCCAGACTCTGGGCCTCAGCACATTTGATACAGCCTCTCCTCAGGTTTTGGATGGCTGCTGTCAGCCACCTGCCAGGTGCGTGGAGACAGAGATGGAGCAGCCACCGACCCTCGGCTGCGCTCTTCTTGCTCCTTCCCTTTGCTGTGCTGCTCAGCACACTCCGCCCAGCTCATCACCATCCACAGGGAACTGATTTGGAGATTCCTCATTTGCAGAGAGTTTCACCGTAGTTTGCTAGTCTGCAGCACTGGCCTAGGGCACCCAAAAAGCCACAGCCCTGACCAGGAAACCAAGTTAAGTGACTTGAATAGTGTCACTGAGGAGCACTGTGGCAGAGGCAGGGAGATGGGCGATGAAATCCTGGCTTCAAGGGGCAGTCATGAATAAATCCCCAAGCATATTATAGAGATCTGAGCCTGGGGACCTGTCTGTGAGGTTTTGCACATCGCTCAGTCAAGCCCTGGAATGAAATCAGCCCCCAAGAGCTTGGCAGCCAGCTAGAGCCAGCTCCTTGATTGGAATGAAGATGAGGGGACACCCCATCAATGACTGACGAGGCGCTGGTGGGGGACATGCAGGACCAGGGAACAAGCTTGGATTTTCATTCAGGGCAGTGCATACCCAGCCTGGGGTTGCAGGAAGGGTGCACAGGACCCATGTACACCTTCCTCTGTTCAAACGAGGGAGAAAAAGCACAAATCAAGGTTTGGCATGAACTGGGGGTTCAGGAGGAGAGCATCCTCTTTTGGTCCTGTCAGCCGGCCCCAGCCAGGAGGTCATTCATTCCCTGGGAGTGTGGGGTCCTAAAATGACCACTTTGAACCCCAGGAGGCAGCTGGGAGGAAGGCAGAGCCCAGGGCTTTGCTGCTTGTCTTTCCCATCCTGATAGCTCTCTGCAGAGGTGTCTGGTGGCGCTGGCCTGTGCACTCCCCCCTATGCCACTGGGACCAGTAACCCCCAGTGCAGGGCAAGGAGGAGGACCAGGCATGGGAGCAAGTCATCAGCTCTTGCAGGACCCCAGCATCCTGCCTGGGTCTCTTTTCACCCTCAGCCCATCTGGTGAACAAGCCTTGCCCAGAAGCAGGGCATGTGGGTGCAGCTGCCATTCAGGAGGGGACAGTCTCTGGATGCCAAGCCAAATCCACAGCACAGGAAACCAGCCATCCTCCTTTGTCACCCATGGCAGGGCTGCCACCTATGTTCCCATGGAAACTCAGGGCAATTTCATGTTTGCATATGAAAGGACCCTTGATGTATCTCGGGGAGAAGATCTCCAGGAGACTTAGATGGAGGCTTTTGCAGGGGCTGTTCCCGCTTCATTCCCAACAGTCCGTAGCCGCAGCATTGTGGAAAAAAAGCCCCGTTGCTCTGGGTGTTGCCTTCTTGCCACACTCTGCAGGGCCGCTCGGAGGGGGCCACTTCATGCCCTGCCCTGGCTCTGAGCGTCTCCTCCCTATGTCACGTTCCCAGTGTCTTCAGCCCAGCACTGCGATTTCTCTGCCTAATGAGCCATTTATATATATTACAAGTGGTATGTTTGGCCTTCATCAGTCCAATTAGTGCATTCCTGGAGGGCTGGAGAGGGGGGGCGGGTGGCGGCCGTGTTTCCGTATTGCCGACTGCCTGCTCCTCTCCGGCAGCAGACACCAAACTGCCGGGCCAAATTCCCCTCGGTGTTTCTGGCATTTCATTAACCCTCTGGCTGCAGGAGGCACCTCCGGAGCATCAGTGCTCCCCGGCATCCCCAACAGCCCATGCCCTGGGGCAGCCTTTTTTTCCTGCCAGCCGGGGCATCCCAGCTCCTGCCCCCAAGGGGGAAATCAGCGTGGGGCAGAGAGGGGCCCCACAGCTGGGGACACCCCTTAGCCACAGCACCAACCAAAATGCAGAGGGATAGAGCCACAGCCAGGGAGGGACTCCAATCTGCCTCCATCCAGAGGGCAGAAGTCTTAATGAGGGACTGAGGATGTAAGAAGAAACAGGGAAGACCGCAGGAGGCATTGGCAAGGGTAAATTTAATGCACAAGGGTGTCACTATATTTTATTTTTCAAAGGAGGATTCTTTCAGCGTATTTTTATAGGGAATTTCTCTGTGGCAATTGATATTTCCCTCAGGGACACATCTTCTCTAGTGAAAACGTCGACATCATGACCCGAGAGGGAAAAACTCCAAACAAACAACCAGGATTTAATTACCAGCCTGCTCGCTGGATGTAAATGATCTACAAAAAAGTATACAGTCCCCAGCAGAAGCAGCAAATATTAACCAGGGATGATGACCTCTCTGTTTAGTTTACTGCTGAAGGGCTGCCTCTGCTCCCTGTGGTTCGGGGCATGGGACCCGTCTCAGATAAGGGGCTGTGGATACCTCCAGTGAGAAGAGCACAGCTCTGCCGGGCTCCATCCTGCCGCTCCAGGGCTGTATCCAGGGGTGCTAGAGGCAGTGTTGGGGCTGGCCCCATGGCTGGGGCATCCTTGAGCGGAGACACAGGGCACTGGGAAGATTTTCCCGCACTTCGCGACAGCTGTGCTGCAGGTCCTGCACTCTCTGCGGCTGAAGGAAAGGGATGGGAGCTCACACGGTGGCTCTTGAGTCCTGGCAGAGGTGACAGCCACCAGCCCCACACAGAGCAGCCGGCTGGAAATTCCTCCTTCCCACAGATTTCCTTAAGAAAAAGCATTTTCTGTGGAAGAGGCTGTGTCCTGTGTGCTGGCACAGCCAAGTCTGCACGTCAGGGCTGAAATGCCTTTTTCCTTCGCTTTTGGTGATGGCACTCCCGTTTTTCAGTCTGAAACACTATTTCATTTCAAAACAATCGTTCAGATTTAAAAGCAATTCTAAAACACCACAGTATATTTCAAAGGGATTGAAACCAGATGGAGCCCAAATTACTTGTTTTCTTTTTTTGCCTCAGAATGCTGTTACAAAAAAAAAAAAAAAAAATTCAATTGGGTTTTTGTCCCCAAAGCAGGGTGCGTGTTTTTTCTCGAAATTCCCAAAATTTATCATCGGAAAGTGTCTCTCTTTTCTGGCCAGCTCCAGCTTGTATGAGAGGATGGAAAATATCTGGAGGCAATGTCGAGGCATGCTGAGTTGCCATTTCCATGTTGGCTTTCCTGGTGTGAACGAGTTTCCGCCTGTTTGTTCGGCTCTGGGAAATTTCCCTTTCAGCCCCAGACCCTCCCCAACAGGCACATCCTGAGGGTCTCTAAGTGACAGGGATGGAGTCAGAGAAGGGTCTCACCTTGCTGAGGCCAAGCAAGCCAGAGACAGCATTCCAACACCTCCAGGATTCCACGGGCCTCCAAGCAGATGACTGTTTTCCCCAGGCATGTGCTGGGGGGCTGCAGACTTCATCACAGCCTCAATAGCAGTGGCTTGGCATGAGCGGTGGCAGGCTGGCTGGTGGTGTTCATCACATTCCTGTGCTGAGGCTTATTCATATTCAAATCCCCTGGGGGAAACCAGGCAGGGTGCTGAGAACTGCCTGGGAGAGGTCGTGGTTGCAACTGGGGTTAGGGATGGGATGTGTAGGAGAAGGTGGATCAATGCTGGAGAAAATGGCAAGAAAAAAGGAAAGGAGGGAGTTTCCAGGGAAAACTGAAGGCTTTTCTGCAGAGATTACAGTGCTTTAAGGCACAGATAAGGCTGTGTTTTAAAGGGATGCACATAGAGACTACTGAGTGTGCTGATATGACAACAGTACACTCTGGCTCATTACTCCCCTTCCTCAGCCCTCTGGTTGCAGGGTCAGAGTCCCAGCAATGCCTGGAACCACAGCTGGAACCACAGCTCTGGAGCCAGACAGAGAGCCTGGGTGGGAGGGACAGGACCAAGCTTGTCCAAGGCAGCCCAGGGGACAGAAACAAATTACAGCTGCTGCTTTGAGCTGATGCAAAACCAATAGGCAGGGACTCCTCTAGGCCCCTCACACAGATGCTGCTGTCTGGATCAGTGTTTGAGCCATGGGAAGAGGTGAGGGGAAGCATCTCAAGTACCAACAGCTCTGAGTGGGAATGACACAGCCCAGGGCTGATTTTCACACCCCTTCTTCTGCACCACCTCCCCATGTCCTCATCCCGCCTCCCAAATGGGCTCCCACCCTGCATCCTCCGCTTACACCCCCCAGCTCTTCCATACATCCTGGATGCCACCTGCTCTCAGCATCTGCTTCAGAGGTGCTTCCAGGCAGAACAGGCAGACCTGAGTCCCTGTGCCCCATGGAGACATTGGTGAGTCCTGGCAGGGGACCGGCTGGGCAAGCACAGGCAGAGGCATGAGCTCCTGGATGCAGAGGATGATTCCAACCCCAGCCTGACCTCCCCAGGGAACATACAGCAGGTTGTCTGGGCTCATCCCTTCTTTCTGCTAACAGATTGAAACTGAGGACCAGGAGCTGGCAACCTTCTGTGGCAGGGAGACAACAGACACAGAGCAGGCTCCGGGACAGCAAGTGATCCTGTCCCCAGGGCCCTACATGGGGCTCACCTTCAGGTCTGACTTCTCCAACGAGGAACGCTTCACCGGCTTCGATGCCCATTATACCGCCGTGGGTAAGCAGCATTTGAGCCTGCAGGGCCAGCTTGCTAGGACGGGGAAGCAGATTTGCAGGGACCACATCCCAGGTCAGCCTTGAGTTCCCTGGCAAGAGAAGAACTCGTGCAGCCCTTGGGCCATGTGGGACTCACTGGGTGCTCATGTGACCCACCACATGAGATAACAGGTTTCCCAGTGTTGTGGCAAATGTCCCCACGAGGAGTGACATGTGGAGAGCTGCAGGGTGACCTCCCTTCCTTGTTAACACCATTCTAGATGTGGATGAGTGCCTGGAGAAGAGTGATGAGGAGCTGGCTTGTGACCACTACTGCCACAACTACATCGGCGGGTACTACTGCTCCTGCAGGTTCGGCTACATCCTCCACTCCGACAACAGGACCTGCAAAGGTACCACAGGCACAGCCCAGACACAGCGATGGGCACACAGAGGGTCCCTGACTAGGCATCACATCTACAGGCAAAATAGCCCTTTTTTGCTCTCAGGAGGGATGAGGTGCCTCTCCCCCTACAAGCCAGGGACTCCTTCTCCCAAAGGCTGTGCTCCTCAGCTAAGCTCTATAGATCTCCTCAAGTCAGAGAAGTTAAAAGGTTTAATCCCTGCTCTGAATCTGCATCATGTAGATTAGCTGGGGCTAGCTTTTAGCCCAGGGCTTCTGTGCCATGAGCATATTTGGAAGTTGGCTGTGTGAGATTCTCCTTGCATGGACACATATTTGGGATCCATGTACCCATACCTGGAATCCATGGATCCACCCAACAGACCCCACTCCACTGGGAGGATTCCTGAGTATGGTCAGGGCTGGGACATGACTGTCAGGGCCCTGATGGAGCCATGGCTGTGTTTCAGTGGAGTGCAGTGACAACCTCTACACCCAGAGGAGCGGGGTGATCACCAGCGCCGACTTTCCCAGCCCTTACCCCAAGAGCTCAGATTGCCTGTATCGGATTGAGCTGGAGGAGGGTTTCTTCATCACCCTGAACTTCGAGGACAGCTTTGATGTGGAAGACCACCCCGAGGTGACCTGTCCATATGACCACATCAAGGTGAGCTGGGCTCTGCACACTCCTCCTCTCTTACTCACCTTTTGTGTCCCCAGTGCCCTGGTGATGGGATCAAAATGGCCCCAGCCTAAACAGGGATGATGGAATCAGCAGGAGCCCTGTGCTTTATTGACAGCATGTCTCTATTGACCCCATGTCTCTTACCATCTCTGCTTGTGACCCTTTTAGCCAACGGTGACCCTCTTTCTGTTCACATCCCTCCAACACATGGTGCTTAAGCCCCCCTCCAGCCTCATCCATTGGCCTGAGGGATCAAACAGCCCCCTTAAACCACCCACTCATCTTTGCCTCTGCAGATCAAAGCAGGCCAGAAGGAGTTTGGACCTTTCTGTGGAGAAAAGTCCCCAGGACGCATTGAAACCCAAACCAACAGCGTGCAGATCCGCTTCCACAGTGACAACTCTGGAGAGAACAGGGGCTGGAAGTTGTCATACGCAGCAATTGGTAACTCCTGCTGCTTTCCTCTGTTTGCTGGGCTTGGGAACGGGAAGGGTTTATAAAGCCTGCATGTGGACACCATGAGTATGGTGGTCCCTGATCCTGTCTCAGAAAGGATCTGTTCCAGAAATCACAAGAGGACAGGCATAAAATAACACAGAGCCCACCCTCCAAAGGGTGCTTTTTTCCCGATAACAACTGGGCTCTGAAACAAGACCACATTGCAAAGCAGAGCAATTTTGGGCAGAATAATTGCACAAGCTACTGTTATTAGCTCCCAGATTCGTAATGGTCAATGCCAGAGAATTACAGACTGAAGGAAAGACCTGGAGCCTCCATGCCTTCTAAAAGAGCCTGGCTGAGCTCTTTTAGCTAGACTAAGAGTAAAAGCAGGGCAGAGATGCTCAAATTCTGCTACATGGGCTGGTTGGAAGAGCTGGGACTTTGCATTTGCTCCATTTATTCCTCTGTTTAGCTTAATTTGGTTTTTATTCAAAGGAAACCCGTGCCCACTGGTGCAACCACCAATCAATGGGAAAATTGAGCCTTCTCAAGCCAAATACACCTTCAAAGACCAGGTTGTCATCAGCTGCAACACTGGATACAAAGTGCTGAAGGTATGGACTGACAACACCACACTGGGAATATGGGTAGGAAGAAGAGGATACTTCCTCTGAAAGCCGTTGCATCTCTGGGAGAGTGAACACAATCACACACCATCCTCACCCCCTTCCCACGGGCAAGGCAAACACCTCCTCTGAGAGCCAACACCTTTCCTTTCCAAAGAGGCAGAGGAAAAGAGGAGATGGCACTTTCTTGAGCCACGCTCTCAGCATCCCTCCGGAGCCAGCAAATTCATAGAATGTCAGGCCTGGCACCTCTGCCAGAGAAAAAGTCAGCAAAAGTCCTAAGGCAGCTGCCAGGGCTCTGCCTGCCCCCCACCTCAGTGGGCACTGTCTCAGCAACCCTGCAGAGGCCAGCCTCCACTGACTAGGAGGTCCTCAGGGACTTGGGGACAGCTTCAGTGAGTCAAGGGGGGCAGGATTTTGGCAGGCTCTCTCTGGGAAACAGCTAGAACCGCAGGGAGCGTGGCTGACTCACGGGGTGGCTGTCTTCCCTCCAAGCCAGTAGCCCACTTTGACTTCCGACATGGACTTGGGTTTTTCTCTGATCTCCTCCCAGTCCCATCCTTCATGCAGAGCTGCCTTCTTACCCATCTCATCATTTACAACAGGAATAAATGACTCCAGTTCTTTGGCTTTCAGCATGCCACTGAGTTGCTGGCAACAAGAAAACTCCTCAAGTTTTTCATTATGATTTTATTGCAATTTTTAGCTAAAAAAGTCCTCTTCCAGGGGACACTGGATATAACCTGACTAAACCACCAAGAAATTCCCTTTTTATTGCGAGATTTATTTCTTTGCCTTGAACATTTATAAGGGTTTTTTTTGTTGGTAACTTCTGCACAGGATAACGTGGAAAGTGACTCCTTCCAGATTGAGTGCCTGAAGGATGGCACGTGGAGTAACAAGATCCCTATCTGCAAAAGTAAGGACACCCTTCCCTACCCTGCCAATGTCCTTTTCCTGCTAAAATCATTTCATGCTGACGGGAGCTGCCCTGCCAGAGTGGAGTTCCTTACTCAGAGACACAAACCCAGCCAGAGAGGCTACGTAACCCTGCAAAGCTCTTTTGGCTTGTTCTTGGATAACATAACAGGGCTCAGGCCAAATGCCAAAAGCAGGAGATTGGTGCTTTTAATTAGATTACTCATATAACTTGATTTGTGAGCCACTTTGCTGTCTTCCTGTCAAAGAAAGAGCAAGTCTGGCTCTTTGAGAACTGGCTCTGTCAGATAAACCTGGGAGAATGTGGGATAATCTAGTTCCTGGTCCAAATTTCCTTCCCAATGGAGGCTAATAAGATGCAGGGAATTAAAGAGGTCCCAGGTACTAGCCTAAACTGGGCACTGCTCAGATAAGGGAGAGGGGAGAGAAAAATGTCCAAATATTTACAAACCTTAAAATGGGAGAAAAGGGGAGAAGAAAAGAAATGCCATTTGAAAGGACAGGTGATAATTTGAATCATCTCTTCTTTCATCTAACCCAGCTCTTCTCTCAGCTCAGGCTTGGGAGATGTACCTGATTACACCTTTTCCCTTTCCCCCAAACCTCTCAGCACTCAGGGATGCTCTCACTGCTGCTCAGTGCTGTAAGGCTGGCCCAGAGAGGAGAAAAGCAGCAAACATGGTCAGAGATTGTCTCAAGTCCTTCCAGCAGAGGCAGGAGGGGATGCTTTCTAGGGGGGTTGGGATCCAGGCTCTCCTCATCTGGGCAGACACTTTTTTTTTAATAATATTGTGCATCTTACCTTAGAAGAAAGAGTATTTCTGGAGTTTTAATTCATGATTTCTCAAGCCACATGGAAATTAGGACACTCTCAGACTTGCTAAATAGATTAATATCTGAAAGGGCTTCTTAAAAACTGTGGGTCAGTGATGCCTCTGCCCTACTGACGAACTCCCCACTCCTACACTCTCACTACCACAGATTCCCATTGGTTTTATCCAGCTTCAACAGTGATCAGATAAAAATTTGCATTATCTAAAAATTAGAACAAAATCTAGGTAAATAGTTTTAATACCAAAAATTACTATTTTTTTGAGAAAATTGAAATGATTACCTGCGTTGTTCCAGCTGGGCTGGAACTGATCCCTTCTTGTGTAATATGACTCACTACACTAAATTTCTAAGACCATTTTGGAAAGCCAAGAGGCCCCTAAATGGACAATTTAGGCCTCCAGACTGCAAAGACTCCCACCTCCCTGGGATGTCTGTGAGAGGCAGGGCACAAACAATGCAGAAAATAGAAAACTTCTCAGCAAAGTGGATAAAATCCAGCTCCGCAGCCTGGAGAGGCTAAACAGAAACCTGTGACAGCTTCTCCCAGCCACTGCCCCCAGGCTGCCCTGGCTGAGCAGAGCGAGGGGGTCCGCAGCAGGGCCGTGGCTCCGCCGGCATCCGCGGCACCCTGGCACGGCTCACTGGGAGCTCATTAATGATTTCTGGTGTTTTGGGGGCTGGGTTTCCTGCACGTCTCTCTCTGCTCATCTACTAATTGGGCTTTCTCTCTCTGCTCTCCTCCTTCCCCTCTGCTTTCGGTGCAGCTGCAGATAGAGCCGACAACCAGACAGAGGGAAGAGCCGGCTCGGAGCAAGTGGCCGCGTGAGGCTGGCGCCGGCCGTGCCGCCCCGACGGGCAGCCTGTCTCGATGCCCCTCTGATCTGTCCAGTACCCAGGGCAGGTTCCCTTTCCACTGGCCTGGCTGCCAAATCCATCTCTGTGGCTTGTCTAACCGGCATGGCACTCTTAACCCCCACGCCTGGTGCTTTCTTAACTCCGTCTCCTCGAGAAGGGTGAAGGAAATTGGCGTCGAGCCCCCCTTTCCCACTGACACACTGCCCCACGGGAAGGGGGCCCACCTGGCCCCAGCACCGCTGCCTGGGGACCAAGTGCTGCTGCCACCTCCCAGCATTTCTGCATCCCTCCCTCTCCACTCGGACTCCTGGGCCGCCTCGGCTCCCCCTCCAAAGCGGCCGTGCAAGGATTGCAGCACGGCCGCCCGGTTGGTTGGTTGGTGGGGTGGATTCAGTCTCCCACTGTCCTTCCTCACTGGCCCAGCGTCGCAAATAAGAAACACTCCTTCCTCTCCTCTCTCCAAGAGTCCTGGTGCCTTTCAGACCCTCCGGACACGGAGGCCTGGAGGATGGGTTGGCATCACCAGCCCTTTCCTGCAGGCACTGAGCCCTGGCACCGACACGGGGGGATGGATGTTCCTCTGCTTCCCCTTTGCTCCCCACGGCTGGCCTGGCAGAGGTGAGGACGGACTGGCCTCAGGCTGACTGCAGCTGAAGGAGGTCAGGGCCTGGTATTTGGCCCCATTCACATCCCCAGGAACCATGGGCACACACCCTGCACTCCCTGGGGCATTGGAGGCTTCACTAGGAGGATGCTGGGATGTGGACCAGAGGCAGGAAGAGGAGGAGGAGGAGGAGGACGTGTGTGTTGGGGAGGTCAGTCCACTTCTGGTCCTACAAAAACAGAGATGCTAAATGGCCCTTTTCCTGAGGGAAAACTCTAGAAAGGCTCACAGAACGAATGCCCTCCCCTCACCCTTTCAGCAGGACCTGGGACACTGGTGCAGCAACACCTCTCTACAAGAGCCCATTCTCCAGGGATCGGGCCTGCCCAGGTCTGAGGGACACACAGGGGTGAGATAGGCTGTGCGGGCCAGTGAATGCTGCCCTGCAGCCATAAACAACCCCAGAGTAGAGGTGCAAGCCAGGATGATCCCCCAACATTCATTCCCTCTTTCCTGCAAGGAAGCAGGTACCCAGAGTCTCCACCCAGCCTGCCTGCACCCACACACTCATCCCATCACTTGCTGTCTCTACAGAAAGTGGAGAGGACCCTGGTGAATGCGAGCTGCAGTATTTTGCCATAAACCAGGCTTTTTTCACCCAAGTAATTAGGCTGGAGCACATGGAAACCAACAGACCTCACATCATCCCTGATCCACAGGACCTGCTTTCTGCAAAGGCACCATTTCCCTACTCAACCCCTCATCCTAAACATAGCAGAACCCAGCTCCACAGCACTGCATTTCTTGGTATCATCAGACCCTGGTTCCTGCCCTCCACTGGGGCAGGTCCCCCAGGATGGGGTAGGGGGAGGCTGCACAACATCACCCGTGTGTGCTGTGAACTGCCCACGTGGCAAGCAGGCTCAGCTCCAAGGAGGTGCCTCCTGCATTTGGCAGATGAACCCTCTCACAGTCTAGGGTCCTCCCTAGTGTGTTTGGCACAAACTCAATGCGGAGGACAAGCTAGGGGGAGAGGCTGGGCAGAGCACTCTGAGGGATCATGGGGAGAAAGGGAACCATGGACAGGCCATGGGGAAGGGCAATGGCGCCCCAAAATTCTTCTCCCTCCATCAGACCCTGAGTCAACACCAGGGTTTGGTGAAGCAGAGCCAACCATGCTGATGTCTTGGGGGATGGAGCAGGTTTGGTCTCACTCACATGTACTGGCCTCACCCCTGCCTGCAGACCAGCCAAGCCACACTCTCAATGTCCTTCATCTCCTGCTGTCATAGGACAGGCAGGACCAAGAGTTGCTCCACCTGATCTGTGAATTCTCATCAGCACTGTTTGGTGAGCAAGACCAGAGCGGGAAGGGTGGGGCTGTGCTCTCAGCAAAGCCTTGTGCATGGAGGAGCACGCCTGATGCACAGCTGGTGAATCACTGCCTGCCTCTCCCTGCCCACTTCTACAATGCGAAGACGCACTCTGGGACCATCTCACAACAGACCTCACCTGCCAGAACAGGCTTCTTCCCCTCTCACTGGTATAGCAGAGAAATCTTGCACTACATGGAGGGGCTCCCAGGCCTGGGGTCTCCACCAGTGTGAGTGGTGTTGGTCACACAGCCTGTGGGTGGGACATCCTGCTGGTGTGCGGTGGCACCACTCGTGTGCTCTGTCTGTGCAGGGTGGCCGTGGGAGGGTTTCACAGGGCCGGGCTGCCCTGCCAGGACAGAGCCTTCTGCTGCCATGTCAGGATGTGCTTCCTGCAGTGCCATAGAGAAAACGGATACAGCATTATACAGGCCCCCGGTCTCCTCATAAGGCCACCATCCCATGCCAAAGCCCAGCACTACCTTCCTGCTGGCTGGCTGAGCACCCCAAGATACAGCACAGGGTTCAACCCCCCTTCTGTGTTGGCTTTCAGTTGCTGACTGCAAAGCGCCGCCGGAGCTGGAGCATGGCTTTGTCACCTTCTCCACCAGGAACAACCTGACCACCTACCAAGCAGCCATCCAGTACCACTGCCAGCACCCCTACTACCACATGGCCCCCAACAGCACCGGTGAGCAGTGGGGCCAGGCCACATCTCCACAGCACAGTGAGGGTGGGCACATGGGATGCAAGCTGGGGGAGCTTGGGATGGCAGCTCTAGGGTGTTCTGCAAACAGCAGGCTATGGATGTAGCCTACACATACCAAACCCTGTGTCTGCCCTGCCTGGACTGTCAAACTGGACAAATCCTGCTCCACAACGAGGTAGGATAGCGTTGGCCCTGCCGGCTGCTTTGCCTGAGTGTTTCACAGCCTCGGCAGAGCAGTGTGGGTGTTTTGCATTCTGCCTTCTTACCCTGCCATCTGCTCCCTGCAGACTGTGAAATTTTCTGTGTCTCTGTGAAAGGAGCTGCTGCTGGAGAGAGCACCAGGTCCAGCAGCCTCAGAAAGGGCTCTGCAAGGCTCCTCATCCCAGCACCCAAATGTTCAGCATAGACAAAGCTGAACAGATAGCAGTGGGATCATATCAGACTGAGTTTTCCCTGTCATCCCCCTTGGTCCACAACCACAGAAAAACCACAAGGTGGTTTATCAAGCACCACAGGTCTCTGTACCCTTCAGACCCAGTTCTGGGCAGTAGAAAGGGTGCATACACAGCCCAGCCCTTCTTCCTTCTCCTCCCTCAGTAAGCAAAGCCAAAAGAATTCCTCGCATTCTTGTCTCCCTGCTTTTATCTCCCTGCATATGGTCCCAGCATCACATATGAATTAGCAGAATGGGCATTGGCAGCATTTTTATGTGGAGGCAGCTGCCAGCAGAGGCTGAGGCCATAGCACAGCCCTCCAGACAGTTCAAGGCAATGAAGCTGAGGATGGAGACATGTCCCTGCGTAGGGCCAGGGCTACCATGGTTCCCCGGGAATGGAGCACAGAGGGCATTAAAAAGGAGGCCACTTCCTGCTCTGAAACAGGGTTCAAAGGGCCCTGACAGCTGGGCAAGCTCTCCTCACTGGAAAGGACAATCCCTCATGCCAGGACCAGAGCCCAGCTAACACTTTGCTCTCTTCCAGCCACCTACACGTGCGATGCATCAGGGCAGTGGAGGAGCGAGGAGCTGGGGACCAAGCTGCCATCCTGCCGACCAGGTACTGCTGCTGGGGTGGCTGTTTTCCACAGCGAGAGGTGCAGAGCAGGCACACACAGGGAGGGGATGCTGCCATGCAGAAACCGTGCTCCTGGTGACAGTGCCACCTGCCTCAGCTATACGTACCCAAGTACCACAATGCATGGCCAGGAGGGTGATTAGGGACAGAGGCTTCCTGCTATCCCAGCAGGCCCAGACGGTCAAGGTGCAGTGGTGGCACCGGGGTCACAGCCATCCCAGCTCTCGGGGCTCCCCAGGCTCCCCACTCCAGCAGCCCACTGGCCATGTTCAGCCCCCAGCATCCCTGGAGATGGTTTTAGCCAAGAGTAGAGCATTACCTGGCTGTCAGCTCCGGTTGGCAGTGTGTACACATCCAGTAGCAATTATCACTTCTTCAAGCCTTGCAGAAAAGCCAAACTGCTTTACAGGGAAGGAAAAGTCCCAAGTCTTTGAGCAGTGGCAGAAATGTTTGCAGCCAGCAAGTTTCCAGGCCAGGCGCCCGCTCGGGATTAAACAAAAGTCTCTGGGACAGTTTCTGGCCATAGCCAAGTGTGGGGCCAGGCTGGCTGGCACATCAGGGGCCTGGAGGCAGCTTGGGTGTGGATTGTGATGGGATGTGCAGGGATGGCTCTCCAGAGAGGTGCAGGGATCTGGCTGCCATGCAGCAGCTGCCGCTGCAACCACTCTGGGGTTCAGACGCTGGCCCAGCCCCATGGAGGGTATCTGCTCTCCAGCCATGCTGAGCTACTGCAAGGCTAGAGGAAGGACTCCTAAGATTCTCTGCATCCCACAAAACTCCAAGACCAGGGCTGTGGCTGCTCTTGTTGTGGCAGCTGCTCTCTGCATCTCTGCTTGATGTTTCAGCCTGAACTAATTTGAGCTGGGAGCATACGGGGACAGCTTTGGGGCCATAGCTGCTTTCATGGGCCATTTCCAGGCCTTGTGATTAGTGACAGGAGTCAGAGAGACTTCAGGAAAATGGAAAATCCCAGAGAGAGGGTGACGCTCTCCTGAGATCAGCATCTGCAGGCAGCAGCTGGCCAGCTGCTCTTCAGATCTTCCCCTGTGTCTCACGCAGCTCCCCATCAAGAGGAACCTCTCTTCCAGGCCGCTCCATGCCTGCCTCTGCCATTAGTGGGAGCATTTGCAGCCTGGTCAGCATTTTTGATATGTAATTTAATAGAATAAATATTTGGCTGGATGCGCTTCCTCTAAGACCATCTCCCTGGGACAGCCGTCGGCATCAGTGCAGCAGAGCAGCTGGGCTGGGACACAGGAATTCTTTTCCTGAGCATGTTTTCTCTTCCTTTCAGCACTGGGAAAGACAAGGGTGTGAAGCACATGCAGAGACACATTCACCATGTTCCCTGCCTGCTAGAGTTACATTTTTCTTAGGGACAGACCCTAGCCTCAGCAAATCCATATTAGTAGCTCTCAGTGCTCCTGCACTAGTTCCAAGACTGATTCTCAACCTGACCCCATCATCCTGAGAGGTCAGACCCTCTGTAAGGCTTTGCATCCTCCCCTCACAGCACAGGTGGCATTGAGGCAGAGTCCTAGCACTTTCCATGGAGGATCTGGGGCTTTTTTGCAGACTCAGAGGGATGAGACCAGCATCTGTGTTGCTGTGATTCGGGACTCTTCCAGATGTAGGACAAGCCCAAGTAGGCTCCCACAACCTCCCAGTGACATCAGCGTCCCCAAGCCACCTGGGATCCCTCTCCACAGTGCTGCCACAGGCAGGAATCAGCCCCACCACCAACAGCCACGTCCCAAGGCTTAAGTTCCCTAAGGATAGGATTGTCCCTCCCCACCCTGTCCAACATCTCAGAGTCATCTTCAGCACCCTGAGTCCCTCATCTTCCCTTCCAACACCATGCCTGGATAAAGCTCCTTGAAGCAAAGCAGACACCATGTCAGGGCTCTTCAGGCATTAATTCTGGGTCTGTTGAAGAGCTGAGCAGAGAGGTTCTGGTTTGAATGCCAGAACTGTGGGTGATGAGACACAGGAGTAAAGCCCATGGTGCTAGGCAACATCCCACAGCCAAGCCTTCTCCAGCCACAGCAGCTCCAGGAGGGCAAACGCCATGGCTATGAGAACACAGACCTCGTGACAGGTCTCAGAATGAGGAGTGAGATTGGGTTGATGTCAGCCTCCAGTCCTCCCACCATCATTCCCCTGGGTATCTTGGCACACTGAGCAGGAGCCAGGCAAGTGCCTGAAAGGTCTGGGAAGGGCTGGGTGAGCTCACAGGTCACAGTGAGGCTATAGGATTACCCATCTGGCCTTTCTGCTTCTGAAGTGGTGTGGATCTAGCCAAGTCACTCCCGAAACTGAAAATGGAAAGAAAAACAAAACCAAGGAGGACAAAAGAGAGTGTTTGGTTTGAAGATAACCAGCCACATGGCATAACCTACAGGGATACCCCTTTTCATTTGTTCCCTAGATAAATAAGCTGGAAGTAACTGTCCTGTCCCTTTTGTCCCCAGTGTGTGGCCGGCCAGCTCGCCCTCTGCCTGGGATCATCAAGCGCATCATCGGCGGGCGGAACGCGGAGCCTGGCTTCTTCCCCTGGCAGGCCCTGATTGTGGTGGAGGACATGTCCCGGGTGCCCAACGACAAATGGTTCGGCAGCGGGGCCCTGCTCTCAGAGTCCTGGGTGCTGACGGCTGCCCACGTGCTCCGGTCCCAGCGGCGGGACAAGACCGTCATCCCCGTCTCCAAGGAGCACGTCACCGTCTATCTGGCCCTTCATGATGTGAGGAACAAGATGGAAGCTGTCAACAGGACAGTGGAGAGGATCATCCTCCATGAGGAGTTTGACATCCAGAACTACAACCATGACATTGCGCTGGTCAAGCTGAAGGAGAAGGTGACCATGGGGAAGTATGTCATGCCTGTCTGCCTGCCCCAGTTTGAGCATGAGCTGGAGGGGCCTCACCCCAACACGCTGGGGCTGGTGGCTGGCTGGGGGATCTCCAACCCCAACATCACAGTGGATGAGATCATCAGCTCAGGCATGAGGACCCTGTCTGACATCCTGCAGTATGTCAAACTGCCCGTGGTGCTGCACGCCGAGTGCAAGACCAGCTACGAGTCGCGCTCAGGCAACTACAGCGTGACCGAGAACATGTTCTGTGCCGGCTACTATGAGGGGGGGAAGGACACTTGTTTGGGAGACAGCGGGGGAGCCTTCGTCATCCAGGACCCAGGAACGCGGAGGTGGGTGGCCCAAGGGCTGGTCTCATGGGGTGGCCCGGAGGAGTGCGGCAGCAAGCAGGTGTACGGTGTGTACACCAAGGTCTCCAACTATGTGGACTGGGTGGAGCAGAAAACAGGCTCCTCAGAGAGGTGGACATTTCTGGACCCAGAGCTGGAGAGATGAGTGACTAAGCAGCCTGCTGCCACCGCAGCTCCCTTTCTTGTTGTTGTTATTGTTTAATGTTCTCCAGACTCGGGTCTTTCGCAAGCAATAGCCACGATACTCCACGCATGCCAAGCCCTTGCCAGGTCATTTGTTTCACTTGGTCCTGCATCCCTTCGCTTGTGTCCTTAGGAAATGCTTGCTAGGGAGCTGGAGGGAGGGGGCGAAGGACAAGATCTTAGCTGGTGTCCTCCGCATGTGCTGCCCATCTGCAAACCTCACCCACACTCCAGGGAGCCTCCCTCCAAGCCAGGAAAAAGGCACAGCAATTGAGGCAGCGTTTCCCTGACACCAAAGCTTTGTGCCGTGCACAGGGAATTGCCCCCACCCCCAGGACTCTCCAGCCAGATCTATCCATCAGAAGATGCAACTACACAGCTTCAGAGCCTATGGACAGCGCAGGAAACCCCCCTGGGCCTCAAAGGTTCCCCACACTGGGAAACACCTTTTCTGTGCAAGGAGTAGTGAGAGAGTCCTGGGAGTTTGCCATTATTTTTATATGCAAATAAACAACCCTTCCTGGTGGCATCTCAGGTGATGCCCACCTGGCCCCAAGGATGTGAGGATGCATCCACATTTAGCCCTAAACTTCAGCCATGGCTGCCAAGAGAGCACCAGCCCAAACAGGATACCTGTATCCCACCATGTGGGATGAGTGACCCACAGAGGACACGAGGACATGGAGCAGGGTCTGGACTCAGCATCACCCTCACCTCCAGCCACAAAAATTTCTCCAACCTTTTATCACCTCAAGCCCTCTCCAGTCCCACCCCCAGATTAGCTCTGTGGTTTCCAGCCACAGCAGACCTCCCAAGGAAAGTTTTCCAACACGAGACAGCTTCACATTGTCTGTATCTAAGCAATACTTATTTTCAGCAGAATCATTTCATATAAAACACCCTTCCTTGGCTTTCACCTCTTTCTCACGGGCCTGGTTAGTCCTGCATGACAGTTTATTCATTCTTGCAAGAACCTAGTCCCTTCTAACTGCTTTTGAGGCCACTGATTTAGCTGATTTACAGGCTACCAACAGTGTTCAGTGTTTGTTCATGGCTCTTGTGGCCTATTTCAGGTCTAGACTGACTCAAACCCACCTAACACACCAGAAGCATTCATATCTCCCCAGCTTCCCTCCATGGCCCATGCAGACAAGTCCCAACAAGGAACAAGGTCAGGTGAGCTGACCTTCCTTCAGCAGAGATATCTTCTCCTTCATTTGCCAGCAAAGCCCTCCTATATCTGTAAGCAACATGCAAAAATTGCCTGCTGTGTTCTGCATGCCTGTAGCCTCCTTCAGGCCTCTCCTCCTCCTCCTTTAGTTTTGCCATGAAAGGAAGAAGCCAACAGTGGATGAGCCACTCTGACATTTTGCTATCACCCAAAAAGCCATTCGTTGAACTTGTAGAGGAGCAGAAGGGCTAAGGAAGGTTGAACTTGCAGATACACTATGAACTGTACTCTTGGCTCTGTTATGTAATTGCAAGGTATTTTTTTTATATATATGTATTTCTTTTTTTATATATATTACATTCTGTAAAATATCCGATGTCATGTAAGGATGGTTCTCTCAGTCTCCTTCCTGAGAACAAAATAAAACTTTTGTATGTACTGAGCTTGTGCTCTGTGGCTTTTATTCCAAGAGGAACATGGTCAAGGCTGGTTACTGATGTCTGCCATGCACGCCTGCCATCCCAGGAGAATCCTCACACCATCCCTCACTCCAACGGCTGCTCAGCCTTGGCCTGTGCAGCTTCTTGGACTGAGACAGACCCTGAGCAGCCCCTGAATACAAATCACAAAAAAAGAGCAACAGAGGAGATCTTGCCTTCAATTATTTATAGCCTTAGCATATCACTGAAGATGGGGGTAGTGGCAGGAGAAGAGGGCAGCAACCTGTTTGCCGAGAATAGCAATTAAGTCTGAGTTCAATTGACATGAGGAAAAAAAATATGAGGTATGTGACTTGTGCTTTAAAAAGGGTGAAAAATCAGCCCATCCCCACAAGTTGTTGGGCTGAGAGAGCACGTCCTCACAGCAGAGGACCTGCAGTGAGGTCAGATGTGAGCTGAGGCAGGGACAAAACTCTGCCGGACATCTCTGCATCAGAGACTGTGAGAATCTAGACTCTGGAGAGAGCTTAAATCACAGGGACTGTTTCCTCCCATGTGCCTGGATCCAGGGCTGAGAGCTGGGTTATTGATCCCTATTTTCCTATGGCACAGAACTGAAAAACAGCACCAGGCTCCTCTGTGTTGATGGCAGGGAGGAGGGCAGTGGGTCTGGCTCTCTCACAGGTCTGCTAACACATCCAGAGACATCAGGGGAGTAAAGGAGAGGAGAGAGAAAAAGCAAAATCAAGGCATGGTCCCCTGAGCATTAAACCATCATCTGCAGGATCTGAGCCTAGACAGCCCTGGGGCACATTAAAAAATACTGCTACCCTTTAACAGATCACTGGTAAATACAGACTCTCCCCGCCTCCCGTCGATAGCTCTGCCGGGAAATTCCTGCCCCAGCCCAGCCCTCGCCCCCCTGCTCACCGAGCTGTGGCTGCCGAGTGCCAGCCCCGAGTGCCCCACGGGCGCTGCGGTGGCTGCAGGGTGGGCTGGGAACAGGCAGCCGAGGAGAAAAGTGAGACCAGCAATGGGCTTTGCATTTTCTGGCACCTCGCAACCTGCCAGAGTGGTGAGAGCTTCTCTCCAGGGAGACAGGCGCGGAGACAGCTATTTATCAGTCTGGCTGTGGTGAAAAGCCAGCAAAACACCCCTGGGTGAAGTTTTGCTGTCCCTGGCTGCGAGTGCCAGGCGTAAGCTGAGTTGGCTGTAGCAGAGCCCGGTCTCAAACAAACCAGAGGGGACAGCCAGGACCTGCACGGAACCCACAGAGAGAGCATCCTTCTTCCCTCATCCTCTGGCATGGGCTCGCTGTTCCCATGCCAGCTGGGGCCTGCCCAGCCCAGGAGTGCTTGCTCTGGACCCCAAAAGTGCCAAGAGCCACAGAAAGCAGAATTTTGAGGGCAGTTTGCTAAGAAACTAGCAATGGGCACAACTGCATGTTGTAAAGGGGTATCCTGGAAAGGACCCCAAAAATGAGGCTATGGCAGAGAAGCCCATGTATGCACAGGTGGCTCTGAGTACTGGGAAGGGACTGCATGAGGGAGAGGACATGCTTGCAGAGGATGAGGACACAGGCAGGCAAGAAGGCAGCAGCAAGGAGGGGACCAGGGGAAAAGGAGCATAGTCACACAGGGCCATGGATGGGGGAGCACGGTGGGTGTGTAAAAGACTTGCAGGGGAACAAGAGGTGGGTCTGCCCGTGTAAAAGAGCAGAGAGACTCAAGCAGGAAAATAAGGATCCCCGCAGGGATGTAGTCTCCACCACAGCTGGCATCTCAGGCAGAGGCAAGGGAGTTCCCCCTCAGCAGCTGGGTGGCTGAGGAGGCTGCAGACAGCCCAGACATGATGACTGGGGCTGGGAAAACCTCAGCATGGAAAGAAGAGGGCTATGGGCAATGGCAGCAAGAAACTTGGCCATATCTCTGCTTCATGACATAACGCCGGCGGGGAGAGGGCGCGCTGCTCCCAGCACAGGAGGGAAGGAGGCTGGTCCAGGCTGCAGGATCAGCCTCATCAGAGCACAGCCCCGGCAGAGCCCCAGCAGAGGCACTCATCAGAGCCACTCATCCACAGACCAATCCGTACCCGCGTAGGACAGGCTTGGGGGGACCACGCTACAGGGAAGCAGCTGGCCACAGAAATGGGAGGGAGGGCATCCCCCATGTAGGGAATGCTGTCCCGTCCCAGTGCTGGCGGGTCACTGGTCCAAATGGTTCCCAGTGCAGTGCCGGAGATCTGCAGCTCCATCTGGTGGCTCCGTGGCCAGGGCTGCTGAGGCTGCAGAGAGAAGACGCCGGTGGAGGGAAGATTTGGTGGGATAAAAGCAGGTGAGAGCACTTAAGAAACCAAATCCACACGGCGTCTGGACCACGCAGTGTTTTCTTGTTATATTCATTTTTTTCACCAATAGCCTGCAGGTTGCATATATGAAAATACAGAAGAATCTTACAGCAGCAGAACAAGCAGCATAAAGGGCCCTTCAGGATACAGCAGGGAGGAGAGGACATCACCTGGGAAGCTGCACAGCCAGGGGTTGATGCTGTGTGAGCCGCACTGAGTTTGGTTATTGTTTTTCCTTCAGCCCATCATTCTTCCAGTAATTCAGTCATGAAATCTTTGCTATCATGTCCATCTTCAGCATCAAATCATTTGCAAAGCCAGGAGAGGATAGATACAGCTGCCTCAGTGGTTCTGCAGGTCTGCTCCTTGTTGGACTAATTTGACAGACAGGCCTAAAACCAGTTTCAGTGCCTGAAGTAATTTGAGCGTTGTTCAATTCAGCTCTCACTACTTAGATAAGCAGCAGGTCCCCTGGTGTCTATGTTTCAGCTCCTCCACCACATAGGCAATGCATGATTCCCAGAGAAAACAGCAGAGAAGAGGGAGCCTAGAATGTGTTAGAAACCCCCACTTCACTCCAGCAATCGGCATCCTGGCACAGCAGGTAAGCAGAGTAAGCCAGGAAGTTGATGGAGTTAATAGAAGTCATTCACCAGCCAGGACCGCTGGCCAGCCTCTCCGTGAGAGGTATCAAATGAAAACAAAAACTACAATGAGAATGGCACAAGCATACCAAGGGGTGCTGTCTCCCAAATTGCTCCTAAACCCATCCAGGGCTCAGCAGTGAGCTGGTGACTGCATGCTCGTCACTGGCACCTCGCTTCCCCAGGGAATGGCTGCATCTCGTGGATTCTCCTGTGGCCCCATGGAGGTGGATTTCCCATGGCATCCCTAGTGTCCCCAGTGCACTCCCAGGTGACAGCCCTCATAATGCTCTGTCTCACAGGGCACACCATGCCCCCTCCCCCCCATCACCACCACTTGCTCACCCCAGGATCCCAGAGAAGACAGACTTTGGTAACCATGGTTGTGTTTGAGGCTTGTGATGTACAGGCTATTTCAAAAGTTTATTCAAGTTGCTGTGGTTTAAGCCAAGCCAGCAACTAAGTACAGCACAGCCTCTCACTTAGTCCAACCACCTTGCTCCAGTGGGATGGGGAGGAGAATCCGAAAAGGGTAAAGTCTGAGAGTTGAGATAAGAACAGTTCAATAATTGAAACAAAGTAAATATTAATAATAATAACAATCATGAACAGAGAGATAAAGAGAGAGAGACATGAAACTCAATAAAGACAAGAGATGCACACTACAGTTGTTCACCACCCGCTGACCTATGCCCAGCCCATCCCCCAGGAGCAATCAGCCCCTCCCAGCCAACTCCTCCAGTTTATCCACTGAGCAGGATGATCTATGGTATGGAATGTCCCTTGGGTAAGTTCAGGTTGGCTGTCCTGGCCGTGCTCCCTCCCAGCTTCTTGTGCACCTGCTCCACTGGCAGAGCACAGGAAACAGAAAAGTCCTTGACTTAGAGTAAGCACTGCTTGCAGCAACTAAAACATCAGTGTGTTATCAACATTATTATTCCCATATTAAATCCAAACTACAATGCTGTTGCAGCTACAAAGAAGAAAATTATCTTCATCCCAGCTGAAACCAGGACACAAGCACTTATAAACCAACTTCACCTCATTTTTCTGGGCCAAAGTTGTGGCCACAAGACATGCTGTGCCCATGGGTAGGTTCTGCAGGAGCCCAGCTCCCCTGCAGGGAAGGTAAGAGTCAGGGTGTTAGGCTGCATGGGGACAACAGGTTTCTTCCCAACCTTATGACACCCACCAGGTCCCTAAAGCCCTGCAGGGTGAAGTAGCAGAAGGCAAGAGTCTGCATCTTCCCCTTTGCCCAGACCCTGTAGCCCAGTACTTGCAATTTCCTCATAACTAGGGCATAGACTTTGGACTTGCTGCCACAGCCTTCTTGCACTTGCCAAATCTGGGCACCCTTTGCCCCCACTGCAGGGTACCCAGACAGCTGGCCAAAGGCAGGGCAGACTGGGGATGTGCCTCCCTGTAAGCAGAGCTCAGCTGGTAGATAAAAACAGCCCCCAGCTTCCCTCCAAGATGCCTACACACACCCCTAGAAAAGGCTTTGGAGAAATTAAAAAGAACAAGTGCATCCTTGAGCTGAGGAGAAAGGGCTTGTTTTATTCTTGCAAGTAATAGACCTCATCCTGTGCATGGGGTAGCTGAGAGATTCATCCTCATACAGAATATGTCCCATAAGAAACCATCAGACCCATCAGTCTTCCAGAGGCTGTGGGACAAGGCGCCTGGCTGAGGCATCCCAATGTGTTCCCATGCCACCAGGAGCTGGGGAAGCTTCACTGAGCCAAGAGCAAGGGCTGACCTTGGGTACCCAATTTTCCAGGCACTCCATCAGCTTCCCTAGCCATTGCCCCAGTTCCTCTTTTCAGTCCCCAGGTCCCTCTACATCACGGTCAAATAAAGCACAATGAAGATGATCAGTGCCAAAACACAGAGCAAAGAGGTGCTGATGCAGCAGCACCATTTCCAGGAGAAGTCGCTACTGGAGGGTGAGAGGTGGTGGGTCGAGGCTGCATGGGGCCTTAAGCCCTGGCGTTTCAGGGTCTGAGGGGTCCTGGACACATTTACATTCCAGGCAACCTGTGCCGGGGTTGGCTGCAACTCAGTGCGATGGGTCTTGGTCTTGGCCACGGCCACACCAATCAAGGGCTTAAAGTCATCTGATCCCAGTGATGATCCCAGGGATGATCCCAGGGATGACTGCGACTCAGTGCGATGGGTCCCAGCCTCTCCCACATTTTTTATGGACTTCCAGACATCCGATGCCCAGGCCAGCCATGACTCGGTGCTGTGCATCCCGGCCTTGTCCTCATCTGTCAAGGGCTTCCAGGCATCCAGTGCTGGGGCCCCCCGTGACCTGTTGCAAATGCCGAGCTGGCAGGCCTCGCAGCGGGCACGGTCATGTGGCCCCGCCACCGGTGTATCCACCACGACTTCCACGAGGTCAGAGGGCTGGACAGGCTTATTGTAGAAATACTGGAGGATCTTTATCACCAGGTTGTGCAGAATTGTCTCCACAGTCTCCAGGCTGAACTCAGGATCCTCCAGCCGAGGGTTGGGGCAGTGCCTGCATTTCTGGCGGAAGATTCGCATCTGTACCGTGCCCCAGCTTTGGCACCGACACATGTGGAACAGGATGTGCACTTTGGCAGAAGACCACATATGAAAGCACTGGGAGCACTGAAACCTGTCAGGGCAAAGAGGAGACCAGCTCGTCCCAGGCTCCCCATGCCGAGCCAGAGGCTTTTGGCACAGTCAGTAGGGACAAGGGTTGACATAGACTATGGACTAACCTCACTCATGCAAGCTTTACACCAAGCTGTCCTTCCCCTAACAGCATGATGCCAATCTGGGAAGCTCACCACAGATGTGAGCTGAGGGCTGGCCCCAGCATGAAAGATTTTAGAAGCTAGGCTCTCTGCTGGGATCCTGGCCCCACTGCCAAAACCAGGGGCCCTTGAGGTGGGAAGCATCAGGTTCCTATTTGGGACTCCAGCCCCTCACCCATGCTGGTTCATCACAGCTCAGCGGAAAGCCAGCATCAAGCCTAGGACTGAGTAAGACAATAAAAAGAAGCAAAATAGAAGGAAAGTGTGGGTGGAGGGTGCGGGGCAGGGAAAGAGATATGCTGAGGAGCCAAAAGGTGTGCTACCCACAGCTCTTAAGCTTGCTCAATCTGCCTGGGGGCTGGCAACCAAGGTCTCCATTTGCTGCCACTCAGGCAGAGTGTCTGATCAATGCCCAGGGTGGAAATGTTTGGCATAGGGCTTCTCATCAGCAATGCAGAGCCACAGCCTCTCTCTGTCCAAGACCCCACAGCCTGGTGCAGGTGCAGGGGCTGCTGAGGCATTGCCCCATGTCCTAGCACACAGTGGCTCTCCCTCTCCTCATCCTCTGGGTTCCAACCCAGAAGATTTGCCTCTAGTGTGGTATAACTCCCCCCACTTGCTGAAGGAGCTCTTTCCATCTTGACAACACCATGGAGAAATTCTGGCCAAATACCAGCTGCTCTTTGGTCCTGTGGAGCTGCTGAACTCTTCTCCCCTCCAATTATTGTGTTTTCCAGTTTGGCAATAACCCACTGAACTTCAAGCAAAAATGAAGAAACCCTTCACAGCCTCACCCATCTCCAAACTCCCTCTTTTGCTCAAAAATCTGTTCCCTCTAAGCAAATTTTGAAAAAGGAAAAGGTCCACATGGCAACCCATCAACCCTAATCCCACTCCAACAGGGACTGTCAGCAGCACCCTACCTGCCAAGAGCACAGCGCTGCACAAACTCCTTCCAGCCAGGCCTGCAGACCTGCACCTGCAGGGCATCATCCTCCAGAAGTGTCCACGGATCTGTTACGTGCATTTCTTCGATCTTCACTGCAAAAATGTCCTGCCAGGTTCTCATAGTTCCCCTTGAAGCTGGGGAAGAGGTAGCGACCAAGCCTGCAAGTCAAGCTTGCAGCTTCTGAAGCTAATACACATGTGCAACTGCCTTTTCCCTATACTTTTCCTCTTTGTACAATGTTTTTGTGCTTGGAGAGGGAAACCTTTGCTCCTGCATGAGCAGCACCACCCCATCCAATCTCTGGGTCAACAGTCTCTGCTGACAGTGCACCAGGTCTTGGCCATGAAATATCCCTCAAAGCAAGGACAAGGTGGGTTTCCTTAATATATATACATGAACCCTTGACCTTGGAAAGCCACAATGCTGCTCTGTCCATAGGCAGAAAGACTGAAAACAAAACCCCCTGCCAGGCTGCCCACGCCCATCACATTCATGGCAGTGGGGAGAACTTACAGAGATTTGCCCGGCTTAGGAATAATGAAAGCAAAGCATATCGAAAATGCAGGACTCAGCAGCTGATAAAGCTCCAGATAACCTTATCTCTCTCAATAGCTGCCACCAACCGTGGGCTATTTTTACCAACTTTCAGCCAATTTGAGCAGAAAAAGGCCTAACATGAAACTGAAGGGTGGAAAGTTGGGGAGGACAGCACAGTACATAAAACCAAAAGAGGTGAGGTGTGCTCTGAGATGAAAGCATCCAGGCAAGGTATAAACAGCAGGGCTGGGGCTGCCTGCAGCCCTCTGCCTCCCAGCTCACCCCTCTCAGGGTGCACAGGTCCTCCAGGAAACCCCATGGAGAGCAATGCAGGATGCAGAGCAGGTTACATAAGATGCCAAATGATAACAGGTCTCGAGTTTGAGAAAGATCTTGATAAGGCAGGTTCAGCTCCAGGCAGTCCATGTAGATAAATCCCAGGGACCACAGCCTGGCAGGGAGGCTCTGATCTTTGCTGCTGGAAGGGAAAAGCCAGCAAGTCGTTTGTACCAAGAGCCCTATAGCACCTTCACAACATGCGCTGCCCCTCCTGCGAGAGCGGAGGGAGGTGGTGAGATCCCAGGGCAGAGCAAACCTTCATCCTCCATATTCTTTCCTTCTTTGAGGTTCCTTCCACTCTCTATTATACCTTGATACCATCATCTGGAGCAGGACTGGAAGGAAAGAAAGTGCTAGGAAGCAGAGAAGCCAAGATAAGGTCTTCAGGAGGCTTATGAAGAGGTAGAAAGCCCTAACCTGTGGATAGAACCTGAGGCACCCCCTTGCCAAGACCCCTATCATGGGTACATTGGGTCCTGCTTGGGCTTGGGCAGTGAACTACAAGCAGGACAGTGAAGGAGGGATCATCCCACCAGTGTTTTCAGTGTTCACAGATGGGGGCTGGGGGACATCCCTGGCTCAGGGCTGGTGCATGAGGAGGAAGAGAGGAAGCAGCAGATCTTCCTGGCCTCCTCTCATTCCTTTCCCTGGGGCCCCCATTTCTATAGGTTCACTGTGGAAGACCCCTTCATGCACCCTGCCACAGAGGGGTCTTCAGGGCTGCAAGTCTCATGGTGCAGAAGGTGGGAGCTAAGTAGGAAAAGGGATGGCCTCACAGCTGGCACCATGGCCCAGCATGGCATGGGGACCCAGCCAGCAGCACGGTGACCAGGATGGAGCCCCCACCCTCCATCTGCCTCTCCCCTTCGCCCCCTCTCTGTTATTGTCCAAGATTTACCCTGGGGGAGTTGAATACAGGAAAGACCTAAAGGTTTTGACACTTTCCCTTTACATCTAGGGCATGCCTGTGTTAAACACCTCCAGTTATTTTGAGGAGGAGGAGCCCCCCGGGGACACAGCCCTGTCTCCTGACACTCTCATATTCACCCAAACAAACCTATCACTTCATCTGGGGGATCTGTGGTTTCAGCCCAGCTCTTCCTCCTCAAGGCTGCTGACACAGGGCAGAGGGATTCTCCCCATGGGACAGGCACCACTTCCCACTCCAGGGGCCAAAACGCTGCCCATCTGGCACACTGCTCAGCGGGGATACTGTGGCACACCTGGCGTGGGAATGGGTCTCTGCCTTCAAAACCTGGCTGCGATGGAAACCAGTCCCCTGTTACGTCATGGCAACACAACTCAAATCGTGACCCACAACATGCTGAGCCCTCACAGTGATCTCTGAGACAGCCAAGTGCTAGTCCCTCTATTAAAGCTTTTGATTTGCTTTTACTAAAGGGACTTTCCTGGAACAACCCACAGAGATGAAACTGCTTTGACATCCTGTTCCATTTCACACACACCTCCCGGCTCTGCCAAAGCACCTTGCTGCTTATCAGTACCTGCCTGGAAACAAAAGCTGTTCCTACAGGATCTCCCCACAGCCTAGCCTCAGCAGGGAGCGGGGACAAGCCCTGTCCTGGACACAGCATGACCTCGCTGGGCTGGCAGCTCTTGCCAGGGTCAGACCCTGCCAATCCTCTTCACTCCAGCTCGCTGGTCATGGCTTCTCCGTGGGATGCATGAAGGAAGCACACAAGGTGCAGCCTGGGTGGTAATTTCCCCGCTGTTTTTGCATGGCATGAAATTATTTTTGACTTGCGCTCCCACCCCTGGTTGAGCCGCCTCTGTGTGTGCAAGAAAGTTTCCCAAAGTTCTTTCTCCTCCTCTTCATCTCTCACTATGTGTCAGCCTCCACATTCCCCACTCTTCCAGCCAAGGGACAAAGTGCCCATATCGTCCATAAGGACTCTCCTTGGCCCACAGGTGCCCCTTTCCTGCTGGGACATCTATCTCTTCCTTTGGCATGGGTCACACCATACCCTGGTGGCTCCATCCTGCCAGCAGTCCCTGGAAGGGGCAGAAAGGGACATTCAACACCAGTCCCCAGGCAAGTCTGCAGAGAGGAACATCCCTCAGCAGTGAGGATGCTGTGTCCATGGGCACTTCAAGGTTTGCAGGACAGATGAACTGACATCTAAGCAACAGGGCAGAACCCTAAACACTTCTCACTGCTTGCTTCATACTGAGGCTTTTTCCCACTCTGAAGACTTCTCTCATTTTTTCCTGTACTGAACACACCCAATTGTTTTCCATCAGTCATTCTTTCAGGAAATTTTTGCTCTTTTCTCCAGGTCATCAGGGTGAATTCAACTTCTAACCCTCCACCCAAACAGCCCCTACACCCTCCTTCAATAGCATCTTGCTTTCATGTGAGCCAGGCTTCCCCAGAAAATCTCTGTTGGATGTGTCTGCTGCACGCGCTATTGATAACTGCTCATGGGACAGAGCTTCTTGAGAATCCATCCACTCACAGTGGCAGAGTTTCCCATTTCCTCATTTGCTTATGAGAATGTAATGTAAGGCAGCACAAAGATAGCATCACTCCCGCTTTCCCTGTGGTACCCAGCCTGTCACCCTAATGAAGAAAAAATGAGGATGGTTTGAGACGAGTTCCTGTTAAATCTGTGTTCTCAGCCCCAGCACTGCCCTGTCAGTGTTTGCCTCTTGGTGGTAATTTGTTCCAGCAGTTTTCTGGGTACTGAGGCAGGCTGACTCATCTAGAATTTCCCAGATTTCCACTTTTTTCCACTTCAGTGAAGCAGATGGTGAATTGGGCATCTATATCCTCCTGGAACATGGGTCCATGACAGCTCTCTGTGCCTCAGTCCCCCTCCAACCTTGACGCTGTTGACAGTGAATGGTTGTTACCCCATCGTGGTGAAACCCACCAGCTCTAGGGACAAGCAATGGCTACAGGTTCCCTTCCATGCTGGACTGTCTGCAGAGCTGAACCCTTGCAGCAGAAGGGTCCACCTATTTAAGGGTGGACTTGAGGAAAGGAGGACCAGTTCCTCTAGAAATGGGGCTATGCCCAAGCTGGACTGTAGGGAGGGCACATTGCCGCATCATCCTGGACTTCTGAGATGGAGCGGGATGCTGAGCAAGGGAGAAAGATTTAAGGGAGCAAATGGATGTGAAGCTGTGGGCAGGTGTCACCTGACATGGGTTTAGGCTCCCTGTTCACCTGTGAGCCTTGTGATGGTCCCTCCAGGAGTAAGGAGAGAGCTCGAACCCCTCCAACAAGGATCTGCTCCAGTCCCATGGGCAGTGGGTTTGGTCTTGGGACAGAGGAGCAGGCAGGCACAGGGCTCCTGCCTGGCCCTCCAAGCCCCATGCACCAAGATCTGGACTGCCAGCTCCCTCACTGAGCATCACATCCCACCAAAGGGAAGAAGAGAGAGGAGAAGAAACTCTGGAGACAACTCAAAGCAAAACTAGGGAAAACAGAAGGAGGGCGGTAGGAGGAAACACAGATACTCTGCAAGGCTACAAGAGCTCAGTGACAGGTAGGGTGAGACTCTCAGTGGGACAGGATGGAGGTGATATTGTGGACCCAGACCCCTCAGGACACACCAGAGCTGTGCAGCCTGGCCATGGTTGGGGGTCCAGGCAGCCTGCGCAGCAGCCCACCCCTCCCACCGCTAACTACAGCACCCACCAGCTCCCTCCAGCCTTTCTTTTCCAGGACTAACAGTCGCTTTCCCAGAGAGTCAAGGCCATGGCAATGCTGCCACACCACAGTTCCTGACAGACCAGTGTGGAGAGCCTCACTGAAGAATGGTTGAGAGACAAAGGCCTGGATACCATCGGACTGGTTAAAGTACAAAAATAAGTTAAGTACTGCGAGGTCAGCATTCAGCATTCAGCATTCAGCATTCAGCATGTCCTTGCTGGACTGATTGTGCAACATACAAGGCTGACCACAGAAGCTGAGAATGCAGAATCGAGACAAGAAGATAGGGAAGAAGAAACAAGAAGTAACTGCAAGGCCGACCGCAGGGTACAGATGACGCTAATAGGCAATAACCAATAGTGAGCTCCGCTTTTGCAATATGTATGAGCTAATTAAGCAGTGTATAAGTATTAGATATCTGTAATCAATAAACGAGACTTGCTGACCATGACAGATGAGGCTTGTCTCCCGCGGCTCCGGTAATCCAACAGACCAGTCCCACCCACAAGCCACTCCATTAACCCAGTGGACAAATAACCCACACACCTGATGCATCACCTCCAGCCCAACCTCTCCCAACCAAAAACCTCCAAGACCTCTCAGTGACCAGGAGAGTGCCCACTTGAAACTGACCCTACTGTCCTACAGCCTGACCACCCCTTCTTCCCCCAGCATCTGAAATGCCCTGGTTTTCAGGAACGGTGCCTTGCTGCTCCATGGCATGGCTTTCCTCAAAAATACTGCTGCAAAGTGCAGGAGAGGATTTCCTTTCCATCTTCATCTGCCTGCCCACTTTTCCCAAGATATGGTTTATGAGTTCAGGTTTCTTTAAGAGATGCTTGCTCACATGTTGTTCCCAACCACTTTTAATCAATGCTGGGGTGTATAAGGAGCCAGGCTGACTCTCAAGCATCATGGAGGAGGTTTTTTCTTGCTTAGGTATAGCCCAGGCATGTTGCCACACATCCGGCTTTCTGCAGATGCTGACAGGGATCAGTCCCAGCTCTCTGAGGTCTCCCAGAGGGCTCTGGCCATTCCCCATCCTCAAAACCCTAGTGCAGGACCAGGATGAGGCTCTCCAGAGGTCTCAGCTGGTGTATGGTCTCAGGGGGCTGACAAAGCTTTTTGGCACTGGCGGTGGTGGCAGCCACTCCTCGAGGGAGCACTGGGTGTCCGCGCTCGGAAGCGGTTGCTTTAACTGCCAGACCAGACTGTACAGGAAATGCAGCAGCTCCAGCACCCACAGCCTCTCCCTTGGCTGGTCCTGGGTCCCAGATGAAGAAGCTGCAGCATACGGATGGGGGTCCTGAGGGGATGTGTGTCTGGAGTAGGGGGTGGTATTTGGTACAGCAGCTGTGCAAATCTGGGGGTGTGCACACAAATTTGTATGGTGAGTTGTTTGCACATCTGTGTGTTCATAAGCATTTCTATGTGCTTGCATCATATCAAAATATGATATAATATAATATCCTGCACACAAACACACTCGACTCCCCATTCCCAAGCAGGATGCTGGAGTGTGGGGCCTGACACCCATCTTAGGGCACTGCTTGGTTTGGGGATGCTCAGCTAGGGGCTTGAAACGTGCATCCTCCCTGGAGCTCATCCCAGCCCTGTTTCTACTCTGGCCGGCACAGCCAGTGCCATGCCAGTTGCAGGGGAGTGTAGCTCATGTCTGTCAGTTCTGGGCATCTCATGCTCCAAAAAGGGATGGGAGATGGTGTCTGGCAGGCTGGAGCATCTCCACCACTCACCCCACCCATCTTGAGGTCCCAGCTTTCCTCCCTGCAAGGGGCAGGATTGCAGCCACGCTTATGGGGATTGGAGGGGCACAGGCACTGCTGCAGGCTGGATGCTGTCCCGTCCCAAATGGCAGTGGGAGATGCTTTTGCTACACCTCCAACTCCACTGGCTGGCTTGGGAGCCTCTGGTCAGCTGCAGACCACCATCCAATCAGAGAGGAAAGGACTCAGCCCCAACTGCTCCTGGAGGAGTCATAGCTGCAGCCAGGGGGTGCAGGAAGTGCTGAAGATCCGGCACCTCTGCTGCCTGAGAGGTAGGATGGAAAATATGAAGCAGGGTCCACCCTCTCAACGATGTCAGTATCGTGTCTGACGGGAAAGCAAAACACAGAACTGCTGACTGAGCTCCCACTTCTCTCTCGCTGCAGCTGCCTCCTGCCTCGGTTTTCGGGGCCCTGCTGGCCGCAGCAGGTCTCTGACGGAACTGCTAAGGCAAGGAGCAGGGCTGCTGCTGGCAAAAAGCCCCAATGGGCTGAACCATGAACTGGCAGGAGGGAATGGCATGAGAGTTACGGCACTGCCCGTGGAGGCTACTGGGAGCCTTTAGCAGCACTGGGGACCAAAGGGGGCACCACATCCACTGTCCTACCCTGAAGAAAGGCATAAGCTATCCCAAATGGATATTTATCCCATCTAGTCCCCTCTGGAAGTTTCTCATGGACTTTCCAGTCCTCACAGAGTACAAGATATGGTGCCTGGCTTGCCTCACCCTTTCTCCCAGCACCCAGGTTGGCTCCTGCAAGGCTGTGCTGGCTTTACTGGGGGTAAGGGAGGAAGAAACCTGCTGACAGTGCTGCCAAAGTGTGAGATGCAAGTGACTCTTCTCAGTTTTCACTGAGTTTCACATCTCCTGGCAAGTCTCTGCTGCCTCCAAAGCCACTCCTTACTGGGTTTTCTCCTCTCTCGAGCAGCTGTCACTTCTTTCCGCTCTGGTTTCTGGCAGGCAGCACATCTCTTTCAAGAGAGAAAGTGGAAGTTTGAAGCCAAAAAGCTGCACTGAGCACCACACTGTGAGCTTTGCCTTGGCTGATGGCAGCCAGACCCCTGGCACAGCAGGGATGCTCATCCCCATGGACTGGGTGAGTGCCCCGAAACAAACCTGATTAAGGGGGGGTGTTGGTTTGCAGCCATGCCTGGGTGACCAGCTAAGACAGGGGCAAGGAGAAAACGAGCATCGACCTCTCTAAATTCTTAAGAGCAGCTTTGTGGAAGAGCAGCTTGTATATCTCACGGAGAGGCCCGGGAACCACAACAGATGCTGCCACCTCCCAGCTCTGCCCTGCACTGCAAGAGCCGTTATTTGCCTGCCCACGCACTTGCCATCACGAGTCAACAAACTCCTCAGATGCAAAACTCTTTATTCACCCCATGGCCAGATCTGACTCCCACTTGAGGAATAAGGGACACAAGGGTAGATTACCCCTCTTGCAGAGGAGGAAAATGCCTGGAGACAGGCAGAAGACCAGCTGCCTGCTTCCCAGAGATTTCTGAATAGCGGTACATAGGGCAGCCTCTGCTCCACGCAAGGAGAAGCCCACAGCCCTGGGCTCCTGTGAGCAGCATCTCACAGGATTCACTCCAGCTCTGACCTCCAGCATTTTCTTTAACAGTCATGCTTTGATAGTTGGTTCAGACCTGGGGCAGGGAAGCAGTGTGGCCGCTCCAGAGAGCACTGGGTGGAGGTAGAAAACAGAGGCAAAATGTAAATCACCTTTGGGACAGACCTGTTGGCACCGCTGCTCTGCCCCAGCCCATCCTCCCTGCCCTGAGTGAAGAGGAAGGACATGGAGCACAGCAAGGACCTTCCTCATCCCGTGGTACCCACCCCATGGCAACAATAACATTGTGGCCAGGACTGTTCAATATTGACTCCAGCAGCAGCATCTCTGTTGCTTCAGTCCTGATATGCTGGATTTTTCCCAGGGTGAGGGACTGGGGCAGCCTGTTCATGCCCACACCCTGGTGAGGACGGACCCTGACCCTCAGCAGGGCTGTGATGGCAGCTGTCAAGTCCTCTCATCCAGGTGTTTCTTGCTCCGCTCTGGCGTGACGGGTTTCTCCTCTGGGAAGATGATGGTGGCGTATTCAGTCTGCTCAACCGGCCAGGTCTCGGGGGGCACCAGGGTGCGCTGGTCCCTCTGAAACTCCAGCACACCATAGTCCACAGTGGATATGGACACCACAGGGGGCTTCTCTTCTTTCTGCAAGGTAACCCCATGGTGGTGGTTCAAAATCTAGAGGTACCCACCATCCCCAGCACAAGCCCCTTCTTACATCAAGTGCCAAAATCAGTTCTGAAGCATCCCGGGAGGGCGAGAGTGATACACAGCAGAAAGATGCACAGACCTGGGATAGAACATGCACAGAGGAACCATATAATGAGCCTTGGGGTCTCAGCTCTCTGCCTCTGTCTCTGCAGGCAGGCTGGGCTCTCTGCCTGCCCAGCCATGGAAGGCAGGGCTGTGCTAGAAGCCCTTTTCCCACCTCTCCATTGAGCTCCAAGGTGGCATGGTGTGCATGAGAAGAGCCTAGGGCTGAGTTTGCTCAGCCCAGAGAGGTGAGAGCAAATGGCAACCTACTCACTGCCTTCAGCTACCTAATGAATGGGGTTGGAGAGAAGATGGAGACAGATCCCGCCTGGAGGTGCCTGGCTAAAGGGAGAAGAAAACATGCACCAACTGCAGCAAAATAAATTTTAGCTTGATATATTGGAGGGAAACATCCTCCCATTTTCTACAGCAACACAATCCACTGTCAAAGATAAGCCTGCTTTGACAAAGAATTGGACTAGAGAGCCCCATCCTATCTTGGGTAGTTTTATTTTGATTTTGTGATGGGGCTGTGCTGCTGCAGGTGCAGAAAAACAGTTGTAGCTGTGCAGAAAAGATCAAGCATCAGCAGAGAAGACAGAAGAAGTGAGACGCTTGTGAAGAGCTGATAAAGGGAGGCTCAGCACCCTCCTCACCCCAGCAATGCCACAGTGCTCTCCTGCAGCACAGCAGGGTGAGAGAGGCGGAAAACTCACCGCTGGCATGTTTTCACTTGGTGGTTTCTGCACATCTGCAAAGTAACACATTAGAGGTTAGAGGAGGTTTGTGTTCCATGTAAGCTGGCCCAGCCTCACCCTTGTCCTAGAGAGCACTGGACACCACAACGTTTTCACCACACTTCCTCCTTGTCCACTCAGGGTCTAACACCCTGAGCATTACAAGGACAAGTGAGACACCAGCCCACAGTCTAGGGTTTATTTTGGATTGGTGGAGTGCAGGAGAATTCTCTGTGAGAGCTCCTGGGTGCCTGTGGCATGTCTGAGGCGATGCCCTGTGCTGCAGCAGGGTGAGGTGCTCCAAAGGTACCTGGGCAAGGTGCATGGGAGGGATTCAAGTGCCGCATTAAGGCACCACACTAACAGGTGCTGTAGAGCCACTGCACGTGGTCTGGGGGCTCTACAAAGTGCAAGCAGGGCTCAAAGCACCCCTCTCCCCCAGGCGTGGAGATATCTGTCCCATAGGGATATGCCACAGCTGAGTTTAGAACGTTGAACCAGTTCATGTTCCCAAGGCAGTTGCAGACATCTGGCTGACCCCAGGTCCCAAACTGGGTTTGCATGACCTCCAGGGGGATCGTACCTCCTCTCCTGTATGTGAAGGTGAGGTAGCCGAATATCAGCAGCACAACCACTCCAGCCAGCAGCAGGATGCCCAGGAGCATGGCCTTGATGTGCTCCGAGGAGTCGCCTTCCTCCATCTCCGGCTCCTCAGTGGCATTCATCGGGGGGGCTGCTGCAATAGCCATTCAAAAAAGGGGGAACAAAACAGCAGGTCAGGAGTGTAAAATGGCCTCTGTAGTCCCTGTGAAAGGCAGCGGGGGAACATAAGGGCTGTCCTCAGAAAGGGCTCAGTGCCAGGCAGGCTGTCATAGTCCCATTACCCCTTTCCTACAAAGAAAAGGGGACAGGGCCGGGCTGTGCTCTCCTGACCCATGTCAGGTCCTCTGCCAGCAGGTTACTGCCTGCCTTAAGCCCTGGAGCTACAATAGGCTTGGGACCCGTCCCTATCAGTTCAGCCCCCCAGGCTGACCTGTGACCATCAGCCGGGACCGGTTGCTCTCCATCACTTTATCGGGCTCAAAGAAGGTGATCAATCCACAGTAGTAGGAGCCCGAGTCATTCTGGTGGAGGTTCAGGATCTCAATCTCAAAGACAGGAGTATGGTTGATGAACCGGTACTTCTCTGTCTCCGTCATGGGCTTGTATCGGCTGATCTCAGCAGTTTTCTGGGCTTGGCTGTGGTTGGTCTCCTTGTACCAATTGAGGCTGTACTCTGAACCAGAGTCATTCTCCATGGAGATAATGCAGAAGAAGGTGGCTTTGCTACCTTCAGGGAGAGTTAACACTGCTGGGAAGATGGTCACTATTTGGGAGAGAGGAAACAAGGAGCAGACATGGTTACAGCAGGCACAGGTCTCAGAAACAACCATAGCCCTGTGCAGGAGACAGGGATGCAAGCCCAGTCCACATCATCACTCTGGGGCATGGGCAGGTACATCAGCCCATGTCTCTCCCATTCCAAATGTGTGCCTGCTGGCTGAAGAGGGACTCTCAGAGGTAGTAACTGTACTGTGAAATGGTTTCAGCAGACCAAATTGTGCTCTGGGATACCGAAAATTTACACTGAACACCTGTACTGGGGAAAACAGACTTTGGGGGTTGTATTATTTTTAATATATGCTGTATTTTAATGTCTGAGTCACCCTCTCTCCAGCTGAGGCTGACTCTGAGAGTGAGCAGAGGGACAGAGTCCTAGGTCAGGGCAGTGCCCTGTGGTGCAGCCCATCACATGCCTGGCTGCCTGCTGGGATGCTGTGGCTCTCCCCGCTGCACCATGCTGGGAGCTCAGAGCAGGCAGAGGCTGCTCATGGCACAGTATTTGTCATCTCCAGCCTGAGACCACCTGACAAGGCAGAACAACCTGGAGCTTACAGTGCCATCCCCTTCCAGGGGCTTGTCCCCTCCTTATGGGGCAGGTCCCCTCCTTATGCTCCTCCAGGGCAGCCAGGCCCTGGGGTCCCAGTTGGGCTTGCCAGGCTGTTCCCAACACAGAATCCAATCAGCCACAGTCACAGGCTCCTCTGCTTGAGCACCAGCCCTGCTGCTTCACCTCATTTCCCTGCCCACTATCCCGGTGGGTTCATCCATCCTGCGCAGTGGGGATGCTGTGAACATCGGGCAGGCACGCGGTGTCCTGCCTCAGCCAGTCTCACACAGCAGAACACTGCAGCTGTTGCATTAATTTCTGTTCAGAGCAATGAAAAGTGGGAAGAAGCATTTTTCACATGGGTCACCCGACCAAGTTATTCAAACCATCAAGGCTCTGAAAAGTCCCTGTCAAAGGAAGTTTACCTTCCCTTTTCAGAAATCACCACTGATAGCAGCCCCAGGGCTTGCAGGCAGAGTCAGAAAGTCCCTCCCATCCCTCCAACTCTGGCCTGAGGCCATAGGATCATAACCTCAGCATCACCAACCAGAAATGGAACCTGGAAATTCTGTGAATAGATACAAGATTAGAAGGAAAACTGGGCCAAGAAATGAGGAATGAGACCAAACAGGAGGAGGGAGGGAGAGAAGTGCTCCAGTTCCCGCAGGCAGCACTGGCTGTGGTGGTGTCCACACCAAGAGATGGAATTTTTGCCGTGTTTTGGATTTCTTGTGTTTAACAGGAAATATCTGGCAGATTCAGGGCTTTCTTTCCTACTAGCGCCGCTGCCAACAATGAGTGAAGCATTTGGAGGACTTCTGAAAGCAGATGTTGGGTTTACATGTTTTCCTGTATCTTCCCAGCTCTGGAGGTAACATCTGCTCCAAGGGACACCCAGCCCTCTGCCCACCCTCGGGGCAAAAAATACATGAAGCCACCAAAGAAACAGTGGGCTGGAAGGAAGGTGAGACACAGCTTCACCACTCACTCTGCCCAGACTCACACCTTCCCCTCAATCTCTCCTTCTCCTCCAAAGTTCACCCACAGCAAGGACCCTGGATCCCTCAGGATCAAGTCCAAACCAGGAGCTGCAGCCCAAGGGTGCAGACTGAAGCCATGAGAGTCAGAGAGAAAACCCCAGACTCCACTGGTAAAACCATAAGCTCAACACCAAACTCCAACCACCATCACTGTGTCACAACATAGCTCTGGTGTCAGCACTGTGGGCTGGGGACCAACACCCTTCTCCATCCTTTAATCCCGTTTCTGCCCCGAGAATCTCCAAGTCCTTTGCTTCAGCTGCACATACCCAAAAGCTTTGGGTTTTCTGCCTTCTTGATGCCAGAGCTAATTTTTAACTACAAAGCTTGCAGCCCTTAAACGTTTTCCACCAGCTGCAAACGACATGGCCATGCCAGTGAGCACGCCACACTCCTGTACTTACCCTGGCGGCAGCAGGTCAGCATGGGCCCACAGCAGAGTAGGATGGCACAGAGGTCAGCCAGGGCCACCTCCACACTGCCCCACGTCTTCTTCGAGGCATGTGCAGCCATGGTGAGCCGGTCTGTCCCCTGCCCAGGCAGGCGAGAGGTGCTGTACCGCGTGTGCTGTGCCACTCCCAGCTCTCTCTGTGCTTCCTTCCCCACAGCGGCAGCTTGTTCTCTGTCGTACACGGCAAGGGCTGGGTGGAAATGAAACGTGCCCATCTCTGCCCCAGAGGGAAACCCAGGCTGCCTCCTGCCCCCAGCTTCCTCCCCACAGAGGCAAGGATCAGCTGAGCCAGACCTGGCCCCTTCCCCTCCCTGCGTGCTCCTGGCATGTTCCCACACAGGTACCCAGCTGCCAAGGAGCGGGGACAAGCACCTCTGAGCCTGCACCCTTTCTGGGGAAAGCTTCCAGGGATGGAGGAGGCAGGGACCACAAGGGGCATGTCATCAGCTCCAAGCCTGGCCCATAAGTAAAAGCTGTCTTGGGTTCCCAGGCATCCACAGGTGCTCCCACTGGGTGCCCAAGGCAGTGGGGTTGTGGGACATATGGCACTGGGTAGATAGGGTCTGAGCAGCCATGGGGCACCTATTGGTAGGCTGCTCCCACTGGGATGGGATGGGAGATGAGGAGGAGGGGGAGGAGGACGAGTTTTGCCTCCTTAGGTGTGTTTCTTCTCAGATTTGAAGAGAGCAAGGGCAGGTGCCCAGGGCCACGGTGCTGTTATTGGGGTGACATTTGCAGAAGACTGCTGTAATTTTTTGCCATCCATGCTCCCCGCTCACCACACTGACTAATATTGGCATAGGAAATAACCAGCGGTGAAAGCGCGCTCCTCCGCTTCTCTAGAACACAGCCTCGGTGCCCCACAATTCTGGAAAGTGTCAGGGGAAAATTAATAACTGGGGAGAAGGATGTGATTCTAATGATGACTTCATTATTTTTCCAAGCTTAGAAACAAGCTCTGGGGCTGGGGCTTGCTCACCTCTCACTTTCAAAAGTGTCCCTGGCAGGCGAGTGGGCTGGAGCAGCCACCCCTAATTTCATAGAATCATGAAATCATAGAATCATTGAGATTGGACAAGACCTCTAAGACCATCAAGTCCAGCCATTAACCCAATACCACCATGATGGCCAAACTGGGATGGCCAAGGAGGGGGTTCTGAGGTGGGGCAAACAGGGCTCACCCTGGGAGAGTGGCTCAATCCAGCCTGTCTTGGTCCTCTTTTCCAGTCTCCTCCAGGAACTGCAGCATCACTCCGTTCTCATGAGCTGCTGGCACTGCTTGAGCTGCAGACCAAGGCTGGGTGCCGTGCCCACCTTGTCACCTCTCTATGCCACCTGGCCAGAGACCACCACGCTGCCTGGATGGGTGGCAAAGGGAGTGCTTTCCACCATGTGCAAGGGTGCGCATGGGTTTTGACTTGGACATCACCTCTTCCTTCATAATTTCCTGGATTCCCACTAAAAAAACCCTGACCAAACTAAACTAAACTGAACTCCAGGACACAAGAAAGCTCACAGCAAGGAGGCTTTTCCACCTTGAGGCTTTATGTCCCAAAATGGTGACACCAGGCACTTGGGCCAGGTGTGGGAAGGCTTGTTTGGCACTTGCCACATGTTTTGGTTTCTAGGGGTGGAAGATGTGATGGGTATCACCACCAAGATCACAACTCAGCGAGCCAGGGGTAGGCAAGAAAAACTGGCTCATCCTCCCCACCCCATGTGGCAGCAGCAGAAGGTTGATTAGAATCATACCACGAATTGCTCAGACTTTCCAATGCACGCTTGAAATAGGTATAAACTGGTACCCAGGGCAGGGAGGCTGCTGTGTCCACGAGAAACCAACAATGGCAAGATGCCCTTTTCTCTGAAAAAACACAAAGTGATCAAAAGACTAAAAGAAAAGATCAAGGGCTAGGAAGCTGCTGTGGAGGAAAGTGAGGTGAGCAGCAGTGCCAGCCCAACGTATGCCTCAGGTGTCAGTACTGCAGAGGAGCCTGGCCCCAGCCCCGCAGCAGCCCCGAGGCTTCAGGCAGGCTTCGCACCCTGCCTGCACCCTGCCAGACCAGCGCAGCTCACCCTGGCTCCTCCACCAGGTTTTCCAGCACCAAGGAAAACAGCCTGGCTCCAACCATGGTGCAGCTCCCTGCTCGTGCTGGTAAATCCCCTCCAGACCAGTGAGGTGGATGGTACATCTTGGGGTTTGTTGACGGGGTCATAAAAAGGTCTTTTGATGCTTAAAAAAATAAAAATTCTTTGTGTGAGCTGGAGCATGGTAAATTGCATGGGACAGTCCCTTTCTATTTGGCCACCAAAAGATGCAAGCAAAGTCTAAAAAGGAAGGATAAGCAGAAAAAAGTGCAAAGACAGTTTGTTCTTTAAAGCTAAGAAACAGCAACTTCAGCAAGCACGTCACACCACTTCATTGGAGCACAAATGTCATAGTTTTTCTCCAGCCAGAAGCTGATGAGTTCCATCAACAGAGCTGTGAACCAGAGGAGGGCCCAGTCTTCTGCAGCCATCACTGTTGGGGCACAGAGCTATCACCTGAGCACTCACCTCAAAGGGTTGAGCGTCAGTCCCAAAACGGCTTAAAAGCCTCTAGGGTATTTAAGGAGCACTGAAAGATCGTAAGAAGAAAAAGAAAGCTGTGATCAAACATCTCTGATGGAGCTGACTGAAGCCCAGAGCTGAATGACCTTGAAGTCCAGGGAAAGCATAACTTCCCAAGTGAAAGAGGAAACACAAACTGCCACAAAAAGATGCTGAGGAAGAGAAGCCCACACGTTCCAAAGATCTTTCCCCCAACGGTTTAACTGAATTCACATCTGTGGGTCTGACCCAGGCGGGAGCTGAGTGGCTGGGGCGAGAAGAGGAAACGGTTAATAGTGTTTGCAAATAATAAACACAGTGTTGAGGTCTTTCAGATACTTCTCAGAAATTATGAAGGTCTCCGCAAATTATTTGCATGAGCAGCAACACCTGACCCTGCGGGGACAGGCAGCGTCCTGTGGGTGTGAGTAAGCAGCGGTAAGCAGTGAGTAAGTAGAGGGATGGAACAGAGGCACAAAACTGTTCCTTTAACAAGCAGAAACCTGCAGGACCTGGGCAGAGCAATGGTAACTGTGATGGGAAGGTGCCACATGGGTATGGCATGGGGCCAATGTCACCTCCAGCATGGCAGTGAGTGTTCCTGCTGGCAGGCAGAGCTGATGCTCAGCCCAGTGGTACTAAGGACTGATGGTCCGTCTGTAGCAAGGGGTGCTGGTAAAGTCTGTGGAAATTAGGAGCTGCTGCTGCTCAGCGTCTCAGCAACTCATCCATGCTCAGAGCAGGTTGGGGTAGGATCTGGCACCAGTTGAGATATGCCTGTGCATCCCAAGCAAAACTCTGGTAGCAGTACCCCTTTCCTCCTGGTGCAACCTCACACCTCCTGTACCCGAGGGGCACCTCCAGGCACCCCCAGCCTTGTCACAGTCCATGGCCCCCTCCAGCCTCTCATCCCTGGCAGCAGCACACGCTGCAGCAGCACTGGCTGTGCCTTCACACTGTTTCCATTCGGAGCTGGGTGAGGCACACAGGGACCTTTCTCAGCCGTGTCATCCGCTGCATGTGGGAAGCACAATCGATCACAGAGATCGCTGCTTTGAGATAAACTGCAGAGGAAACAGAATGTCAGCTTCTCAGCAGGGGCTGCAGCACATGCAGCTTTCCCTGGGACACACAGCAGCTATGGGCAGGGAAAAGAGCGCAAGGGGTAGGGTATCGGGGAGCAAGAATTTTAGGCCTTTCTGGAGGATTTAAGTTCCTGGAGGAAAGGAGCAAGGCTGGGATCTCCTCTCTGATGTCTGCGATGTGTGGTCCAGAGGCAGGAAGGGAGCCCTCCAAGCCCTGGGCAAGGCTGAGTGCAGGGGCTGTGGCTGCCGGCTGGTTTGGGTCAGGAGGGGGGCACTGGGGAAGCACCCAGTGAGGCCAGGCTGTCTTACCCCACTCTCTCCCCATTATACCTCCAGCCACATCCCAGGCAGCAACCTCTTCAAACCCTTTAGTTACAGAATCACAGAATCAATCAGGTTGGGGAAGACCTCCGAGATCATCACATCCAACCTATGACCGAACACCACCATGACAACTACAGCAAGCGCCACGTCCAGTCTTTCTTCAAACACCTTCAGGGACAGTGACTCCACCACCTCCCTGGGCAGTCGATTCCAATGTTAATCACCCTTTCTGTGATTAAGAAATTCCTCCTAATGTCCAACCTAAACCTCTCCTGGAACAGCTGTGCCCTCTCATCCTGTTACTGGTGGTCTGGGAGAAGGGGCTGACCCCACCTGGCTACACCCTCCTTTCAGGGAATTGTAGAGAGGGATAAGGTCCCCCCTGACCCTCCTTTCCTCCAGACTAAACAACCTCAACTCTCTCAGCTGCTCCCCACAGGATTTGTGCTTCCGACCCTTCCCCAGCTCCACCGCCCTTCTCCTGACTCGCTCCAGCACCTCAGCGTCTCTTACAACACTTTGTAAAATTTTACAGTTATTACAATTATTAAAATAGCTTGCAATTATTACCGCAATTATCTACCACTTATTTACCAACTTCTTCATTGTACAAGTTTCTTTATTGCAAAAATTGACACCTTTTTTTACTTTTTTTTTTTGTTTTTAACAAAACAATACCATAAGCTGTAGAAACATAAGATATAAAATACAATAACGCACAATAAGCCGTACCCCCCCAGCTCCGTGGGCCGGCACCCCGGGGCGGCGCCGCGGTGACGCGCGGGGCGCGGGCGGCGGAAGCGGCGGAAGCGGCCGCGGTTGCCCCGGTAACCAACGCCGAGGCCTGCGGGGGCCATGGGCGAGCTGGGCCCGGAGGAAGGGGCCGAGAACACGTACAGCCTGCGGCCCGGCCTCCAGCACCGGTGAGGCCCCGGGGGAGAGAGGCGGGGGGGGATGCGGGCCGGCGCTATGAGGGACTTTGGATCGGGGCGGNTGGCGTGAGGCGTTGGGGGGTGGTGGGAAGGGGGAGCCCCGAGGGTTTGGGGGTTGGAGGGCACTGGGCTCCCGGATCAGCTTTGACACCAACTCAAGAGGGGGATGCTGCTGGAGAGGCAACTTCCAGTGAGGCTGGTTTCACCCTTGTTGATTGGTGTTTGGCTTTTGGCAATATCTCCATTTTAGCAGGGCTTTTTTTCCCCATGTCTTGTCGTCTGTCATTTTTCTCTAATACGCGAAAGCTACATTTTCCCGGGTGGCACTGTGTATGTTTCTACACACTGTGTGAACTTTCTGAGCTTTCTGTTGTACTCTTTTTTTTGGTTTTTTTGCCTTGATAGATTTAAGTCTTCCACAGTAAAAGAATGCATCCGTGCGATACTGAAGGAGAAGCTGGCCAATGTACAGTACATCCCAGAAGAAATGCCTGAGCTTACAAAGTCTTTATCAGAGACAATAAAAGACAGACTGAAAGGTAAGGAGGTTTGCTGGGGAAGTAATTTCTTTACTTGCCACGTCCTCTCCCTTTTGACAAGATCCCTCTTTCTTCCTTTATTCTTGAAACTTATTCCTTCCCCATTGACTGACTTGAGTCTGCTGTTATGAAGCAATCTGTCCTGTATACATACATTCCTCGCCTGCAGAACTGGAGACCTAATTCAAGCAGATGAGATTTGTTTTCATATCGCTTGGCAGGTGTGTGATGTCAGTCTTGGAGGGGCTGCAGGGGGAAAGAAGCTGCATTAGAGAGAAGAAAGAAGTGATGCTTCATTGCTTCTTGCTTCCATAAACAGAAGCATTCATGCTCTTTTTCTGCTGTGAGTTAGATCAGAGCTGGAATAGCAGTGGAGATCAGAACAAGGCTCAGGGGGCACAGGGAATGGGGAGAGAGGAGCAGTCAGCCAAGGAGGGGTGTGACTACAGCCTTATAGCACTGGAAAAAGGTTGTGCTGCTGCACAGGATGCCCTCCAACATTTTTGAGTTCAAGAAGAAAAGTGCAGGCACCAGCAGGTGTTTCCTGAGTTCCATGCTGGAACAAGTACATGGATGTGTGTGCTGGCACAGACACTTTTTTTTCCCTTCCTCCTCCTGGGGACAGGCTGGTGCTCCATCTGCTGGGCTGGCCTGACGTGGTGGCACAGCCAGCACGGTCACCCTCGTCAGGAGCTGTGGATTTGTGCTTCTCCCAGAATTACACATCTGCTTTAAAGCCAGCAGCAGCTGTAGTCCCTGCACATATTGATGCCGAGCTCATCTGCACAGGGCTTGGCTTCAGTAATGTGTAACCACAGCGGCAGCAGCCTGAAGCGAGGCTGGCACGGGGTGGCCACTCTTATCAGGTGGCATCTCTGATAAGCATTGACATGGTGGATGTTAACAGAGCCAGCGTGCTGTGCTCAATCTTCCAGTGGAAACAGGGCACTGGAGTCATCCCGGGACACTGCTTTGTGGAAGACAGGCACTGGGATCTATATTTGATTTTAAACATACTTGTTCTGATTTGGCTTCTGGAACATTGCCATGGCCTGATTGGATCTGGCCTGTGCCCCAGAGGTACTTCTTTACTATAGTGAAACAATAGCACATCTCTGCAGACATGTAACACAGCTGTTATGTGGCCTTTTATCCCACTCAGAAGCAAAGGAAACACCTGTGTGGCAGAAGAATCTCACAATACCTTTGCATCATAGCAGTTTTAAAATAAGACGGTTTTTTTCAAATTGCATTTTGTCCACCAGCAGCCTGATTTACGTTCTTTCCATGTGGTCAGTTCTTAAAAGTTGTCAAAGCAGAATGCCGACATGCAGTGTGGCTGCTCAGGGGTGTCTTGTGCCTTAGATGCATCTTTTGATGGATGCCAACTACCCTGTTCACCCTTCAAATCCAGTAAAACCATGGTGCTCCATACTGGGAAAATGAAGCCATAGAAGGCAAACTGTCCACTTGGCTACTTGCATAGGCTTGTTCAGCCACTTGCTTTGTAGCCAGAAATCTTTAGCTTTCAGGGTCCTGTTTTGGGCTCATAGATTTAAAAAGTTATTACTCTCAGTATTATTTTTTTCTCTCTCCAGAGGAGGGATTTGACAGGTACAAGATGGTGGTGCAGGTTGTCATTGGAGAGCAGAGAGGAGAAGGAGTGAAGTAAGTTTTGCATCTTCTAATTGTATTTCTATCATGTTTTTTGGGCTTGGGTGTGGTTTTTATTCTTTGGAAGCTGCTTCCAACTTCCCTAGCTACAAAGATCTGTCTGCAGATGACAAAGTGTAAATCACTTTCTTTTCTCTTTTAGTGGCAACTTGAGGGCTTAGGTTGTGGCTGATTGAATTAGCCAGTGATAGCTGGCTCTGTGGTGATTCTTAGCAAGCTGAAGTGCTGAAAAGCATTTTTGAGGAGTGTTGCAGAAGCATTTTATCTTGTATTCATAATGAATTAGGGTACACCCCCCATCCATTCCCCAGGCCTTGCTGGAGCACAAAAGCCATGGTAACTCACTTCTGTCTAAAGCCAGAAGGCTTCCATAGGCACTTCATTTACGTTTTTCAAAAGTTTCTGTTTCTATAATCCCACTGCAATAGTGTCATGGGAACCAAGCCTAGATTCCCATGTGGGTGATGAGCACTTGCAGTCAGCTCCAGATGCCTGCAATCAGACAAAAGAATTCTTCTTGGCTGCAATAGTGAGCTGTAGCTTTCCATTACTAATGGGTTGAGAGAAGACAAAAGGGAACAGCTCACAAGGTTTATGTGCTTTATCTGCTGGGCTTATCTTTATTACTGTGCCTGGTACTCCAGCAGAAGATAAGTGCAGCAGAGCTGTAATCAGATCTGCTGCCTCCCTATTCTGGAGGTCAGAGAGGAATATGTGTACCTGCTGCTCAGGCTTTTGTCAGGAATGTCTATGTATAGGCAGACTGCTCCAGAAGCACTGCACCAGGGTGAACAGTTCAATGTTGAGGTGGTTTGATCAGAAATGTGAAGTCCAGCAACACAGGCTGACAGAGCAATTGGGGAGATTTTCCAGTTTGCAACAGACAGGAGGCAAGATTGAAGCACAATCACTGACATCCTTAATTTAAAATACAGCTAGCCAGAGTATTCCAGAGGCAAAGTGGAATACTGAACTGAAAAAAAAAAAGGCAGGATAACCCTGAGGGCTAAGGTAACAGAAGGCTGAAATTCAACAACCTTAATACAGTCAGTCATACATGTAGGGACTGTGCCCCAAAAGGAATCCTGTCAGCTGAGACTGACTGGGGCAGGCGGGGAGTGGGACACTTGCAGCAGAGAAAGGGAAATGTCAGTGCCTTTAGACAAGGCAGCAGCAAGGTCTCATATGTAATATCCTGTTATGGTCTGGTTGTTAGTCCTCAGGATAGGGCTTGGCTGTAGAAGTCCATCAGGATGGTCAGGGAACAGAAGGTAGAGATACAAAAAGACTTGAAGAGGTCATAGTCTCACAGCGTGGCATCTGCCAAGGGATATGATAGCTCCCTATAAATAAGTTGGGAGTATGTACCATGAGGGTGCAGGAGGTGAAGGACAAGAGCAAATTAAGCTAAATTAGCCACTGATATGCATAGGCCAGAAGTCAAAGATTCTTAAGCACTATAGCAATGAAGTTTCAAGCCCTGCTGCACAGTGGAGGTGGCAGGGTTAAGAGCTAATGAGTTTGAAGGTGGAGCACATTACAGAGGGGATTACAGCATGTGGTAGATTTCAGCAGTAGAGAAATAGGCTTGGGATTCAGCAGGACACTTCCCAATTCCATTACCTTTAAAGCAAGTTCAGTTTGGTTTTCAAGGGAAGTATCTGTGATCACATAGGTCATTACACGTGAACTCTGGGTAATGTCCCTGTCTGGCTCCTTTGTCTAGCATGGCTGCACGATGTTTCTGGGATGCTGACACTGACAGCTGTGCTCACGACGTGTTCATGAACGTAAGTATGGGCTGGATTCCCATGGGAAGTGCAAGGCTACTTGCTTTTTTATGAGAGGCAGAGTGACCATAAAGATGGAGCAGGAAAGAAACAACTACTAGAAGGAAAGAATCAAGATTATTGAAACAGCATGATTTACATCCTTATTCACAAAATATACTTAGGTATGATAGCCAACATAGTAAAAGTTCTTTCCTGAGTAGGTGACACAGTACTGTACAAAAGTCATTGTAGTCACACCATTTTACTGGTGGGGAGAGGAAGCACAAGAGACAAAGTCTTTTCTTACATACTTTGCTGAACTGCAGTCATGGAGCATGGCTGAAATCCAAGACTGAGGCAAAGTCGAGGTTTTACTTCATTATTACTTTATTTTATTTTAAACTGACACCTAGACACCTGTGGGTGTGTGGATGGAGGAGATCGAGGTACTTCTGGCATTCAGATGCACTGACCTAGGTTACGCCACAAGTGAGGTGAATAAGAAACTTAAATAAAAGACAGAAAATTGCAATGTATTACCATACAGTTATGCTCTGGTCTAAATGTTCCCTGAGGTTTGCCTGTTCCACTAGACTAGCAAAAAGCTTGCCTTGACTAACACAAAGCCTTTCTCTGTTTTCCCCAGGACTGCCTGTTTTGTGTGGTGGCTGCATTTGGCTGCTTCTACTATTGAAGGTGACAAACATTGCACAGAAGGACATGGTGGAGAATGCTTTGGAGTATTTTTTATTTAAGTGCACAAAAGCATCATACTCTTCCTGTAGTACATAACACAATTACCAGCTCTACGAAGCATGTCCTGCACCTGTTCTACACACTACAACATTCCTTCTTCCTTGTGGATATTGATATAGCTTTAACCACAATATTAATATTAATAATATTATTATTATTATGTCCTTTATTTAAATGGCCCTTTGTTTTTTATATAGTGTTGGTTTTGTCCTAAAAGTTTATTGCCAATAGCCATTGCTTCTAAGGCAAACTCAACTTCTGTCTCGAAAGGGTTCTGTTACTTTTATTTTTATTTCTATGAAATTAATGAAATATTTATAAGAAAAAATAATAAATCTATGTATTTAATATTTCTTCTTCTGTGGCATTTTCTTCCACTCTACAAGATGCACTAGCCTGGATAGCTTGTCTGCATTTCTCAGGTGAGCATTTTGACAATTCTTTGTAAATTAACCTGTAAAGCTGATCACTGATTCTGGTTATCCAGATTTGTTCCTATGACTCCCAGAACAACTGGGCTATGAATTCCAGCTGTGTCACATGAGATGGTATTAACTGATGGAAAGTCGAGGTATTTAGGACATTAGGTCAGGCTAGCAGCCCACACACCCATGACTGCCAGAACTCCTCCCTGCAGTAACTGCTCCTTAGTTTGGTATAATTTGGCACCCATGGATGCTGTGAGTGATGACTGCTCCTCACCCTTTTCAGCAGATAGTGCACTGATTTTTCAATCTCTCTGTAATTGTTTTGGAATATGAGGGTGAATGTTTGGAGACCAACTTTGCTAGGACTCCAGCCTTGGAAAGGCTGCAGTAGATCTGCAAAAGAGTGCTAAATCTTCTCATCTCCCAAAAGTTAGAGGACCACGTTGGTTCCTGAGAGAGTGGGCACCACCAGAGTACATCTTAGGGTGCCCATTGGAAGATGGGATGAGTTGCTCTGTGGTGCTGCCTGTTCTCTCTCTGCTGACAGAGCAAGCACAGCTGAACCATTCCAGTGGCATGAATGGCTTTTAGAGTGCTGAAATGGGGTGAGGTGAACCTTGAATCCCACCCTCACCGTTAGAGCGGAACACACCCTCCCCATGCAGCTCGTGGAAGCCAGCGAAGTAAAAAATTACAATGCATTTTCTAGAATCCCTCTTTCAGCTACAGTGCTGGGGTCAGCACACTGATGGTTCTCTATTGTATTAGTTTGAAATATTTTAATTATGAGTCTTCCTCTCCTTTTCCTCTGGTGGGAAATAGAGAGTGACTTCCCTGACTGCTTTGCTGCTGCCTGTGGCTGTCACTCGTTAAGGAACCTGCAGAGAGATGCGACAGCGCTGCTCAGTTTGTCCACGACCTGGGAGTGTGACTTTTGGGGAACAGCAAAACCCTCCACACAACAACATTTTCCAGGAGATGGTACATATGACCTTAGACTCGTTTTCATTCTTTTATAAAGTCATGGCTGTTAAATCACAACGTTTCACCTTGCACTTGTTCCGTTTTGGAGGAGTTTAGTGGCTTCTTCACAAAGGTGTTGTACAAAGCAGGTGAGCAGGTTTGACTCCGTATTCACTCAGCCTCATCACCCTTGGCTGTGGCATGGGGCAGGTAAGGGATGCTGTATTTTCCCTGGAGAAAGATCGAGCTACTGCTGAAGCACTACACGTCGGTGTAGACATGCAGGTCAGCTCCCTCCTTCCAGAACCTCCGGAATTTACACTGGATACATCCATACACTGGGCAGACTGAGGAGAGACCTCATCACAGTCTCCCCTCCTCACGAGGGGAAGCAGAGGGGCAGACGCTGATCTCTTCTCTATGGTGGCCAGTGACAGGACCTAAGGGAATGGCCTGAAGTTGTGTCGGGGGGGGTTGGTATGGGTATCAGGAAAAGGTTCTTTCCCCAGAGTGGTTGGGCACTGGACCAGGCTCCCCAGGCAAGTGGTTATGGCCCAAAGCCTGGCAGAGCTCAAAAGGCGTTTGGATAAGGCTGTCGGGCACTTGGTGTGACTCTTGGGGATGGTGCTGTGCAGGGATAGGAGTTGGACTTAGATGATCCTTGTGGGTCCCTTCCAGCTCGGGATATTCTGTGGCATGCAGAGCCGCGGGGCAGGACCGTCGCGAGCCGGAACGGAGGTCCCAGGCACGGTTTCCCGGGACGTGGCTT
>VZTF01002402.1:1063402-1102099 GCA_013397755.1 Cnemophilus loriae
GCGGGGCGGGGCCGGACTCACCGGGCTGGGCTGTGGAGCGGCGGCGGTCGGCGGCGCGCTGGTAGGGGGGCGTCCGGCGGGAGCGGGGGGCTGTCACTGAGGGGGCTGTGGGTGCAGGAGACGGGGAGCGGAGCGGCGCCTGTCACGGAACCGGAGGCTGTTGGGTGGGTTTAGACTGGCGGCACATGAGGGCACCACAAGCTCGCCCTGCGGAGCCGGTCAGGGGTCCTTCCCCGGGCCCCTTTCCCAGCGTGGTGGCCGTGGCGCAGGCGGGGGGCTTCGGGAGGTGCTGGCCGGTCGGGACGTGGAGCGCTGGCTTTGGGCGAGAGGGCAGTGTGTGCTGGGGTGGTCGAGATGCGCTGCGTCCCCTTTGTGGGGGCTTGGGCTCAGGCCGGGGCTCGGGCGTGATCCTCCCAGATGGCAGGACTGGCAGCTGAGAGGAGACAGCGGCAGATCAGTGGGAAACTTTGGTAGTGCACCCCCAGGGCTTGGAGCGTGGGGGCTCCGGGGGACATCCTCCCACTCAGGGGACACCGTCAAGGCCTAGGGACGACAGTGAGGAGGTGGCCTTGGCTGCGGCGAAGGAAGGTGTGACCCAGGTGCTACGTAGGCACACGTCCTCTTTAACCCGTTTTTGGTGTCCACCAGAGTCCTGGCTGCACTGATTAATGGTTTTGTAATTGGACTTGAAGTGCTCAGGAATTCTGAGAGCTGTGATGCTCCTCTGTAGTCCTCGCTCGCTGTGGAGGGAGGCGCAGAACGCTGCAGGTGGCCTTCCCTCTGTCCCCACCCTGTGCTGCTGCAGCACCAGGACCCTGGCAAAGGTTGGGGTGGTCAGAAGCAGGTAATGCTGGGTTTCCATCTGCAGGACCCCGGGGTCTGAGGACAGCCACTGGCTTTGGTTTTGAAATTCAGATGACAAATACCCATGTATTATTTCCTGAAGAAATTTTCTGTATATACAGAATGATTAAAATTCCTGATTTTGAAGTTTCTCACTGCAAGATCTGCATTGTAACTCTCTTGAAATCACTGCTCAAGAGCCACAAACAATAACTGTTGCAGTAAGGAATTGGTATTGGCGTGTAAACCTGCTAAAGGAGGTTTACACCTCCAGTCTCTAAAGGCTCTGTTTCTAATCTCTAAAAACAAAACAGTGCAGAAGGCAGATCAGAATGACCACCTATTGTCACACTTTATTGTACCTGACAGTATCTTTTCTGGTATTCTGCATAAACCCTGTTTCTGCTGCCTCACTCACCCGGCAGAGGCTGTCGCATGTCGGGACACAGTGCCTGGAGGTTATGGCATACCCAGAAGGGCTGTGAATGCACAAAGAAGGTATCGACAGCAGTTTCTCTTCTTTTTATGTGTATTACTTAGCAACACTATCTAGGTGAGTGCACTGAACTGTTTTCAGTTGTGGTTAGGCAGAATTATCTTAAGCCATTTGGGACTTTATTGGTGAGAAGCAGCATCTTTCTGTCGATTGCAGGACATGGGTACCAGAGCTTCTGCGTGCTTAGGCTCTGCTTGAGAAAATGTTACCAGCCTGCCTGGACCAGTAGGGGATGCAAGGCCTGAGGGGTTATTTTAGCAAAGGTGTGGATGCTGTTGGACCAATGTGTGGCTCTGGCTGAACTGGAATCCCTTGTATATGTTCATGTGGCTTTTAACACACTGCGGGACAGCTGCTTTTGTTGATCTTGATCCAAAGTAGCTGAAAGCAGCCTGTGTTTTACAAGTGGACAGGACCGTGCCAGATCCTGCAGTAACCTTTTTAAGGGGCTCAAGGGCTTGACCATCCAGGTAGAGCAGATGCTGACTGTGGGGAGCGTCGCAGTCTGTCTGGAGGTGAGCAGGCTGGGTTGTAGCCAGCAGCACTCTGTTTCCAGGCAGATGCTCTGAGTCTGGAGACTGGGACAGAGCTGGGCCTGGCAAGCCTGGGCTGGGCATGAAGTTGCCTTGGAGATTGGGCAAGATTTTTAAGCACTGATAGAAGAGAGATCCATCATGAGTCTTCTGTCATTAACCTCTCACAGGTCTCTGTGTCTCCGTAGATCCTCCACAGGGATACACACCAGTAAGGTTGCTTGGAGGCTGGGGGTTGCAGGTGAGAGACAACAGGGGGAAAAGGATTCTCTTCGATTTATGGTCAAGGAATGCAGAGAAATGTAGGGTCGCTTTGGTGCTTTATAGCCTGGCAAGGGACTTATCTGAAGTGACAGGACTTCTTCCTTTTCCCTCAGGCTCTTGCTTACATGCTGTCCATGTGTCAAGGCAATTCTCTGCAGACAGCTGGCAGAGTGCAAAGTTTACTAGTATTGCCTGCAGATGAGTCAGCAGAAGAGAAATAGCTTGTTCCTGTAAAGTGCAATGATCTTGTAGGCAAAGCAGCACATGACAGTCACATCTGACTGTGCCAACGCCTCCCAAGTTCAGAGGGACGATAGGACAGCCTTGGAGCAGGCGGTTCCACCTAGGGAGCTGTGAGTGTCCCAGGGCCTCGCTGGTCCAGCTGCCGGTCTTGTGCTTTGGGTCCCTGGTGGGAATTGCAGCAGCCTTGAGCTGGAGCATTTACTGAGTTGTTGCAGTAAGCTCGTTTTCAGTTTAAGTAGCAGCATTTATTTTGCTTCACAGGTAAATCTGCAAGTGAAAAGCAGCAGAAGTGGCAGAAAAAATCCTGCTACTGATGTAGGTTTGCAGTTAATATTCTCCAAGAGGTTCTTCAGGACATCAAAAGGCGGATGGGCCAGGTCCTCATGCCATCAGTGTGCTTAGGGTGCAGAAAGATCTAACCTGCTTCTCCGGTGTAGTGTGATGCTGGAGTTCTCTGACACCACCGAGACTAAAAAAAATCAGCACTGTCCATGAAGATGCAGACAGTGAGATAAGGCTTTGGCTAAGCAGGAAGATTTGCTGTGCCTATTCTGACCTCTTCTATCTGCCAGAGGTGTTAACTCTGGTGTTGTGGTTAAATTCCAGCTCTGATGATGGTGTAGTTAACTGACACTAGGGAAGAACTTTTAAATTCCTTCCCTGCCTATATATTTTTTTTCCTTTCTGGTAATCAGTGCTTGTCCCTTTTCCCCTCCCAGAAGTGGCTGTGTTTCAGTGGGATTCAGTGATTCCCTGACAGGGAAAGCAACTCTTTTCCCATCTGGCAGTCAACTGCTCCTCGAAGAGCCCGCGCAGGTCTCTCTTTCTCTCGGTGAGTTAGCTGGCAGGTGATGCAAAGCCCTTCTTTGATATAGTATGCACCAAAGAAATAAGTTAAAGAAGAAAAGCCCTGAGTGTTTTATAAAGTGGTGCAGAGACTGTGATTTGCCCATGGCTTTTCCAAATGGGGCACTTCCAGCTTTGCTCCTTGCGAGCAGTTTCTCGTATTCAGCCATGAACTCAATAATGCAGGAGAGTGACACCTTAAAATAGAACAATGTTAATATTTTACAGCAAGGCTCTTTCTTCTGGTTATGCTTGGTTTCTATCTTGGAGTGTTCAGAATGAGCTTTGAGAGTTATCTTCTCTTTCCTCTTCCCCGTCTGCTGCAAATGTAATTAATTCTAGAACAGGCAATGTTTTATGCATTTGGGGAGGCAAAGCCATGTCCTCATGTGTTAAGCTCAGCTACAGATGCTGGATCCCACTGTTGGTAAGTAATTGTTTGGGATGCTGTTTTAGTCACTTGGGTCAAAATGAAGCGTTCTGAGATTAGTAGGTTTATCGCAGTAAGGTGTGGTGTGTTCCCAGTTTTTTGTGAAGACAAGCTTGGTGATGGGAGGACTTCCCAGAAATGCAATAGCCACAGGACAGAGGTTTTAACGTTCCGAATAGTGGTAAAATTATTGTTTCATTTCTGCATTAATTTGAGTAATTAACAGAGCTGTGTCACTCATGAGGTGCCCAGCCCAGCTGTCTGGATACTGCAGAAGCTACTTCAGCAACATCTCACCTGTAAGGTCAGAGCAGATGGAGCATATTTATCCCACCCTTGAAGCTGGTTTCTCACTTGGTCCATCGGGTAGAGCTGCTGCTGTATGGCTGATGCTGTCTCACCACTGCTGCTGATTTAATGCCCAGCGAATAATAGAATCTCTCAAGTTGGAATCCATTCGCTTAAGTTGTTGTTTGCCATCGTTTAACTATGCATACCCTGAGAAATGGAAAAGTTAAGGTGGAAAAGTTAGGGTGGAGGAGAGCGGATGGTTGGGTGTGGGAGGAGCTGGAAGAAGCTGTTGGAGTTTTCTCCTGAGCTGGGACAGTGCTGCCCTGTGTTGTAACCTGCAGTTCTTTGGCTGGCCATGAGATCTGCAGCCAGCAGCAAGGTGCTGGTGATAATTCAGCAGAGACTGTACTTGTGTGCAGAGAAGTCTGGTTGCTCTGATGGGCCAGGCTGATGTGGGAAGAGCTTCACCTGGTTGTGTGTGGGGCTGCTCTGTCTGTTCTTCAGCGCCAAAGCCTCTGCTTTTGATGTTTTGCTGGGCAGTGGTTCAGAATGTCTGCATTCAGAACATTAAAAGACCTTTTAATTCTCTCCCAAGGGAAGGAAAGCAAGTGGTCGAAGACCAACAGGTGACTTGAAGCACAGTGAAACCATTTTAACCAAATAGCAAGAAAATCGGCTGCTGTTTCCCCCCACTTGTCTCCATGAATTCTGAGGTTACTTGAACCAGAGAGAGGTGTTTGCTGCTTTTTATGAACTTCATGGTTTCTGCTAGGACCACGGTGGTAAATGACTGATGCAGAGTGTACTTGCAAGATGACACCTTGCAAAATGTAAGAATGACTTGTGTCATACCCTGTGTTTTCACAGAGGCACTCTGGAAGCTGCTGCATTTATAGCACGGATCTCACCTGGAAGTTAAATGTTTGCTTAAATGTTTGAAGACTTGGAGCTCAGGGTTGCAAACTCTTTTTGCCTGAGGTTGTGTTTGCACCCTCCCATATGTTTGTTCTCAGGAAATAGTAAATTAATTACTGGAGTGGAGGAAGCGGGAAGCTTGACTCACAGGCATTATGGAGTGAGTGCTGGATGGGTCACGCAGTTCTGAAATGTCCTTATGGCTGCTCTTCACTGTCACTTTTATCTTCTCTGCAATATTTTTTTGGCTCCCTACTGACCTAAGATTCTCTTTTCCTGTTCTTAGTACATTGTGGTAGGTCTAGCAGAGTGGCCAGGGATACTTACATGTATGTAGCCCCAAACCAGTTCAGCTGTGTCTGACCCTAAAACTGTCCATAAGGTATCATCATGCTGATGCTCAATGGGGAGGGAGAGATATTTGCATCTCGTTAAACTGCATTTGACTTGTTTCTTTGGAGCATTCCTTAACCTTGAGTCATGTATGCTTGAGTAAGTCCGATCACTAAATCTGCTGCTTAACAGCTCTTTCACAAAGCACATCCTTCTTGGCTGCCAAACAGCAGAGCTTTGCCAGTGGCCCTTAGTGAGGACAGTCCCAGCTCCTCCCAAGAAGAACACTCAGCAGAGCCCCTCTACTGAGGAAAAAGGTGGTATTCAGAGAGGCATCTGCTCTTTGTCACACCTCGAACTTGCCCCACCTAACATTCCAGCACACCCACTACATATGGGTGGGGAGACGTTTTAAATTCCACACCACTCTTATTATTAGGAGTTGAGGCACGCACCTAAGGATCGTGGCTGTGCGGAGGGGTCATGCTGCTCTCAGGAACAGCAGGCCAGAAGTGCCATGTGCTGCACTGGAGAGGTGCACACTTCAAGTCAACAAGAGAGATAATGCTGCTTTTTAGTTTTTGCAAATCTAGCACCTATTTCTAACTCTTGCAGCAGCTGGAAACAGAATATTCACTGCCATGCCTTCCTGTAAATCCCTATTTTTGCTTCAGCTATGTGACGCTTTAGTTACTAATACTCCAGGCCCTTTTGGAAAGGTACAGTGACTCCAGCCCAAAGCACAGATAACTTCCTTCCTTATAACTGTCACAATTTCTGTCCCAAATTGGTGGTATGTCTGTTCATCAGAGAAGCAGTTCAGCTGAACCACCACTAATTGCAAACTGGTACATAAAGTGCCAGAAGTAAGTGTGGCCTAATGTGGTGTCAGCAGCTGCTTCACCATCTGCTGAGTCACCACTGCGGTGGGGACAAGGGACAAGAGGGGAACATGGTGGCAGCCATCCCAAGGTGGGCTGTCGCCACTGGGGAGCTGCAGCTTGGTCTTACACAAACAACAAAGCAAACAGCAAGCCAGCTACCCATTTAAGTTATGAGCCCTTCCCTCGCCCTTATCCTTCTGCATAGACCTTCCTTCCTCTCTTCAGGACTGTACAGGGATGCAGCACACCCACCAGCTGCCCTGGAGTGTAAAGGGTAAAGAACCCACATGAGAGCTGGACGAGGGCTTAATGTGGTCTGGGCATGCCATAATCCTTAGGTTGCCTTTCACATGCGAAAATAACATAATTAACCTCTTAGTAATGATTTGTAATTTGCATTGCAACTCTTGTTTCAGTGTCTCTCCAGCCGGCTGACTGCTGCATGCTTCTCTCTGCAGAACAGCTCTGGGTTGCATTAAATGATTCAGTATTCCCACCAGGCACTGTTTGTCAAGCCTTGGCAGCTGATGCCAAATACAACTGGCTAAGCCCCTTGTGAGGTGGCTGTGTCTTTGCACTGACCTTCTGTACACTGTGCCTGCTGTTGACTGATTCTGTTTTGGAAGAACTGAGAAATATCTCTTTTTCTTTTTTTTCTTTTTTCCCTTTCCTTCATTTTGTTCCAGTTCTTTCTGGACGTGCTTGGCAAGATGGAGCCACCGACGTCCTCCAGGCTGAATTCCCGAAAGAGAAGAAAAGATGGATCAGGCCCTAATGGGGCAACAGAGCTGGATGGAATCCCTCCAAAAATGTCCCGACGCTCACTTGTAAGTAAGCAGAGATAAGAATTTTAGGAGCCTGTGAGATTCAAGACACTGAGCTGTAACAGCAGAAAGATACAGGTGGTGGTTTGTCTGTGGACAGAGAAAACAAAGAGGGGGGCAGGGGATAAGAAGCAAATGACAGTAGCTCTCCTTCTTGCAAATCCAGTTTGGAATCTTCCTTTGTTCATACTAATAACATACTTACAACGTGGGCTTAAATTAGGTCTGAGGCAAGCATCGCTAAGCTGCTTTTGTGGTGTGTCCGGCTTGTCACTTAAGCTGAGCCAAACAGGCAGGCATTTAGATAGCCATGGAGAAGTAGCAGGCATTTCTCACAGGTGGGTTTTAAGTGACCCACTGGGAGGGAGAAATACTCCAGAGACACACATAACAACTCATGGAACTGCAGGAGGGTCGGAAGCCTGTAAGCACCTGCAGAAGTCATCTGTTGCATCCACGCTCTGACGCACTGGGAAGATCACTGTTCATTTGATTCTCTTGCTCTGGAGAGAGACTGCATTTATGTTGGTGGTACTTTGGGAGTGTCCAGAAAAAAAACCACAACAAACAACCGAAAAGATTTCTTTTCTAGATAGATCAACCTTGGGATGGCTTTAACTAGCTAAAGCCAGTGGGATCTTTTCTGAAGGAGGTCTGATCCAGTTAATGCTACTGTAAAGGGCTGTCTTTAACTTGTCCTTGCCACAATATTGCGAGAGTTGGCTTTTTATAGTTCTTCTCTGCCCACTTCCTGGAGCTGTCCTGTGAATCACATGTGCTCTAGTTGTTCTTTCCTTATCTCTATCAAAAGCCAGCTACCATCCCTGCCACGTCATACCAAGGTCATGGTCTTTGGCAAAATGTGATGGTGTGTTGCAACTTTCCTCCTCGATGACAACGTTTTGCTCTTCAGGAGGGCTTCAGCCCTGTCCCAGAGCATTGTCAGTGATAATGAAGTAAGAGCAGCACGAGCAGTGAGAACTGGGGAGGCAGGCACTGGGGATGGAGGTTTGAGCTGTTGTGTGACTTATCCCACAGAATCTTTATGTCCTTGAGAGTTGCCAAAATCCACCCTGTCCCTCTTAAAGATCCCACGTATTTCACTAAGGAAAGAGAAGTGTGCAGGTTATTTATTATTCGTGGGAGTCACTTGCTCTTCAAGTTGCTGTCTGTCCTGTGTTAGAAATAAAGCATCTGCGAACAGCACAAGACAAGTAATATCTAGCCACTTTCTCAGCTTCCTGCCTGTTTTTTTGCCACAGGGCAAACACAGTTCTCCTGGTGAAAGATTTCTTTTTTTCTTCCTTTTGCAAAGGTTTTATTTATTATAGCAAGAGTGATAGTGTTGCCTAACTGTGAGATTACCTTGAAGCCTTTACCACTCCCAACTAAGCAGCTGTTGGCAGAATGTTCCCCTGAAGTAGCAGGGCTCAGCAGCAGATGGTGGTAACAAACCTGCTGACACATAAGCCTGTTGCATTGTGCACATCAGGTTGAGTTTTGACCCTCACTTGCCCTGCAGAGGAAGGGCAAGACTCTGGCAGGACCTTTTGAGGACATGTCTCTTTGTTCCTCTGGTAATTTTGATCGGGCTTTTTTGTGCTTTTATTCCTAACTTCATATCAGGTATGTGCCAACTAAACTGCCAAGAATCTGGTTTTATATGGAAGTGCTAGAATTAATGGCAGTGATGAAAGGAGAGACCTGCAGGCCTTATCTGACAGTAGGGATCCTGGTAGAGGAGGTGCTGTGTGAAATGTGGAGCCCTCGGTAAGTTAAAGGAGATGTTCACCAGTAGCAGTTTGTTTGAATGTAGTGGTCATTGGTTGTTTTCCTGTGCGTTTCACTATAAGCACTCTAATAAGGAATGACACTGGCCAGAATAGCAGTGGTTTTTCTGGTTGCAGTGGTGCTGGACACTGCCAGGATTCTGCAGTGGGACAGGAAGCCAGAGAGGAAACTGCAGATTAGCCTTTTTCACCTTGAAGATATTATTGTAAGGATTTGCAAGCTTGTTTCCTAGTGTTCTGACTCAGGAACAAGATGTCCATTGCAGCCCTACACCTTCCAGCTAGAAGGAAATTGAGCTGTTTGTTTTGCTGTGGGAAGGGCAGATGTTTCATTTCCACTCAGAGCAGACCAGAAATGATGCCTGGACTTCAGCTGTTGATTAAACATACTGCTGTGGTCAAGCTAGCAGGCTAGAGGGGTTTTCTTGCAGCAGTTGGAGTTATTCTGGCACAGATCAAAGTCAGCCTCTCACTTGTATGGCTCAGAAATGGTGACAACACACATTCCCTGGGAGTTAGTGCTGCACTTGGTATTGCTCTTCTGCTCGTTCGTATACTCAAATCAAGGAGCTGTTACAGTTTGTACATCACAGCACAAGCACTCGAGCATAGCGGAGTGATGATCTTGCCAGAGTGGGCACAGCTGGAGCTGTGACAGTGAGGTTTGAAGCTTGCCTTGTGCTGCTGTGAACTGCTGTTTGTCAAAAGTCTGAGTTTAGCAGCTGCAGTTATTAGCCTCTGATCTACTTGGTCCAGTATAACTACTGTCTTCTAAACTTTTCTTTTCTCTCTCTCTTCCTCTCTATACTCAGGCTAATCACCCTGCAGGGCTGTTTTGAGGTTTTACACTAATTAGTCTTTTGGTACACATGTCTGAGTTGTGCAGAGGCACAGTGAGTCACCCAGTGACTAGGACATTGCAACAGCATTATGAACTGCCCTCACTTTTGCACTCTCACAGTGAAACTTTCCTGGCTGTTTAGGGACTGAGGGAACCAGCTCCGTTCTCAGATGAAGTGGAGATCGACTACAGCAAGCCATACATCAGAGTGACATATGAAGAAGCATTGAGAGGGACCCCTTGTAAGTAAGAACACAGACTGGAAGGGGATTGTATAAATGTTGGGTTTGGGGGGTGTGGGTATGATTGGGATATCTCTGAGACCAAGCCAGCCTTGTGTGTTGGACCAGGTATAAAGCCAATGAGTAAGTGAGTGCTTTGGTGATTAGATAACTGTTCCCATGTGAAATTGGGCCCGTCAGTACACCTGAAATTCGAGTTTGTATGTGTGAGGAGACTATTTGAAGCAAATAGATACTTGTTTTAAACTCTAGCTGAGCCACTGACAGCTATAGAACTGCACACTTTCTGTACTACTTTGTCTGAGGTAGCTTAAAGTTAAGCACTTTAAAAGTAATATTTTCTGAAACTTGAAATAGGCAAGTAAAACCAGTTTATATCTTTGTCTAGAATGTCCCGTTCTAGCCTGGATTTGAATTAAAGTCAGTGTCATTAAACACCACAGGCCAGCCCCACAACAGGAATGTGTCCTTTTATTCTCTAAACCAGGCTGGGAGAGACACGGTTCTCTTTGCAAGCCCAAAAGGGAGGCAGAGGCACGACTGACTCCTGAAGGATGATTCCCTCTCCTACCAAACAGAGTGTGCCGACTGTGCTGTCTTACCTGGCCTTTCTGTTGTGGCTACAGAGACAATAAAAATGCTGCACTTCCGTCTACCTGACTGCTGCTGAGAGATGAGCCAGCTCAGATTGAGACCTGGCTGTGTTTTCCTGCCAGAGGTTCTGAAAATCCAGTGTATTTCACAGTCTGCATTAATTTCCCAGCTGAAAATCTCCGGAGTCTGCACAAAGGTCTCTGATTTCAACAGTGGTGGCTCTGCTGCCTGCCAAGACTAAAATACAGTGCACACTTCCTTGTTGCTGTTTGTGTGTGTGCTCAGGAACTGCAGCTGCTGCAGGTACGGAGGCACGGGAAGGATGTCCCAGCCACTTTCCAGAATGTGAATGAACATTCATAAAGGTCTGCCAGGACCAGCCCTCTTCTGGCATACAGAAAGCTTTTGCAGTCACAGATTGCCAAATCCTTGGCTCTTCAGAGCCTCCTGGCATCTTCAGAGTGAAGTCTTAGAACCACTAAAAAATAGTTGTGAGAGGCTGTCCTCAAATGGACTCTTCTGCTTAGCTTGAACTTAACAACCCTGACCTTTGCACCAACTCCTCTTCTTGCTGCCTCCCAAGTGAGAGCCCTCTCCAGGGCTCTGCCCAGACCCATGGGGTCTCAGCTTCCTGTTAGGTCTTCTGTCTTCCCTGTCTTCACTGCAGCTTTGGTGTGCCTCTGCTCACCACTCCTCTGTCTGTCTGAACCGGGCTAAGAGAGCAGCAGGCTGTTCCCAAGTGTGTCACATACAAAGACTATGGCTTTTGGTTATCAGCAGCAAGAGGACTGTGGTCCTGTGTGGTCCCAAGATCAAGAGCCTCTCACTATTACATGGCAGTGCTAGACTATCTCACTTTACCTCTGTGCTGACCTCAAAGAACTGAGCTGCAATTTCCCCTGGCAGAAGTGGCCTGAGGAAAGATTTGTTTATTATTATTATTATTATTATTATTATTATTATTATTATTATATATAGGTTTAGCTGATAATGCCAGTGGTTCAGCAGAGTTGTGTCTGCTTTTCTTTGAGTAGTCCAGCTGTGTTTTTGAACAAAGCCATACACTGCATGGGTCTAGGAAAGCTGATGATGCTGGTCTCTCAACCAGACTGGTGGCTGTGGCAGCAGGCTGCAGAGGGGGATGCTGTAAAGGTCTTGAGATGCTGTCCTGCCAGGCAGGAGGAAATCAGACATCTGTGAAACATTTGGGCCAGTTACCCTCTGGTGTCACAGTGCTGTGCAAAAAGTTAATTCTGCAGTTAGATTTCCATAGAAGGGAAATGTTCAGGGTTTTTGCTTTTCTCTTGTTCTCCTTTCACCTTTTTTGGGTGATACATGGTAGGCTTTCAGTCTGCCTTTAAATGTGGTTGTATCTCAGCTCTGTGCTCAGCTGCATTTGTTTCCACATGGGAAGGCAGAGAGCCAGGCATTTATCTTCACAATTCTGTCCTGGCTATAGTGCTGCATTCTGTAACACCTCCATGACTTTCAGAAGGTCTTCAAATGTGAGTATGAGCCGCAACTGCTTCTCCAGGAAGGCATATTCACAGCTGTCTCTCTGTCCCTTTGGCACAGTGGATCGCCCCGTCAGAGTTTATGCCGATGGAATATTTGATTTGTTCCACTCTGGACATGCCCGGGCCTTGATGCAAGCGAAGAACCTCTTCCCAAACACATACCTCATTGTTGGAGGTAAGGAGTGACCTTGTTGACTTTGGCTGTTGAAGAAGTACAGTTTAGCTCTGTCTGAGGTTGTGCATACAGGGGTTTTGTCTTTGTGGCCTCACTGGCTCTCACTGTAGGCACTTGTCCCAAATGTTGCCAGAGTCTTACTGCAAAATGCTGAGGGCTGGATATGTCTGCAGAAAGATATCCTGTACCAAATGAGTGCTTAAGAAAAAGATTTTTGATTGTGCTGTTCTAATTTGACCCCTCTGTTTTGTGACAGGTACAGGTGAGTTGCACATCTGAGTATCAAAACAATATTAGGGATAGTTGAGCATCTGACTCTTGAATGAGACAGCTAAAGTACGAGTCCCTCCATGGCTGCTTTATGTCACCTGTATTGCCCTGCAAGTCACTCCTGCTGGAGATTGCTTAATGCCAAATAGATCCCACTAGGAGCATGGAGATCCCAATGGTTTCTTGAACATGTGCCTAGACACATGGAAGTCAGTGAGGCCTTCTTTCTCCAAATAGAAGTTCCCCATTTTGTCTGTTAGGTCATAAGTCTTTAGATGATGCCAGGAATATCCTGCTGAGTGCCTGAAGGGATCTAGCAGAGGTGTTTGAGCCACGCTCCTTCAAGAATATAACAGGAAAAAAGATACTCCTCTTCTGGCTGCTGCAGTACGTGGGCCTCTTGCCAGGCGGTGCCTCTGTGCTCGTCCCTCCACCCACGTTAAGGACACATCAGGCTGTGCATGTTGTCTGTCAGGCGCTGACCCCTGGTCAGGCTGCATAATGATGCTGAAGTATGAGAACTGAAAATATCTTTAACTAGTTTTCTCAACTCCCAGTGTCTTCATGAAGCAAAATGAAAATCTGATCCTGCCATAGAACAATTATAACATCCTTGGGTGGTTTGTTTCCTTATCACAGTTTCACTTATTGCTGAGAGCATTTTTATAGTGGCATGCCTGCACTTCTTGTGTGCTACAGTAGTGTCTGGAAGGGAAAGAGAGGGAGGAGAGCTGAAACAGTTGCTCCAGCCTACAGACTGCCCTGAGCTTAGAAATATTAAAGGCTGAAAGACGTCCCCATGTACATAAACACTGTACGACAAACAGGAAAATAACTTCAGGTCAAACTATTAACATGTTAAAGTAGCAAGGAGTGTAACTACATTCTGTACTTCTGGGAGGCTGGTGAGGAGGAGGACAATGAACTGCTCCCCTTGCACCAGGACTGAGACAAGAGGCCACAGCCCAAGAGAACATTAGCTCCAAGCAGGGAACAATCTCCCCCACTCTTTATCATCTGTTTGTCTAGAACATAAATACATCCAATACCAGTGAGACTGGTAATGCCTTGTTTACTTTTGAGTCTGATAATCAAATAGAACTCCTTCCTCAATATCTTACATTGCAGATTATGAATTGTTAATTTACTTTCTCATAGAACATAATTATTAAGCTAACTTGATTTCCTGTGAACTCCCCCTTTGATTTAACATAACTTTCCATGGACTAGACTGTGGTATGGCATTTTATGAAATCAGAAGTTCAGGCAATAAGTTTTTTCAGATTCCAAGCCTGAGACATCCATTGCTTTAAAAGCAGATCTCTGCCCAGCAGACCCCCAGGTGCCATTTCATATAGGAGAGTGGTCTTCTGTGTTGGCTGGTTTTCTTGATAAGTGTTGTAAGCTCTAGATACCTTAAAGGCTTGGGGTGTGGGTCCCCAGCTTGGGCAGAAATTCCCCAAACAGCCTGCCCAGAATTGCTCAGGAGTTTAGTGCCCTGCAGCGCTCCCTGTTCCTGATGCTTTGTGGATGGAAGAGCTGGGTTTGGAAGCGCCAGCCTCTGTCAGCTGCTGGCATTGCCTGGTTCGGCAGGGTGTGGGCAAGGTCCTTTTACTGTAAATCATTGGGGTAGGTGCCTCAGACTCAGTGTTCTCTGCCTGTTTCTCCAGTCTGCAGTGATGAGCTGACCCACAACTTCAAGGGTTTCACGGTAATGAATGAAAACGAGCGCTACGATGCTGTGCAGCACTGTCGCTATGTGGACGAGGTGGTGAGAAATGCGCCCTGGACCCTCACACCCGAGTTCCTGGCAGAGCACAGGGTAATTTGTGACATCTGATCTGTTTGGAATTTCAATTAGCCTCTCTCTGTTTACAGCAAGAATTCATCCTTGTGGGTGACCTCTGCCTGAGCAAACTGTTTCTGTTGAAGCTCCTTAAATATAGAATGAACTGGGTTATGGGAATTGAGTGGGTTTCTTGGGAGTGTAGAAGCATTTGGTGAGCTGGCAGGTAATGCTAAAATAAAGTAGAGATTGTGACACAGTGAAAAAGCCTGAGAGGGTTCTCGCTGTTTCAGGAGAAGTTGGTGCTGGTTACAGGTAGGTGTGAAATGCAGTAGGGAGAGGATTACATAGGTTGGAAGTGATTTCTTGGGGGTGTCTGGTCCAACTCTGTGCTTACAGCAGGAGCAGCTTAGATATACATCAGCTTCCCTGCCGCTGGAGACCAGACAAGCTGTCTTGACAGCCTTTTATCAGTTGGTGAGATAAAGTGAAAGGAATCTCGAACATCTGTTGAACAGCTTGGGGAGGTGAAGGAGTCTCCAGGGCAGCTTGCTTAGTTTACCCTTGTTGCCATTAACAAGCCATTTCTCTGTGGAGCTTAAAGCAGCTATGTCCTTATTCCCAGCCTTTTCTTTCCTCTCTGTCACATGCTTACAATTCACAGGCAATTGCCACTGAGAATTTGGGACTGCTCTGTATTGTGTTGTAACAGAGGGAAGTGTCTTGCTGTTCTCTCTCACACCCCTGAGTGGAGGTGTTGAGCCGAAAGTTACTGTCTTTCCACAGCAGCGGGAGACCTGCACATTCCAAATAAAATGTTGACTTGGTTTTTTAATTTTCAGATTGACTTTGTTGCACATGATGACATCCCCTACTCTTCTGCTGGCAGTGATGATGTCTATAAGCATATAAAAGAAGCAGGTGGGTCCCCCTCAAATTCTCCAGGGCTTCCTGTCAAAGATCTTCTGTAGCTTCTCCTGTACCTCTGTAATGCAAAATTATGCCCCTCAGGGAACAAGGTCTGCCCAGGAGGCTCTAGGGGCACGAAGAAGCAGCTCTGGGCTCTGCTTTGTAACACTAGGACTGTTCCATGGCCCAGCCCAAGCATGGCCCAGCATTACTTCCTAATTTCAATCTAGTCATTTTGATTGAATTAACAGCAACCTCTTGAAAACAAACTACAGTTTGGCTTAGAGATTCCTACAAATGGGGAGTCTCATGAACTTAGCAGAGGGGCATCTCTAACTGTTTGCTGTAAAATTCACTGGGGGCGCAGCTTTTTTATATCTATCCAAACTCAGCCACTCAGAGTGTTACATTTCCATCCATTAAATTGTAGGAGCCCTTGTCCTGTCCTTGTCCCCACACTATTCTGTATGCAGTGGATTACAATCAGTATTTAAACCAGATAAAGTGAAGAGGTTTTCATTAGAATACCTGGTATTTTGACAGGGTTTTAGCATGTTTTGGTCTTACTTAGGCATCCCAGAAAGGATGACTCTAGTATTGTGCATTTAAGGACAAAGATGTGAGAACAGTTAGAAAGTGAGCTCTTGACAGGAGAGCTTGTTTCCTAATAGAGGTGGCAGCAGCTTTTTGCCTTGTGTCTTGCTCAAGCTATCCTGGGTCCTGTTCCCCAATTTTAGGCATGTTTGCACCAACCCAGAGGACTGAGGGGATCTCCACGTCCGACATCATCACACGCATCGTGCGGGACTACGACGTCTATGCCAGACGGAACCTGCAGCGGGGATACACGGCCAAGGAGCTCAACGTCAGCTTCATAAACGTGAGTTGAAGTGGGTCTCACCACATGCTGCGGGAGCCAGAATCTTGTGAAGTGTGAAGAGAGTCTTGTCTAGTGACAGCACAGTCCTGCCATGTGCCAGTGAAAGGCCTGTCTGCAGAGCTAAGCACTGGCACCAAACCTGTGTCGTTGGAGTAGAAATTAGACTTCTTCCACCCCTGAAATCACGTCAGGGACCCACTCAGAGGAACTTGGGGTTTGCTAATGCTGCTCTCTTGTCAGAGATGTCTTGGTGATGTCTTACCTGTTGAAAGAGCTGGAGACAGGGTGTGTGGCAAAATTTATGTTTTCTTGAATGAAGAGTGAGTTGTTCTTGACAGCAGCTGCTGTCTCTCTCCTCTTCCCCCAGCCACCTCCTTAGGGCAGAGTCATTTGTTAGGAGAAAATCTGATGCTGTTTCCACTGTACTGTTCCCTTCCGGGAGCTGCAGGAGTAGCAGTGCTTGGGTAGGACATGTTCGGATCCTGTACTGAGCAGCTCTAGCCCTCAGGAAGAATACATGGCAGAAGACATTTTTGATGTTGGAAGTAAAGTCATAAACATTTTTTTTTATCACTCAGATACTGTGCCTGTGAACAACAATTAAACAGGAGAGGTAACGGCTGCTTGGCCTCTTTTTGGCACATAACTCTGCCTCTGTTTAAAAACACCCAGCAGAAAGACTGGTGCTGTTGTGATATGCAGAGAGACCTACAGCAAGTCACTTGAATCTAATCTGTGTGCTGTATAAATATTTCCCTCTTCCATTCACTCCTATTAGATAGTGCTTATCTCTGGCTTTAGTCTTGCTTTGTGTACTGTGCCAGTGCCTGCCACAGAGTGTCTCACAGCACCACTGTGTCTGCCATGTAGTCTAGGGAAGAAGTGTCATGGAAGTGAAGGAGAAGTGTCACCAGACTAATGGAGATGCCGAGACTCAAGCATCAGTTCAGTGTAGTAACACAGAGCAGAGGCGGTCGCCACTCAAATCTGGTGAGCTGTATTCTGATCCACCACTTTCTGTGCAGGAGAAAAAATATCACCTCCAGGAACGCGTGGATAAGGTGAAAAAGAGGGTGAAGGATGTAGAGGAGAAGTCAAAGGAATTTGTCCAGAAAGTGGAAGAGAAGAGTATTGATCTGATTCAGAAGTGGGAAGAGAAGTCCCGGGAGTTCATCGGCAATTTCCTGGAGATGTTTGGCCCAGAAGGCGCATTGGTAAGGAGTTACTCTGGGAAAAGGGGAAAGGGAATTTTGGAGACATCAACAGACATTGTAGGGCTTCTACAGAGTGTGCAGAGCAAAGGTTTGGCGTTTGTTGCAGTGCTCAGTGTGCTGCCAGTCTCTAGACAAGTTGTCCCAGGCTTGGGCAGCCTGTTTTCAGGGAGTACTCACCATTGCCAATGAGATAATGCCAGTTACATTGTAGAATGAAAAGCTCTCCCATTCCACAAGCAGGCCTGTAAACTCCAGTTTGTGCCCTGCTGACCACTGAGCTGCCAAGAGGATGGTGGTCACTTTGTCATTGGCCTGAGATGAGTCTGAAGCTACTTGTTTATGCCAGACTTTCCAGCACTGCTGGGTGAATATCACAGGTATTTCATGTTAGAAGTGCTTGAAAATGGGTGGTGATTAAACTGTGCAGTTTCTAAAGCCCAGAGTGATGCTGGGGCTTTTTCTGCTCTTAAATTGCACAAAGTACTGAAGAGACACAACTCAAAATGCTGCACAGGCTGTAAGTAGTGTCCGTTTCCATGACTGTAAACCATGCTAACTGTCCTCCTGCTTCCCTCACCAGAAACACATGCTGAAGGAGGGCAAGGGCCGGATGCTGCAGGCCATCAGCCCAAAGCAGAGTCCCAGCAGCAGCCCCACACATGACCGCTCCCCATCTCCCTCCTTCCGCTGGCCCTTTTCCACCAAGACTCCTCCTTCCTCACCTGCCAACCGCTCCAGGAACGAGTCTGCGGTCACCTATGACATCAGTGAGGATGAAGAGGATTAACCTACCTGCCAGGATTTGCTGCGGACCGCTAATCGCTGAATCCTAAGTCCAGACCCACTGGGGAACTCTAAATGAGCAAGAGAGCCATAGGAACAGGGCTGACAGTGAGCACAGGGCCTTGGAGGTACCCATTGCTCTTAGCAAGGGCTGCTGCCTGGAAGCACATTCAAACCTCCTCTCCTTTCTTCTCCCCAAATCCCCTTTTTATTGTTTACGTTCTAGCGGTTTCCAGGGTGAAGATGGTTTTTATATTTTAAGAAAATATTCGTTAATGGCGCAAAGAATAGCACTCAAGCGTGGCTTTTGTTTTGGTTTCTTTTCCCTTGTTAAACCTCCAGGCAAGAGGGAGAGTGGGAAGACCCATCTGTCTCTTCTTTCCTTCAGCTCCTCTGTCTTATCCCCCCCATCCCCAGGTAGTATCTGTGCCACTGCCAAACGAAAGACCCCTCAGTTCTTCAACCAGCATGACCTCGGAGAGCACGCACGAAGCAGTGGTGTAATGAGGCTTCTAGGAAATAGAGACATCCCTGCTGCGCTGGAGCCGATAGGAGTCTATCCAGCAGACCCTGCAGTGCTCGCATGCTTCTTACTGAGCTTCCCAGCGTGTCGCAGTGAGGACGTGCTGGGCAGGGGGTACCAGCTTGGCACGCAGGAGTTACACCAGGCAAGGACTTGCAGCACTGTAGAGTGGCACACCCTGTAAAGTGCACAGCATTTGCAGCTCCAAACAGTACAGGGGCTTCAGGGGAAAGGCCTTTCCAGCTAATCTTAACAAGACTGCTAAATCCTGAGCTAAAATTGAGCCCTCAGTTGCTGTTGGAGAGAAGAGAATGAATCTTTGCACTTGCTGTTGTGCATTTCCTTGGGCGTGTGAGAGCCCAGGTAGGAAATGAATGTGTGTAGTCTTTTGAGAAGTTCCTTGTCCCAGTCTGTGGTGTGTTACACGTTTTAGTGTCTGTCCAAACGGCCCCTCAGCACTGTGCTCTGTGTGTGTTTGTCTGTGTTTCAGTTGCTGTGCTCTAGGGGCTGGAGGAGTCCTTTACACTGGTGCCATGAAGTCGCTGCGCTAAGGGCAAAGCAGCCAGTTTGCTTCCCATGTCTATGTGCAGCTGGACAGATGAAGGGCACGTTTTACCCCAGTGAAGGGCCCCAGTCCTGTGTGACAGTTACCTGGCTTGTGCAGTACATGCACAAATCCATGCCTGCTCACTCTGCTCCGTGAGGCAGGACGGAAGGAGCATCAGAGATGCTGCTGCAGCTTTTTAAGGTTATTTAAACACATAATGCTTGTTTGAGTCTGTGGTCCAAGTTGTGCCTGCTGTCGTGTCTGTGATACACACTGAGCTTTGTGGCCTGTGGCTTCCCAACGGGACTTGCCCTCCCCATGGCTGAGCAGAGCTGGTCGGTGCACCCTGTCCTGCAGCCAGCGCTGGAGTGACTGGCCTTGCTGTGATGTAGCTGTGGAGCTTTTGTGTCAGGGTTTGCCTCTGATACCCACTGTCTCTGGGTGGAGCTGCTGGGCTGAGTTGCTTGTATCCTGTGGTGCTGGGAACAGAGGACAGCTCAGAGCCCAGTCAGCAATGCTGCAGGGAGGTCTCCAGAGCAGGATGTGAGGCTTGGGGAGCAGCACATGCAAGGAGGAAACTCATCAAGTGCTGCCACAAGCTCAGCACGCTGTGATGCTTCCAGGGCACATGGTGGCCCTGTGGTAGGAACAGGCTGCAGCTTCTTTCCAGCTTTTATCTCAATGGTTCTTTGTCACGCTGCCCAGAGGGCTTGACAGAGGTTCTGTGCTTCTGTTGAGGCCAGAACCGGTATGGGAAAGGGTATTTTGGGGATCACTAATCTGCCACTTGGACCTCTTTCAGGAGGGATGTGCACAGCTGAAGGAGCATGGCTGGCTGCTGTGGATTTTAAACTGTAAGGAGCAAATAACAGTCACTTGGTAGAAGCCAGTTGTTAATCCCCTGGTTTATGAGTGGTAGAACACTTACTTTATATCATCCACATTGTCTCTTCCCTCATCTTCCCTTCCTCACCCTTCCCTCAGTATGGATGTTGCGGTTGCTTCCCTGAGCCAGATCACAAAGGCCAGGCTGCTTTAGAGCCTTACTACTGTTTTAAACACAAGTTATGCAACAGTTTTCTGTAAGTTTGGGTAACCGTGGTGTTTTGGATGGTGGCTTGTTCTGCAGAGACCTTAACATACTTGGTCTCTCTGCAAAATCTGGGGTGCTTGGTAAGAAACCAGCCATGGTTTTACATGTAGCTTGGAATAACAGAGCTGTTTCTTGTAACCAATAATCTCTGCTTCCTCCTTGCACTGAAATTAAATTGGACACTGAAATCCCAGTCTAGTCATTTTTTTTCCTTTGTTTTGTTTTCTCCTGGATTGCTGGACCAGTCTTCTCCAGCACTATCATGTTTTATCAGGAATATGTAAGAGCTTGATCTTTCAGCAAAACACGAGCCAAGTTCCCAAGGATCATCTTGTTACCCACAGATACACCCAGTGCTGCTGCTTCAAGGCTGTCCTGCACACCTCTAAGCCATCCCTCACTCTTCAGAAGAAGCATCCAGAAGAGACATGCTTGAGCTAAGCATGAAGTAAAAGGTGCAGTGGGAAAACAAAACTTTACTAGCATGCAGTGAAGAATGCTGTGGAGTTTGATGCTGCTAAATCTATGAGAGAGACAGCCCTATTTCACTTCCTCTGTAGATCTGGGGTGTGAGCCCCTGGGAGAGGATTTTCTGATGGCAGAGAACAGCAGCAACAGGACAGATTTGAGAGGTCCCAGGGATGGTGGTAGAAGCAAGAGCGTTGGAGAGTGCTGCAACTCCTTGACGTGTGATCTGCTCATTTGAAACCATGGTCTGAGTTGTGTTTCTGGTGTCTGTAATGAACACTTGGAGTCAAAAGATTACCCAGTGGTTTCTGCAAATTGTCATTGCTCCTGATGACCATCCCCACTTCTAGAGCAGATACTTGTACTGGACCAAGGCTGGTTAAGGCAGCATTAACTAATTGCCAGTGTTAAAAAGGTGCTTCAAGGCTCCTTCCTTTGCCTGGCCCCTGGATGCTCCCTCTGTGCTCTCAGGAGCAGTCAGTGCCATGGAGAACAGGCCCCAGGGACAGGTCAGACCCATCCCGATGTCTTGGGAGAAATCACCATTGGCCTGGGCTTGCCTTGGCTGTGGGACCCCAGCCAGCAGCACCCAGAGCTCAGTGTCACAGATGGATGTTGGGCATCCCATGACGGTCCTATCCCATGTGTTAGTCTGGGCTCCATCTTCCTCCCCCTGTATGGAGTCATCTCCCACCCAGCCTAGGTAGAGATAATATGAACCCAGTCACCAATGCAAGACTCTAGTAAAAATTTATCTTTACTCAGTGCTAGACAAGAGCCTCTGGGCTGGAGGCAGCTCCATGAACCCCCTTGGCTTGTGTCTTTTAGGTTTCAGACCCTTTCATTCTGTCCCAAGATGCCCTTTCCCCTTCTGCCTCTTCTGCTACCTGGCAGCTCCCCAGGGCCAGAGGAGGAGGAGAAGGTTGTGCAGGGTAGACCAGCTCCTTGCCCCACTCTGCCCCTTGGCACCCCAGTTTCTCCCTCCTGCTCACGCCTTGACGTTGGCACCTGCGGGTGCAAAGTTGACGGGCTGGTAGCCCGGCTTGTCATCCTGCTTGCGGTAGTACATCCGCGTCAGCACCGCCAGGATGAAGGTCTGTGGGATCACCAGCTGCACATTCATCTCTGGAAGAGGAGAAGGGTCATTTGAAGCTGCCTTCATCCACCATGCCCACCTGCCATGCCATGCCATGTGATGGAGGGGTTTGGCTGGGAGGATGTGGTACCATCCTCTCATCTCCCGACTTACGCTGCGACCTGGCCTTGGAGGAGAAGGGTGGCGAGCAGGCGATGGTGCCGTTGTTGGCCAGGATGCTGAAGATGGCAGGCTGGAGCGCCGTCAGGAGGAGCAGGATCTGTGACCAACACCCCGGTGGTGAGGGCCATGCTGCTGCCCGGCTCCTGGCCTTCACCTTCCCCGCTGTCCTGCAGCCGGCCGGGCTCTCGCCCAACAGTGACTCCTGCCCCACCATCTTCCCTCATGCCGCCTCATCCCATCTGTGCTTCAGGAGCCCCTCACCTAGGAGGGAGCTGGGCAGGACAGGGGCTCACCTGGAAGCAGGTGAACTTGGCCTGCATGTTCTGCTCGGCCAGGTGCAGCCGGGCCTGCCGGAAGAGGATGCCCAGGGCCCACAGCCCAAAGATGGTGGAGGCACCAGCCAAGGTGTTGATCCAGAGGGCCACACTCTCCGCTGAAATCTGAGGGGGACACACAGAAAACATTACTGGGCTGACAAAGCTCAGGTGGAGGCTTCCTGTCTAGGTCATCAACCTGCCCATCCCTGTGCTCTGGCACTTACATCAGCAGGGTTGTAATTCCCATCGGCGGCCAGGATCAGCCCCAGGAAGACAGCGACTGCCCTGAAGAAGGTGTACTGCAAAGTCCCCAGGATCAGCAATTTAAGCTTTTTCCTGGCATGGCGAGAGAGACTGGTAGCACTCTGAGGTCCCCAAGTCCCTACCCAGGGACTTCTCTCCCAGCCCAGCAGAAGCAGGGGGTGAAAACCCTCCAGGGGCAGAGGTTTATCCCAGCTCTCCCTCACCTGCTCATGGTGATTCGGGGCAGGCAGGGGCAGCAGCAGCAGCAGGGCCCAGTGCTGACCACCATGGGCACGTCCTTCAGGGTGCTGAGCAGCGCCTCCTTCCCCCCAAAGCCCTCCACCATGACCATCAGCAGCAGGTAGAAGCAGGCAGCGAAGTACCTGGGGAGGAGGACGAAGGCAGGTCAAGCCCTGTGGGCTCCGTGGTGGCCTGTCCTGGGGCGGGTGATACTCACGCTGTGGTAGCCATCTCCACCACCATCATGGAGCGCGGGAACCACAGGCCAAAGCAGCTGATCACTGACACAACCTGGGGGACACACGAGCTTGGCACATTGACACTCCCCCTCCTGTGGGCTGGCACCCTTTGGGTGGCCCTGGCCCCCTGCAGTGATGCCCCCCCCCACCCCCTCAGCCCAGCTCACCGTAGGGGCTGAGCTGCTCCAGCAGAGGGTCTTCATCTTGATGGGGCAGCGGATCTTGCGGGTGAGGTACAAAACATCTTCCACGTAGATCACAACCGACAGCAGTGTCATGATGGTGCAGAGGCCCAGGATGATGAGTTGGGCCATGTCCAGCTCTGCCAGGGAGGGATGAGAAGCTGTCTTCATCTTGTCCTGTCCCCCCTGGTGCCACTACTTCAGGGAGCTGCCCCACGACCCACCACGCCACAGGTTTAGGAAGCTCTGTGCCATGCCCTGGACATGCCTGTCTATGCCAGAGCTGGCGCTTCTGCCCCGCTGCTCCCTGTCCCATGTCACCTGCCCCAGTGCTGGCTCTTCCTGGGCTGTCCCCATCCCTGCAGGTAGGACTATGGGATGGGAGGCTCAGACCCTGGCAGCAGCCCAATTTCTGACTTCTGGGGCTGTTTCTTGCCTGCACTTGCCACGGCCACCCTACCACTTTCATCCCTGTCCTGCTCCCACCAGCGCCAAGAGGGAGGGTCTTTCCCACCCCGTCCCCCCACTTACGGTGCAGCAGCTGCCGGGAGGTGGGCGGCAGGGAGAAGCAGGCTGCCGGCACGCTGAAGTTCCTGATCAGCATCTCCACCAAAGGGCGGGAGAACCTGCGGAGCAGAACGGGAGTGCTGCACGGGGCTGCAGGGACACGGGGACACGCAGCCCCGCAGGGTCCGAGCAGTCCCCTGGCTGGCTTGCCTCACCATCAAGCGCCTCCCTTCCTTTACAGAGGGAACAAATGATCCAAAATTCTGATCCAAAAAGTTGGATTTGCCCGGCTGCAAAGCGGCACGGGGGTCTCCAGCACCCACCTGGGGTCATCTGCCAGCTCCAAAGTGGGATCCATCCTGTTCAGCTCCTCGCTGGCCCCGTCCCAGTGGCTGTGGGGCTGCTCGTCACCGCCTGCTTCAGCTCCCCTCGCCGGCCCACGGGGTCAGAGTCCCCAGGGCAGGGACCGCGGGACGATGCCGCGCCTCGTTCCAGTTTAACCAGAGCCTCCAGAGCTTCCCTCCCTCTCCCGCAGCTGCGGGCACCCATTGGCGTGGCTCCATGCCGTCCCGGCCCACCGAGTGCTTTGGCCACCCGGTTATCAACCCGGGGTGCCAGGAAGGCAATTGTCACCCGTGCCGGCACGCCGGCGTGTCCCCGGGCCTGGAGCGCAGGGCGCCCGTGCTGGGGTGACACTGCTGCACCCTCGGGCAGCCCGGGCATGGGCTGGTGGTGCCATGGAGGGTCCGGGACGTGTCCTCATGTCCCCTCAGCAGCAGTGTCGGGGTGGGAAGTGGTGCCGCGGGGCGATGGGAAGCCTGTTCAGCCCCTGCGCTGCTCTGCGGGCCCTAGGGAGACTTCGGATGGCTCAGTTCCAGGGAGCCGGGGGCTGAGCCCTGCACGGAGCAGCTCCCACGGCACTAGAGGGCAGGGCTGGCCCAGCGCTCAGAGCCCTGGCCTCGGGACAGCAGCAGCACCCCCGCCCGCGGAGCGGACCAGAGGGCTGGAGGGAACAATCTGAGTGGGGAGCTGGGGCCTTAGGCAGGGGGAGCAGTGTACCCTTCTCTTAGATGGACCCCAGAAGCCTCATGGGTCCCAGGGGTGTCCACGGCTCTGAGTGTTCTCCCAACCCTCCAAGGAAAACGAGTGCTGGTTTATACTGGGTCTCCTTGGAACCACTACCCTTTGCCCCTCTGGCAGAGGGCTTCTGGTGCAGCCAGAGTGGCACCAGGACCCCAGATGGGTGCTCTGCACCTCGCTGTAGGAGCAGGATGCTGCTGTTGTCATGGGAATGGGATGGTGGGGAGTGGCCGGGGGAGGAAATGGTGCGGATGCTTATGGGGGAGAAGGGAGTCCTGTGAGGATTCTGTGCATATCCGAGGTCCTGTACGCACCTGGCCCTCCCCTCCCCTCAGCCCCATTAACCAAGCCCCGTATCCCTGTCCCTACACCCTGTGCATACCTTTTCCTGCCCTATATGCTGTAACCTAACCTGGCACACTGTGTGCTGCACACCCAGCCCTCTGCACTCACACTCACACACACACTTACCACACCTTGCACAAGCAGGCCCCTCACCACGGCTGCTCCTGGCCCCACGGGGTGCATGGGACTGATGGGGGGCCCCCACCCAGCACCCCTGTATCACCAGCATTGCCTATGGCTGAAGAAACGCGTCAGCTCCTGTGACATCTGCTGTGCTGGCCTTTATGTGACGGTCACTGCAGGCTATGTCATGGCAGTCCTGCTGTCCTGCTTATCCTCCTGGTGCTCATCCCTCTGTGGTCCATCAGCACCGGGACGATCTGCACGTATCCCTGGCCCCGGGGAAGCAGAGCCCAGCCCCAGCATGCAGCCACACGTGCTGCACTGCCCAGACACGTGCAGGAGCCTCTTCCCCTGCGTGGCGTAGCCCCAGGGCCAGCACCACCCATGGGTGCCCGCTGCATGGGGGCATGCACTGGTCTCTGTGTCTGGTTGTCCCTGACTCACTGCTGCAGCATCATGATGATCCTTCTCACCACTCAGGTAGCACCTGAGCCTGACTGAGCCCTGGTCCCCTGCGTTCCCCAAGCACAGCACGCGCCGAGGTGCAATGTACAGCTGTGGGGCATGGAGCATCCTGCCAGCCCGTGAGGGGGATGCAGAACATGTCTGGACCCCAAGCCCAGAGCATGGGGGCAGCCCCACACATGGATGCTCTGCATGAGTGAGTCCCACCACAGATGCACACGTGTGCAAGGAGGGCTCCATCGCTGCACACACTCCCCTCTCCATCCCCACTGGGGCTGGATGCACCAGTGACACCCACAGCACTGACCTACCTGCATCAAGCCCCCAGCCCCACCACCGTGCCCATGACCACCCCATCCCACCCTGCGCAGGGTCAGGACACACCCACGCACTGTTCTGCTGTGGCCAGTGTATTGGGAGTCTGGGTGTCACCACCCCAGAGCTGTCCCCTGGGGACATGGAGGGCTCTCCACCCTGCAGCCCAAGGTGCTGAGCCCTCCCTGCACCAGCAGGACAGGACGTGCCTATGACTTTCTTGCTTCAACCTGCCCCAGGAGCTGGCAGAAATGGGTGTGGAGAGGGGGAATGCAGTGGGATGGGATAGCCCAGAGTCCCTCCGACCTCTCCCTTCTTCCAGCCCCTATCTATGCCTGGGATATATGGTCCTGAAGCCATCAGGGTCCATGGCCACCCTTGTCCCCCTGTCAGCCTTCTCCACACAGGCTGCTACCACAGCCAAAAGCTGGCAGGTGAGCATCCCCTGGCATGGCCATGGGAGGCAGCAGATGGTTCAAGCTCCCACCAGTTCTACCTCAGCCCCAGACCTTCAGGATGCTCCAGGGTAGAGCAGCCACAGGAACTCTTTCCTGACAAAAACCCTTTCAGCAGAGAAGGAAAAAGGAACACAGAGATGGGAGCCATACACCCACCAGCCCAGGGCAGGGGTGGATTGAAGGCTCGTGGCCCACTCAGCATCAGGGTGGCTGTTTTGCCCCAAGGAGCTGGCAGAGAAACCAGCAGCAGTGATGGAAATTCTCCCCATTTGTTCATTTAGCTTTTTTTTTTTTTTTTTTTAATTTTAAACAAAACTCCTTGACCATGGAAATCCTGCCCCCCCGCCGAAAAGCCAAACAGACCCTCTCAGCATGCCAGCATCACCCACACTGCTGCTGTGTCAACGTTCCCCAGTACTTGGAAAAGCCCTTAAAATACCAATATTTGCATGAGTTTTAGACAGTTTTCAACCCATCCCTAATTCTCTGTGGTTATAGCCAGAGGGGCTGACCTCAGTGGGCATAGCAGGCTCTCAGCTGACCATCACCAGCTTCCCCATGGCCAGGACACGGCAAGGGAGTAAACTCCTCATCTAAATCCTTGGTAGGAGCTGGTAGGAGACCAAAACACATTCCTTCTCATACTCTCCTCTCCCACCCAGAGCCTGAGGCCACAGTGGATGATGGGGATGCTGGGCAGTGAGAACCTCACGCCCAGCTCAGGCTGTGGTCCAGCCAGACAAGTGGACAATAAGAATCTGCACCCTGAGCTTTTGGTAATCCATGGTCACTGCTGTCACAGGACACAGAGGGACAGACCCTGCTGGGTGGGACAGAGCAGCCAGGATGCTCCCTCTCCCAAGGGACCTCCCACACTCTGCCCAGTCCCTGTGTCAGGCAGGACCAGCCCCCTGAGAGCACTGGCACCCCATAGCATGGGGGGATGTCTGACACCCACCCCTGGGGAAAACCACACTCCACAGGCACCTCTTCAAAGGGATGCCCATGCTTTACCTGACCACGGATGACCCTGTTCCCCACACTCCTGGGGTTTAGGAGAGAGTCGGCGTCCCCACCTCACCAGTTTTCCAGCAGCGCCCTGCGGAGCCACTGGGAACAGGAGGGTGGGCACAACTCGAGAAATAAATACAACACAGAGGTCAATCAGACTTGTGAAAGGGCAGGAAAGCCTTTCCCAGGATGCTGGCCCTGTTCAGCCCCCCTCAACCCTGCAAGCATTTCCCTGGTGAGGAAATTGCTGCTGAGAGCTTGGTTGAGGGGTGTGGATCCTGCTGGCAGTAATAAGACTGCTGCCACCATCTGCCTTCAACGTTCCAACACAATCCACAACTGCCCAGCTCGATGGCCTTGGCTGGACCCCTGCAAATCTGCCAATGTCACAGCAACACTGGCCAGCAGGCTGGAGAGGGGTCCCAGAACTTTAAGCATCCCCCTGCAATGGTCAGCGTGGGGCAGTGACAATGCCCCCAGCCCTGGCCCCAGCGAACCAGGAATGCGGCTGGCTCCCCTCAGCCCCAGGTCTGGAGCCACCCCACTGACAGGTACGGCAGGGAGCCCTGCCCACAGCTGGCCCGTAGATAACGCCCATGTGTTCCCCACCGATTGCCCCAGGAGGCAGCTGGAGGGGCGGGAGCCGCCGTTCCTGGGAGATATGGCCAGGAGGGAGCAGTGGGTGACGAGGGCAGGGGGGTTACTGCAGGGCTGTGAGACACTGGGCCCCTCTGGGTCCCTTCTCTGGGCAGGTGAAGGTGCCCTGGCTGCCCTGACAGCACAGCTGGGGTGGGAGAAAGTGTGGACCTCCTGGCAGAGCAACAGCCTGCACAAATCCTCCCCTTTCCAGTGGGGACCAGTCCTCTGCCACTGGAAAACACTTCCCCGTGCCCTGCAAACCCACAGGGCTGCATCAGGAGCTTGCTGCAAGGCAGAGTCAATGACCCCACCATACCTCAGTTTCCCCAGCTGTAAAATGGGGCATGAGTCCTGCAGCATGACAGCATAGAGGGCTCAGTCTCTCATTGCTCTGGTGCCTGGGGAGAGATCCATGCCAGGTGTTATTTATAGACCAAGCTGGCACTTCAGATGGGGGGAAATACTGCCCTGGGAGCCAGCTGGCTGCCTCCAGTCTCTGCCTCAAGGTCACCAGGAAAAATGCTGGCCTTGGAGGGGCTTGGGGTAGGAGTCCTTCTGGCCTCAGCTTCCCCTTCTGGGCAGGGAAAATCCCCTTTTCCCAGCACAAGGCAATAAGGCTCATTCCCATTAGAGACCCCAGCCCCCGAGTCTCCTGCCCAGCCATGGGTGATGGGGCACTCCCAGGAGGTGGCTGTGGGGCAGTGATGATGGGGTGAGAGTGACGGCGTGTGGCACACGGGGGAGCCCAGGGCAGAGCTGGGGATTTTTGCTAACCAGAACAGCTCACTGTTTCACAGAAAAGCCAGCCCCGGATGTCTAACCTTCTCAGGAAGCAGAAGTGCTGCAGAGGGTGTGTGGGCAAAATCTATCCGTGCTCCGGCTCTCAGAAACACTGCTCAGCCACAGCTGGGGGACCAGCTCCTGTGCACAGCCCTGGTGACACCTTCGGGGACCCTCCCGTCCCTTCCCCTACAGATCTGGGTACCACCATAGACGCTGCCACTCTGCCCAGGCTCCCATGCTGGTGGGCTGGGAAGAGAAGTGAGACATTGGCACAACCAGGACATCACTGTGTCTGTCCCAGAGCACCTAAAGGTCACCCCACAGGGAACTGGCTTGTGAGCCCTCAGCAGCCCAGCTGCAGTTCAGGTCAGCAAGACACCTCTTCCCAAAACTGCTGAGATCATTCAACCACGTGCATTTATTCATAGAAAAGCCACACATAACATATACACACGCATCTGTAAATATGTATGTGACTTTCTGTACTATCTAGGATCTTGTATAGTGCATATAAACTGCGATGAGCTGGGCTGGGTGTGCCCCCAAGAGTGGAACAGCTCTTCCTCACAGGCTGGTTTAGCGCTCATGCTGTAGCCTCAATCACACTTCCAAACCACTCCCGGGGTACTGGCCCACCCAAGGGTCCCCCAGCCCCACAGGTGACCAAAGGGGCTCCCCAGGCAGGGGACTGCGCTTTGCAATGCCTAGCATTCCACAGGTCATCGCCCAGAGAAGAGGAAGAGGATGGTGGGGCCTGTCCCTGGTTTGGAAGGAAGGGGAGCCCTTCCTCATGAGAAGAAAGAAGCCCAAGAGAAGCTGGAAGAAACCTTTCTGTGATCTGGATCGAGGCTGTCAGAGCAGCTTTGATGGTCCCAGCCTTCTCCTCCCGTTTCAACAGAGCCTCACAGATGGGGTACCTGATAACACGCCCATCTTCTGTCCAGCCCTTCTGGCCCCCTTTCTGTTTGCTTTTCCTCGCAGCAGCTCCACGTCCGATGGCGCTGCACTCGGCCAGAAGGGAAGTGACCAAGCTGTGGGGCTCAGCATGCTGAGGGCTTTGTGTCCTTCAAAGGGGACGAACAAACGGCCAGCAGTCCCAACCCGGCTGGGGGGATCCTGCGGAAATACCACAGTCAACACTCTTGGGAGCCGCTTCCTGCTTGCTCCAAGGCTTTGGATGCAAAGAAGTATTTTCCTGCCATTAAGGTAACATCTGCATTTCCAGTGGGTGTCCCAGTGACATGCCACTGGTTTCTCAGAGCCGCCCCCAACCTCTGAATGAAAAGGCACCTTGTTTGAAAAACAGAGGGGCCTTTTTCTGCCACAGCTACCTAAAGTAGTCACGTCAGTGCTGATGTTTGCTTTTGGTGAATGACGAGGTTAACACACCCTCTGAGTGGGCTGTGAGCGTTTGCTTTGGTCAGGAGCTTTATTTTCATACTCGTCTGTCTTGCAAGAAGCTCGCAGGTGAAAATGCTGAGGCTTTAAAAAGTCATGCCTCAGATGGCCAAATATTTTCCCAGAGAGCCAGTAGAGACACAGTGTGTTTGTGGAAGGGAGGTGCTGCTCCCCCGATGACTCTGAGCCTTCCCAGCTCCGTGACACCACCCACCAGCCTTGGCCACCCCATAGGGTCACTCACAACCATTTGAGTCAGGCATAGGGAGCAGTCCCACCTGCTGGGGGAAAGCCTTCAGCCCTCGGTGAGACTTCTTCAGCTGTCTCCAAGTGATTCTGCCTCCCATCACAGGTGGGAAAGCATCCCAAGTGCAGCTCAATGGGAACCAAGAAAAACATTTTCCCTTCCCTTCCCTTCCCTTCCCATCACCTCTACCAGTGCCAGGTCCACACCGGGATGCTGGGCAAGCACTCCCACCTGCTGTCTGCTCCCTCCTGCTTTGGCAGGCAAGGAGGCAGAGAGATGGGAGAGGATGGACATGCCTGGAGAGGTGTGGGCACACTCGTGTTGGATGCATGTTTGGGTAGGGGCGTACATGTGCATGTACACGTGTGTGTGCCCAAACTTGTGACATACGTGTATGGGACATGTAGGTTTGTCCACCTGGCTGGCATCCACACCTGTGAGCACAGCACTCTGTGGGGTGCAGGGAGCCGAGGCAGAAGGTCATGGGGGCCCAGCATCACCAGCTCTTGCTGACAGGCAAGCGACACTCAGCCCTGGACAAGCCTCTCTCCTGGGTGTCACTTCTTCCCCAAGTCCCTGCTGTGGGATAAAGCAAAGAGACAACGTCTTTCAGCCCCAGTCTCCAGTGATGAGGAAGAGAAAGGAGGGCTGAGGCAGCACTAGGAGAGGTGCACATCACCCTGGTCCCCTTTGCCATTTTTGCACCATTGAGTAATGAATAAAACCTCCAAATTCACATCTGCCATAAAAGCCACCGGGACATACACAGGCAAAGAAAGGTGCTTTCTCCAGAGAGGGGCAATCACACCGAGCAAACCTCCGTGATGGCATGAGGCTGAGGAGGGAGCCACAGCGAGTGCCTGCACTGGCACAGAGGGCTCAGCAGCCCCCAGGGCAGTTCTTGTGGACATACTGAGCCAAGCAGAGCTAAAGGAGAGACTGGTGCTGGAAACAGTTCCTGCTGACCGTTCCTTTACAGACCACAGATGACTAAAAGTCAGGAGGTAAAACCAAATACAGCCCACTATTCACTGGAGGAGTGGGGAAAAGAGCAGGGGAAGTTGTTCCCATTGGTTTGACCAGAGAGTTTTTCTAGCTGCAGGAAAGACCTTGACTCTCAGGCCACATCAAGACAGAAACACAAACTGATTTTTTTTTCCCCTAGGGGAAAACTAGCTTTTCCCACTGAGCAAGGGCCCAGCCCTGCCATATGTGCATCCCAAAGGATGCCTGCCAAGACAGAGAGGGACAGGCAAAGTTTTTCCTCCTCATAGCCCACCATGGACATTTGCCCTTGAAGGGGACATGGGGGGACAGTGCCTGCCAGGGTCAGGAGGCTATTGCAGAGCAGACCAGCAGCATGGGAAGGTCAGCAATTTGGCTGAGGCACGGGCTGCTTATCTCCTTCCGAGAGCTGGGAGGGTCACAGGCCTTCTCTGAGCACACACCTCCCAGGGGCTTTGCCCTTGAAGCACTGACCTGCTTCTCCTGTTCCAGGGAAAACAATTCCAGATTCACATTTATATCAACCATGTCTGTTGCCTGCCCGTGCCTGGCAGCGGGGGCTGGCTGCAAACTGCAGCCCATGGGTTTCAGCTCAGCCCCTGGGACCCCACAACAGCCCAAGAGAAAGGCATGAGCTCCCCAGAGCCACGTCAAGCACCTGAGTGTCGAAAGCATCCCATCCCTGGCTGCCAGAGATAATTAAGCTCCCCTGGTTTGATCACCACATCTCACTCTCTGCTCCATAAATAAACCTACAAGGCACATGGCATCCCCTTGGTCCTCATGGCACAAAGCTGGCACACAGATGCCGGGGGCAGGTGTCACAGCTGCCACCAGTGCAGAGAAGAGGCAATTAGCAGGTAGTGAGAAAGCTCCTGCTCTCCCTGTTCAGCCCCGTTGTGCTAATCCCACCCCAATTAAAGCCCCCTCTTTGCTTTCAGATATTGCTATGAGAGATTAATCCAGCCTAAAACAAGGCATTTCCAGCAGGTCAACAAGACAAAGCCAACTCTCAGTTTGCAAAAGGCTCTGGCACCTGCCTGGGAGCATTTAATTACCCTGACAATGGCATCAAGAGAAGAAGGGCCATGAGACCCCTTCAGTCACAAATCCACAGAGGCAGCACCAGCTTTGTCTGCTGCTCCCACGTGCCTGGGGCCAGCAGCTGCAGGCTGCAGCCTCTTCCCAAGAGCAGAACTATCCTCCAGCCCCCTTAGGGACACCTTTTTACCCCCAACAGAGCCTGCAGCACTGCACACGGTACTGGCTTTTTTATGCTGTGCTTCTCCTTTGTCCTTTGCACTGCTCTCATGCCAATAAATGCACATTATAAAAAAACAAAGCGGTGGACAGTTCTAATCTCTAAGTCAACATGTGCCCTTATCACAGAGGGTGGTTCCCACTGAGCAGGCTCAGGCTGTCTTTTATCCAGAAGCAGTAGTGTGTGCACACGCTGCAGAGCAAATCAGAGGCAAAACTTTCCCGGGCTTTCCAAGCCCTTTTGGGAGCACAGGAGTGAGCAGCCAGGGACTCTTGCAGGATCAGATCCTGCTAGAGAGGTACAGCAGGTACTGCAGGACCCAGCCAGGCAGTACACGTCCGGCATACCAAACAGATCACTCCCACCATATCTTCATGTCCTTTCGTGGCTCTGTCCAGGCATTGCACGGAGCTGTTTCCAAGGCTGTTTCTGGCCACATATGCTTCTTGAGCAAAATACCACAAATTGTGGATATATGCCTGGCTTTCTAGGATTCAAACCACCAAGTCTGGAAGGGAAAAACCCCAACAGCCCTCAGCTGTGGCAAATGCTGATTCAAGAGAAGTGCTTGCAAAATTGCACACAAAGCTCTTTGCAAAAGTGACCTGAAATGCCTGCCTGGAGGTGAACTGAAGGAGAAAGAGGGGCACTGAAGAAGGAGAAAGAGAGGCTGTGTGCTGCACTCCAGATACAGATCAGCAAGAGCCAGAACAAGGCAGACCAAGGGAACTGATGAGAGGCACACGTTTTTGAGGAAGAGACCCACACGACTGTGTCCCAGCTCCTGTGTTCTCTCCCTGCTGCTCTCTCTTCCCTTTCCACTTCCCCTCACTCAAACCCTTGGCCCCTTGTGCCGGGGCCAGTCCATGGGTAGCCATCAAACACACGGGCTTTTTCAGCAGTGCAGAGAGAAACGGACCTTTGATGCGCCCCAGGGTGGCCACGCTGCGTCCCCCTGCTTTTCAAAGGCCGGTCCTTGGCTATTGTGTTCACATCCTGAGCTTGTTTGTACACTTGCTGGAGGGCCCCAGCCCCGCAGCCCCCCTGCCGCAGCCGCAACCGCAGCCGCCCTGAGCCCCAGATAAAAGCGGCCAGGCTCACGGGGCAGAGCTGCTATCAGAGCAGGGACAAACGGCACCGTCCGAGGTGCAGCTGCCAAGATAGCGGGAGCTCTGCCGGGCCGACCCCGCAGGGGCGAAGGCTCCAGGTCAACAGCAGCCCCATAGATCTGCACCGGCCACGGCTGCTGCCGCAGGGCTGCCGGGGCACTCGGGCTGTTGGCAGGAGCGGTATCAGTGCCATGCACGCCAAGGGATGTCCTCGTGCTGCTGCTCTCCCCCTTAGCTGCATCTGGGGAGAGCCAGCACCTTGCCAAAAGAGGTAACTGTCAGGCTGGAAGCAACACTAAAGTCTTGCTCTTTGATCATCACCTCATCTCTCCATGCCCTCTGGGCAGGCATAAAGCCAGGTAACAGTCTACCCTCCTCCCTGTCGGTAGGATAGAGTCCTGCAAGGAGCACAGAGGGGTCCTCAGGAGTTGGGGGTTAAAATCCCAGTGAAACCCAATCTTTGCAAGCAAGGAAGCCCCATTAAAAGAGCCAGACTGTTTTAGTCCCACTGGGGCAGTGTCCAAGCATGAGCCTCTCTGCTGGGCCTCCATGACAGCCCCTGGCAAGCAGAGCAGCAGTCATGAGCATTACCACATCCACATCCCTCCTTGTGTGATGGGAGAGATGGGGAGATGAGCCTCCTCATTGCAGGAAGGCAAAAAAAATCCCAGAGGACTTTGAGGGGGTGGTCCGTGGGATACCCCAGGTCTGCATCTTTATGGGAACAAGAGCCCACACTGTCCTCAGCCTCACATCTCTCCTCCAGGTGCTTGGTGCTTTGTCTCCTCTCCAGCTAACTGGCAGGAGCACCAGGCCAGCTGTGGAAAATGTGGAGAGCCAGGACAGCCTCAGGTGCTTCCCCAGGAAGGATGCAAAGACGGGTGTTATTTTGAAGGGACAACAAAGCTGTGGCCAGCTGTCAGTGTTACCCACTGCATTTTCATTCTCTCAAGTGCCTTTTCCCTCACCTCCTCCACAGCCTCTTTGCTACAGCACAAGAGGCAGCAGATCCTCTCCCAGATGCCTGTGCCTGTCACGATCCCCCTCCTTCCTCAGCCTGCATGGCAGCACATGTCAGGACTGTGGCCAAGGAACAACAGTTCCCAAGCATGGCTGTGTGTGCTTGGATTGCTGGGAGACAGCAAGATGGAATGACATCTTCCAGGGCAGCATGATGTTTTATTCCTGAAAGGGTCATACCTAACTACTTCACTCACTTTTTGTCAGGGCAATTGAGAAATGCAGCAGCAAAGGCCAAAACACGTGGTCTTCTGGAGGATGGGGGTACTCGTGTAAAATTGTGAAATTCTTGGCTATTGCACTCTTGGCTTGGTGAGACAGGAGCAGAGAGGGCAGGCTCTCCTGGGAGCCATGCCTGCCAGCCCTAACCTGGAAGGTTAGGGTAGTAGAGGGGTTGCAGCATGATTCTGACACTGAAAAAAACTAGATTTCTCAGCTTCCTGGGACGTATAATAGTTGACTGCACCCCAGTGCAACCCATGAGTTGACCAGGGAGTATAGAAAGTGTATCACTCAAACTTGGCCCAGAGCTAGCACTGCCACTCCTCTGAGTGGCTGGGATCCAGAGGAAGCAGCTGCCATTCAGGGCAGAAGATCAAAGTCTTTCTTTTGTCCCCAGATGCCTGCTGCCTCTCTGGCCCTGCACCCTGGGGTGCCTGGAGTGCCTGTTGCCTCTCTGGCCCCATGGAGTGCACAGCCAATGGGAGCCCTATAACCACCTCCCACCCCATAAGCCTCAGCCCAACAGTACATCCAATTTAGCACCACACTCCAGCACTTGGTTCTCGGCTTTTCCATCCCTTCCAGACTGAGAGCCATGTTAATCGCAGTATTTCTTTTCATAAAAGTGTTCAAGCCACCTCACAACATTGTTCATGATTGGCTGCTGGCAAAGCAGCTTTTCACAGAATATTCTGAATTAGAAGGGACTAACAAGGATCACCAAATCCAACACTTAAGTGAATGGCCCTATGCAGGCATCAAACTCACAACCTTAGCATTACTAGCACCATGCTCTAACCTAGCACGGCTAACTTCAGAGCTGCATGTGTTTTGGTTGCTTTTAACATGGGTCACACAACTGGTCACAGGAGGGTCAGCCATGCTGCAAAACTGAAGTGAAACTGTATTTTCCTTCCCACATTTTGATCTCATGTTCTCAGCATTAATCCCAGAGGAAGGACACTGTCACATCATGGGATATTGTACAAAAGAATGTGGAGTCATTCGAGTCAAGTCAGAGGACTCACAAGCCCCCCAGGAGTTCAGAGGACACAAGCACATCTCCTAAAATAGCCAAGCCAAGCCACGATGAGGAGGAACACCCTGATGCTGAGAAGACAGATCAGAAGTCAGCAGTTACCAATCCTACATCCTCTTCCCTCTTCATCTATTTCCCAGCTTTTGCTCTCTGGTCCTTGCAAAGATTTTTGGCTGGGCTGGGCAGCCTGAGCACCTGGGCTCAGCATCGCCAGCAGTACAAGCACCACTGTGTGAACAACAGGTGTCCCTGAGAGAGGTGGCACCAGCCACCAAGCACTGATAGCCAGCCAACTCCCAGTCACTTGCGAGGTGAAGGGTGTTCCACTGCTCACCGGTACACAACGCTGCCTTTGAAGAACCCTCATTTTAAGGCATTTCACTGCCAGCACCAGCTGAGGTGCAAAAATATCCGAGTTTCTAGAATGTCAGCTTTCTTCTCTTTTTCCTGGCACGTGTAGAAATGGGGAACTGACTGCTCAGCACACGCACGTTGTGATTCGGAAGGGAAAACACCTGCAGCAAGTCTGTGCCAGGGCAGGTCGGGGCTGGCGCGGCGCGACACCTCCCCTGCTATAGCCGGAAGGGAGGCACAGGGAACCGAGGCCACGGGGAGGAATAAATCCGACTGCCGCCTTCCTTGCTTGCATTGCGGCATTGCTCCAGGGAACGTCCCGAGCCTGAGCTCTCCTGCAGGTGTCCCTCCTTTGGCAGGACCTCGGTGTGGAATCGCTGCCCTGCGCCTGGCACGGTGTGCACAGGTAAAGGCGCTGCCGGAAGGTGAGGGCTTGGTGGGGGGAGCCCAGGAGGGACATAAAAAACAGGGCAGAGCTGCGACTGCTTTCCCCGGGTTACCCTTTCCTGAGCAGCAGGCTGCATCCAGACTGTTGTGGTGAGAAACGATCAGAGGATCCAGCCTGCAGGACTGATCTAAACTCTTTCTGAACCCTCTTACACCTTGGGCTTCCACCAAGGCACCAGCCAGCACCACGTCCCACGGGTCAGTCACATGCCAAGTGACAATAGTTTTCCCTCCCATGACTGGCATCACCACAGCTGGTGAGGGATGAATCTGGAGAAGGGAGAGCCCGGGCACTGGAGCCTGGCTCAGACCTCCTCTGGTAAACAGAACTGGCAGGTCCACCAGCACGTCTTGCCTGAGAGACGCTTTACAGACTGGTCTCCAGACGGCCGCGCCGAATTTCAGGTCTAGTTAATCCCCCTTTTATCGGCGCAGGAATGTATTGCTTTTCACCAAACGTAATCCTCTTTGCAATCATGTGTTCTGCCAAACTACAAACTTTCTGCTCCCATCCCTCTTTCCTGGGAGAGGATTTGAGGCAATAATCCGGGCCTACTGATTTATTTTTCTAATGAGCAAGGGACAAATGAGCACAGTACTGCAGAACATGCGCACGCACGAGCCTTGAAGCGTTCCCTAGCTGTGACATGCTTTTGAGGGATGCCCTGAGCTGAAGGACTGAGGCTAGAATCAGTGACCTTCTCTCATGGTGGGCCACAGGCAGCCTGTGTCCTGATGTGGGCTGTCCATACTTCTTGTGTTTAGGGGCTGGAAGTCATGATACCTGCCACGCTTCCCATCGTACAAATAAAATAGTGATCTGTGCAGCCCAGCACAAAGGAAAGGCACCTCGGGTGTCTCTGCCCATTCAGATCTAGAAGGCAGCCCTGAGCACGTGTGACTTGCTGGGACCTGAGGATGCTGAGAGCTTCCCAAGCCAGAGCAAGTCCTGTGTCTGGTTTGCACCACCCAGGAAGGAAAATATTTTTCCTGCTCTCATCTCTCAAAATGCTGAGAGGTTGGGAATGCTGAATCTGTGACCCACTCCTTCTTCTGCGGCACAAGCATGCCTTCCCACGAAGAGGTGTTAACCTCATCTCCCTGCCCCACTTCCAGCCCTTCCTGTGGGGAACCTGGGACTTGGTGTGCACCCAGTGAAACACATGTCACTCAGCAAGTGGGTCCTCCACAGTACCAAGGGCACCTAAAGGCAATTTATAAATAATGCAGCTTCATTCTTTATAAAGGAAGTAGGTCGTAGTGAGGAAGGGACCGGTCTCTTCTACCATGCCTACAGCGAGAGGATTAGAGGAAGTGAGATGGGAGATTCAGATTAGGTATTAGAAAATTTTTTTTTTGCTGTTAGGGGGGTCAGGCACTGGAATAGGTTTCCTAGAGAGGTGGTGGAGTCACGATCCCTGCAAGTGTTTAAGAGGTGCTTGGATCTGGTGCTGGGTCACACGGTTTAGTGGTTTAGGGGTTACAGTGGTGGTGCTGGGTTAATGGTTGGACTGGATGATCTTGGAGGTCTCCTCTATGATTCTGTGCTTCCTTACGTTCCCTCTCCGCGGCAGGGCACACAGCAGCCACACGCCGGAGCCCTAGGGCGGGCTGCGCGGGCAGCGGGACGCGGACTCGCAGCTGCAGCAGCAAACGAGCAGCGCAAACACCCTCACTGGTGTGTGCCGAGCGGCGGAATAGTCGGAGGGGCACCAGGGAGGCGGGGCCAGGCTCTGCCGACGGAATAGGGGCGTTCCGGGCGGCACTGGGCGGGCCTAGGCCGGCCGCGAAGGGGGTTGACATTACCGAGCGCCGCAGCGGAGCCAGACGCGGCAGTGGAGCGGCTGCGGGTGAGC
>VZTF01002402.1:1102362-1119676 GCA_013397755.1 Cnemophilus loriae
CGTCTCCCGCGGCGGGCACGGGGCAGGCAGACGTGCCCGCGGCCGGTGGCGTATCGCCCGCTCCGCTTATCTGGCCGTCCGCAGCCGGGCCCTGTTCGCGGTATCGGGGCGGCCCAGCCCCGCGGCGTGCTCAGCGTGCTCGCTTTTCTCTCTCTTTTTTTTTTCTTTGCCTTATGGCTGGAAGACTGGGGCCTCGGAGAGGCATCGCGCACCCGGCCAGCATCCGTACCTGCTGCGGTGCCCGCAGGCCCTTTGTGCTTCCCTGCGTCTTCCCAGGTTTCCTTTTAGCAGACCCTCCATATGCTCAGTGCACGCTTGCCCTCGTGGGAGCCTGCGGCCTCAGGTTGTCACTTGGGAAAAGCTTCTCAAGTCTGTGGGGGTTTCATCTCCATGTGTTCTTGCCCTAAATAAAAGGTGAAATAAGCAACGGCCACTGTTAACCTTTGATCGCCAAATAAGACCTTGCAGAGCTCCCAGGTGAAGAGCTAATCCACGTGCACCTGAAGACCAGAGCTACTTCTTAGCAGCGCTGCTTGAGGGCATACTCAGGTTGCTTGCTGCCAACCTCAGCACCTGTCTAGTCACTCACTAAATTGCAAACCTTTTTCAGGAAGAAATGGAGAAGTAAATCAGTTACAGTTTACCTTCCAGATATGTCTGCTGTTTACCGAGAACTTAGAATTTTAAAAGTTGCTGAAATTATTTTAGAGAGACGCTCTTAGCGATTTTCAGAGACTTTTCATAACAGGAATTGCCTTCACAAAGTTGTAGAGAGCATAGCCATCTAGGAGGGATGTTCATATTAGAAGTGTTTTGTCGGGGTTGGAGTTGGTGCTGCTTTGCCTTGTGGCCTTGTGCCACTTCTCTCTTCCAGCTGGACTCTTCTGTCACTGAGACAGACCCCAGGAACCTTAGATATCTAGAGTCCACTGTCATAGTTGAGTAAATGCCTCTTGCCAGTACTCCCTGAATGGAGATGTCCCCGCCATTAAAAAGACCCTTGGCTGAAGGGGTCAGTTAGCCATTGGAGACTGTATTCCTCATTTATACGCCTGTCACTATGCCCAGAGTTCAACAGAAAGCGTTGATGTGTTCATTGGAGCTTGTAATTGCCGTGGGAACTTTCAGGTTGCATTCGGGGTTGATGTAGGTTCACTAACGTAGTGACTTACGTGGAAGTATGCACAGAAATCCATGGGCAAGCAGTGCATTGGTGGCAGTAACTGACCTCAGGTGTGTAATGTAGTGGCAGGGGAACAGCCTAACCTGACTTGTTATATTCTGAACTTCTAGGGCTTTAGAGAAGTTGGTTTGTGTTCGTCCAGAAGGCCATGGACCATGCCAGAGCAGCAATCTCTAACTTGGTAAGACATAGTACCCCAATACTGTTTGGGGTACTGGTGGGCTGATGATTCTGCAGAAGAAAGGTTCAACAACATCCGTGTATGAGATTGTATAATACTCTTTTTGTATTTTTCCATGTAGTTCATTATCTATTTGAACATACACGGATTGTGGAATTGAGTACAGCTATCCTGTGCAACAGGTGGCTCTGTTGATAGGACTGTATGAAAGATATTTGATCAGTAGTGAGCTATATTTATTCAAAGTATATCACTACTTATCAGTATTGGAGAAGATGATGAATCCAAAGCAGCGTTTAGTGCTGCTGTGTGGGTGGTGAGCCAAATGTCACTGCAAGTAGCTGGCCGTGATGAGGAAGTGGCTCCAGCAGTTCAGTGCTGGTGGGGTTATCATTAACTGCTATCGTGTCTTGGGTCTCTCAGAAGGTTGGTAAGGAAGGGGGGGGCGGGCCTTGAACAAAGTTGCAGAAGGAAGTGCTGCTGAGGAAGCCGTTCAAATGCCTACTGGGACAATCAACATGTGTTCTATTGTTACTTGGGGGGTGGGAATTCAACCACAAGTCCAGCTTTTGAAAGCAACCTGTGCTTGAAACACATGTGCAGGAGGAGGTACTTCTGAACTTGTTCAGCCAAGCCTGCCAGTCCTAGAGAGCTTGGATTGTGAAATGACCTGAGGCTAGGACTGCGAGTGTGCTGGTGTGGTCTCTGAACAAGAATGGAGGATATGTGGGGTTGGGGCATGTCCTTTGTGTGAGGACATGCCTCAAGTGTGAGGGAAGCCAAGCTGTGGAGCAGCTGAGTGGGGAGAGTGTTAGGACAGACTAGAGTGTTGCCCTTTCCGAAATATGAGCAGGCAGCCACTTCATTGTGGGTGGTGTGGGTCAGAGTGGAACTGCAGGTCTGAAATGACATTGGTTTCTTTTGCCCAAGCAAGCTGGTCTCTTCGCTTCCAGCTCTGACATGTAGTTTGAGAGTGAGCTGAGAACTGTGGATGAGCTGCTGAGGTTGTAACAGAGCTTGGGTGCTTGTCACCAGCTGCTTCTCCAGTAAAGAGGAGAGGGCTGCAGGAGTGCTGCTCCCAAAGCTATTCCTTTGGCCTTTTAGCCAGTCTCACTCCACTCCCCAGCACAAACATGGCTGCAGGCAATTTCAGCATCTCTAATGGAAGCTGAGTGGTTCAGCCAGTGCCTGGCTATGCCTGGAATTGAGTTAATCTGAGCAGCTGCCTTGTGCACGGGCTGCTGTTCTGTGAGGAGCTGGGCTGTGCCTTGCACCTGTTTAGAAAAGTGGGCTCCAGACTGGAAGCTCTGCATGGGCACTGGTAAAAACCTGTCAAACGGTGCCAGTCGTTGGCGGGTGCAAGAGGTGTAGCCTCAGCTTTCATGTTAGCTGAGGTAGCACGATGCCCATGGGTCATCTCTCTTCAGCCTAGCTGTTTTGTAATACTACCAATAGTGAAATTTAAAGGTAGCCTTAAATTTAATACAAAATTATCTGGGTGCTGGATGAGAGTATTTACATCAAAGTGGATGTAGCTCAAAGGCACAGCCATGGACGGTTGCCTTCGCTTTCCTCTGTCCTCATCAAAGTATAAATTGTACACATTCAAGTCCGATCTGTGCTGTGCTGATTGAGACCAGGAGTTTCTGCTTGAATCAGCCTCAGCCATGGGGTCACGTGGGAAATGCCGATGCTATTGGTTGCTTCATATCTGTAAGAGACTCCAGGTTAGACTCTGATCAGTGTGGCTCCAAACTTGTGCAGGGTAAATGGAATCTAAACAGACTCTGGAGACCCTGAGTGGGTCTGAGTCTTAACTGTGTTTAAAGCATCCAGCTTGACTTACTGACAGACCAAACGCTGGCTGCACTGGAGCAGCTGCAGATGGACAAGCAGTGTTTGGGTTGGAGCACAGGTGCAGCTGGCTGCAAGGGCTGTAGGCTGGTGTAGCTGACTCTTCCATCATGACTGCCTTTCCACACAGTTCAGTGGCGAGCCAGCGTCATACACGCGCTTCAGCATTGCCCGGCAAATGGATGGAGACAACAGCCACGTGGAGATGAAGCTGGCTGCTGATGAGGAGGAAGGAGGGGAAATTGGGAGATCAGAGCACCTGCATGCCAGCATGCCTCCTCCGCGGAGGAACGGCAAGAACCTCTGCTTCATAATCATGGCAGCTGTCCTCCTCCTTTTGATTGGTAAGGAAGGGTGGGAGGCAGCTGCATGAAGTGCACTCTGGTATTGAACGTAATCCAAGGCTGTTAAATTTGAATCTGTATTGTTTCGGGAGATAATTCAACAACTGGGATCCAGGCCACAGCCTCTTGTCACTAAGTATGTCTAGCTCAGACTTATGGTACAGCACTGGCACAAAGAATTGTGGAGTTTTACAGTGGAACTGTGACTTAGCTAAAGGGAAAACTGGTCCATGTGGAAGTTTTGGTTTTCCCTCCATTAACTCCTAATACTTCTGTAGAGATGTGGGTCAACAGATGAGTGAAGCTTTTGGTACTTGTCTCTTAAGGTTTTAACACTGCCATTGGCCTAAAGTGAGCATTCTCCTTCCCAAGTGGTGCTGGAGAGACTCTACCAAGCGCAAGATCAGATTTAAAGTGCTCCTTAAAACATGCCAGCTGAGGCAAAATGTCAGGCTGCATATTTCTGTCTGTCCTTGGGTAAGCCAGCTTGTGAAAAATGGTGTGAGAGCACAGATGGATCTTAACCCTGAAGCAGTGTGGTGGGGGGCTGGTTGAGTCATCTTTCTGCAGCTCAAAGAAATACCTGTTCTGTCCACAGGGTTTCTGATCGGCTACTTGAGTTACCGTGGACGAATGCAGAGGGTTAACAGGTGTCTGGATGGAAGTGGCAACTGTGAGATGACTCCTACTGCATCTTACTTCTCAGATGATGGAACAGAGGAAGAAGAGGTTCCCGGACCACGCATCTTATACTGGCCTGAACTCAGAGACATGTTGTCAGCTAAACTGTCAGCTGCACGTCTTGAGTCCAACCTGAGGTAACAGTTCCAGAAAGCTTAGCTAGAGCTTTGAGAGAGGCACAGCCTGTGAGCAGAACTCGAGCTCATTTGGAGAACAAGGGCCTTACAGGTGATGTAGGATGGCGTGCTTTAAACACAGGCTTGAATGGCTTTGCAGGCTGCAGTGCAACCTGGTGCTGTAGCCTAAGCTCTACATCTATCTGTTACCCACAGGCAGAGAGAAGGTAAGAATTCTTTTGAAGCTGGCAAGGCTGAAGATGAGAGCACTGCCAACTACATTCATGACCAGTTCACCAGCTTCCGCTTGGATGATGTGTGGAATGATGAGCACTACATTAGGCTGCAGGAGAAAGGCAGGTACGTTAATGAAGAGATGCACATCTCTTCTGTATCGCGTGGATACCTGTAGTCTTGAGCAAACATGTGAGTTCTGCTTAAAATGATGTGAAAATTGTGAGCCAGTTACCACTCTCCAAAGACAACCTCAATCTAGCCAAGCCATAACTGCTCCTGCCTCTTCTCAGGCTTTCTAAATCCAAAGGGTCTGGTAGCAGCACTCTGGATGTTTCCTGGGGCAGCTGTTTCCTCCAGGTAGGCTTAGGAAGTGGAGAGAAAACAAACTTCAGTGAAAACTCAGCTGAAAGGCAGATTCCCTGTGTCTAAAACTGCTAGCACAGGCGACTCTGTCTTGTCACCCAGACAGGGCTGCACACCTGGCAGTGGCTCCTCCAGTAGCTCAGGAGGGTGTCAGCAGGCATTGTGTTGTCTGACAGCTTGCACCCTCATGTCTTACTTGTCCCTCTTTGTCAGGGGAAATGAGTTTGCTTAGCTTCTCTTAGGAGGTGACTGAGAGACTAGGAAGCAGAGATTCTTTCTGCTACTTGTCTTAGAAATCAGCCTTCATTAATGTCTCTGACCAGCTCCAGAGATTTTTGCATAGAAGTACTGGAATGGGTCTGCCTGTTTCAGGCTCTGTTGATTTGATCAGAATTGTTAGAGCACAGACTGAATACAGTCGGAATACTGACGCAGAATACTGAGCTAATTAAATTCTTGTGTGAAAGAGTATAACGCTGTCTTTGTACATTTAACAGTAGCAACAACCAAGTGTTCATTACAGAAGATGGTAAAGAAGAGGTATTGGAGAGTCCTGATGCATTTGTTGCGTACAGCAAGAGGGACACAGTTACTGTAAGTGACTCCAGGAGGATCCTGGAAATGTGTCTATACACTTAAAAAAATAAGTCCCTTTAAGATATGGAGTGTATAAATCCGTCCCCAGTTAAGAGAGCTGGGGGCGGGGGGATGATCAGAGTGTGGAGAGGATTGGGCCCACGTAGTATTCTTACTGCAGCAAGATGCAGGAGTAACTTTAAACTTCCCTCCTTGGGATCCAGACAGGAACCTTGGCAGAAGTGCTGCTCCAGCAGGCATCTTGCACTGGATCAGTTTACATGGCTGAGCTTCAGCTCCCTACTGTTAACAGGAGTCACTGTTACAGTGACTCTGTAGGCTGTATCTTTCTGACATATGACTGCTGCATTCATAGCCAGTGTTTCTATTGCAGGGCAAACCCGTCTATGTGAACTATGGACGGAAGGAGGATTTTCAGAAGATAAGAAATATGCATGTTCCATTGAGTGGAACTATAATCATCTTCAGAGCTGGAAAAATAACCCTTGCTGAGAAGGTAAGCACTGTCTGCCCCAAAGCCTGGCCAGACTTGGCAACAGGAAGCTATGCTTCCTACTCTTTGAGGCACAGAGGTATGTCTTTCTTGAGGTCTGTAGAACTCACGTATGTAGGATTGTTCTGCAGGCCTGGTCTTGCTTGTTTGCACTAAGGCTCCAGGTGCAGGTCTGGAAACTGAGGCTGAGCAGAGCTTGTTACTGTTCATGGTGCTGTTCTTCTTGGCCTCTGGCAGTTTGCTGGAACAACCAGGCCTCTGGAGTGGTGGGGCTGGGAGGCAGCAGGAGGCAGCCCGGGAGCTCCAGGATGCAATGCTGGCTAATATCACTAGATGCAGCCATAAGGCTACTAGAAGCAGGACAGCCTTGCCTACAGGACACCTCTTGCTGCTGTAGCCAGGTACTTTCAAAGCTTGGCTGCAGTGTCTCACTTGGGCCCTTGCTGACTGTTCCCTTGGACCAAGTGGCAGTGCTGGCACTGTGTGTCCAGCTGGTGGCCTTGCATGCTGCTGTAGTGTTCTCTCTGCAGAGAATGGAACCAAATAACCAAGCAGTCTAAAGGATCCAAGTGTTTCTGTATGCAAGCCTGTTCCATATTTGACCCAGAGCTGCTGCTCAGATGGGTGCTCCTGGTGGGGCTGGGGCACAGGACCCTTTGCAACTGGACTCAGCCTGACACAGGCAGTGCCAGAAAGTGCGTCCAAAAAGCGTGGTCATTGGTTCTCCAATCTCATTCCCACCTTCCAAACTGGTGTCTAGCCTTGCAAGAGTGTTTGCACCAGTGGCATACCAGAGCTGGGTTGTAGGTGTGTTAAACAAGGATCTGGCTGGTCCACTCTGCCTCCATTTTCCATGTGAAGATGAGCCTTCAGTGGCTGCTTGTCTTGAGACTAACCTCATCCTAGGAAAACAGATGGAGCATAATCAAAATTAAATAATATTAATTTTTAAGCTGCTCCAAGGAGCAAGTATGAGCTGAAAGAATCATAGACTGAGACACTGCAGTGTGTCCTAAGTGTTCAAAAGGATGTTAGACACAGTTTGCCTGGAGCAGGGCTGAGCTGCTAGGATTCAGCTGCCTTGTGTATCTGTCAGGTAGCTGTTAAAATCTGTAGTGGAGTTGGGCACTGAGGAGCACAACCCTTCACACCATTATTCCATGTTCTTGCCTGGATTCCCCTTGCTTGCAGTGCAGATGTGCAGTTAATGTTTCTCTTTGCTGCAGGTTGCAAATGCCAGAGAGGAAAAAGCAGTTGGTGCCCTGATGTACCTGGGCCCCTCAGATTACAGGAACACAGATTCGTACGTCCCCTTTGGACATGTGAGTATGTAACTGGTCCCCGTTTGTTCTCAAGAACCTCTCTGGCTGTGGGCTGCAGCCTGGGGTAGCCCTGCAGGCCTCTGGCTCAGCAGTGCCCTTGTGTAGGTGAAAACTGTTGGACTCTGGTGAGACTTGAGGACTCCTCTTGCTTTTCACAGGCCCACCTTGGAACTGGAGACCCTTTCACCCCAGGCTTCCCTTCTTTCAACCACACCCAGTTCCCACCAGTGGAATCTTCTGGACTACCTCGCATTCCTGTTCAAACTATCTCTAGCCAAGCAGCAACCAAACTGTTCAGGTAACTGTTTCTTCTGTCTTGCAGGCTGAGGGGCTGTGGCCTCTTGCAGGAGTGAGGATGATGTTGAGGTGCTGTGTGACAGAGAGCTCTCTGCTGCTCTCTGCTGTGTGTGGCAGGGAGCATGTTCTGGAACTGGCTGGAGAAGTGTCACTTGTGTCCACGTCTCATGTCTTAAAGATTGAACTTAATCTAGTGTTGGATTCTTCTTGGCCTCTGCATTCTACCCTTCAATGCATAATTAGTGATACAGAACTGCAGGCTCTCTCCTAGGCAGGCCCTGAACAAGGTTGCATCTGCAGCTCCAAGTGTGCATTTTTCACACAATAGCTAAATGAGGTCAGAGCTCAATAATAAGTTCAGGATATAATAAGTAAGGATAATGAGTTCAAAGGATCTTCCTTTTTCTCTCAGAAAAATGGATGGAGAAAAATGCCTTCCAGAATGGACATCTGGTATCATGGGATGTAAGGTGACAGTGAGCAGCAGCAGCAACATGACACTGAAACTGACTGTGAACAACATTATGGTGGATAGGAAGATTCTGAACATCTTTGGTGTTATCAAGGGATTTGAAGAACCAGGTAACAGCAGCTGCATTGTGGCTCAGTCTTGAGAGGAACCCTTCCTCTTCTGTGGTCATTGGAATGTGACAGCTGCTCCCAGACAGATGACAGTTCTTTCTGAGCAGAACCAAGGCCTTCCCCTGAGGATCAAAGAGAAATCTGAACCATGCTGCCAGGGAAAGGCTAAATGAAAGCACTCAGTGTGCCAGATTCAGGGATCAGTCTGCAGACTCTTCCTAGTACAGAAGCTGAAAGCTGCTCTTCTCATAAATGTATTTGCAATCTGAAGCTTGCAGCTCAGGTCTTGATCTTGTCTCCTTCACAGATCGGTACGTTGTGCTCGGAGCCCAGAGAGACTCCTGGGGGCCAGGAGCGGCCAAGGCTGGCGTTGGCACTGCCATCTTGTTGGAACTTGCCCGTGTGATCTCGGACATGGTGAAAAATGGTAAATATTTGTGAACAAAAGCACGAGGGTGGGAGGTGACACAGGTCTAGGTCTCTGTGTGTTAACACTGGAGAGCCCAGTTGCAAAGCAGTCCTTCAGGAGGTGTAGAGAATCTGACAAAACTTCCTGAGAAGCTGTTACTTATCCAATACAACTTGTTTGCAATGAGTACTCACTTGCAAGGGGCTGCCTGCCTGTATCTGCTATGGCTCAAACACAAGAGTGTCCTTGGATAACACATGACGCAAACCTTAAACATGAGCTGTCTGTTGGGCAGCCAGGCCTGAAAACTCTGAAGTGTCTGACCAGCTGGAGCAGTGGGGACTGCATGGTGGCACTTAGTGTGAGCACACTTGTCTCCAGGGTTAATTTTGGGCTCAGGCAGCTAAACAAAGCAGGGTGGAAATGCAGACAGCATTGTTCTCTTGCGCAGTTCTGCAGGATGTGGGGGCAGGGTACCGTGTCCATGCAGTGTGCACATTTCTCTGCAGCAGCGCTGTCTGAGGAGCGGGCAATTCATCATCCCAGGCCCGCAGTGCTAATCTGCATCTCCGTGGGGGAAGGGCAGACATCTCAGTCTCTCTCTCTTTACAGATGACTATAAACCACGGCGCAGCATTATCTTTGCTAGCTGGAGTGCGGGAGAGTACGGAGCTGTGGGTGCTACTGAGTGGCTGGAGGTACTGGTTATTTTATAGAATTCTGCAGGCTGGCTGTGCAGTTGTTCCTGTGGATTAAACATCCTGGTGTTGGACTGCTACTGCTCATCTTATTAAAATACTTGTTTTATTCTAGGGGTACTCCACCACGCTGCATGCCAAAGCCTTCACTTACATCAACTTGGATACTGCAGTCCTGGGTAACCTGCTACTCTGAGTTTCTTGAAATTGGGTGGGACTAAAATAGCTTGAACAGGTATCCCTTAACCTCTAGGAATCGGGGCTGTGCCAGAGGTGCCTGGTGGGTGTTTGGCTGAAGACTGGCATGACTCCATTTATTCTCCTGCTGTCACTGCAGCTGGGAGGCCAATACAGCCTAAGCCATGAGGAATCAGTTCTGCCAAATCCCAGTAGACTGTCCTGTGTCTGTTGAAGATCCTTTGGTAACTGGAGCTGTAGATCAGGGGTGGGCAGCTCAAGCAGTAACGGTTGATTGTGCCAGTATGTCAAATACCCTTTCATTTTTTTGCAGGCTCCAGAGATGTGAAGATTTCTGCTAGTCCGCTGCTGTACTCATTGCTGGAGACAACTATGAAGAGGGTGAGTTGAAGGGCCTTGGTCTGATCAAGGTGACTGTGGTTTTAAGGAGGAACTGAAAGCAGACAACCTGTGCTGGGTCACTTTCCCCACCAGACACCTTCTGAGGAGAAAGACCCATTTAGGAGAAAAACCTGGGATATTCTGAAGGGCCCTGTCTGAAATCAGCTGGCCTCTGGGAATTGCAGTTCACACATGCAGAATCTAAAATCAGCAAATGCCACAGTTCAGTGGCAGATGTGCCTGTGTGGATAAATGTCAGGGGAGCACACCTGACTCTGGCATCTGCACAGCAGCAATGTAAGCTCCAGGATGGACCTGGAAGCCCAAGCAGAGGTCAGAACAAGTGCAGTGACTGTCATCTCTGTGCAGGTAAAGGACCCCACAAAAGATTCGGGATACCTGTATAGCAGAGTCGGCTCTGACTGGGTAAAGAGAGTGTAAGTATTGTCATCCATCTCTTCGGGAAGGCAGATCTCCATAAAGGAGTAAACCATATGGATTCTACTGGAGTGTCGTACTGCTGTCTGGGGTCAGGCAAGCGTGAACAGTACAGCACCAACTGTGCTGCCCCAAGCTGGCTGAAGCAGCCCAGACATGTTCCTGCAGGACAGGAACAGCCTTGGACCAAGTCCAGTGGCAGGGAATGGACAAGCAGGACCAGGGATTTGGTTGGGACTCCTTCAGTCTTGTCTAGACAGAGAAGTCTAGTTGGGTGAGAGCTTCAATTGCAGAGCTTGTAGCTTTTCTCCTGGGGTGCCCAAACCAATTGGTAACTACTCAGTGCTTATCTTTTGCAGCGTTCCCCTTGATCTGGACAATGCAGCATTCCCTTTTCTGGCCTACTCAGGAATCCCAGTGGTTTCCTTTGGTTTCTACGATGTAAGTAATGCGTGCTTACCTGGCATGCTCGTTCCATGCAGATTGCTGTAAGGATATCTGCTCTCCAGGATGGCAGAGCAAAAGATGCTGTCCCAAGCTCACTGTCCTTGCAAGAGCCTCAGAGGGAGGAGGTGCAGCCTCTGGACCTGGTGGCTGTGGCAGTACTTGCTGTCAAGGCTGCTCCTGGGACAAGGCTGACCTACAGTCTCTGTTCCAAAGTACTGAACACTTGTGGGTTTTTGGGGAGAGGAATCACTTGCTTTTCTGGAGGCTCAGATGTCAATGAATCAGAAGCTAAAATCAATAGAAAGATGTCAAGCTGTTGCTGCATCAGTGAAAGACTGTTCTACAGCCTGCTGGTCAGCAAGCAGAGGGCATTGTGGGAGTGATATCATTGCCCATAGCAAGTACTTACCTCAGACTGTTTGGGTCTGCTGCTACAGCTTGGGGGTAACATCAGCCCAGCAGCCTGCCCTGTTACTGCAGGTGTGCAGCTGGGAGCTTTAGTGATAGCAGCTCTCTCTCTTAGGAGTGCTTGGGGTTTGTTAGTGTCAGACTTGTTTCACAAAAACACTTGAGTTATCCTGACAGGGAGGGTGCTGTAAGCACATACCAAACTGTGTGGTGAGATTTGCCCACCTGCACTTCTGCAGTGAACTCCGAGGGGGTAAAGGTCTGTATGTCTTTGGGTCTAAATAACAAGCAGAACATCCTGCTGGTTGCTGGAAGCTATGAGGGATGAGATGCAGCAGCTCCATTCCCTTCCCAGTGCTTTGATGTTTTGCCACTTGAGTCTCTGCCCCTTAGCAGCACAGGGAGATGGGATGTGGTAGAACCTAACAAGTAACCTGTGGTGGGGGATGAAAAAAGTCTAACTGGAAAAGCATTCTTGGCTAACTTCAATACCTTCTTTCTTGCAGGAAGGTGATGAATATTCCTTTTTGGGCACTACTCAGGACACTTTAGCTAACCTGAAAGAGAAGACTGACAAGTTGTATCCTCTCATGCGTACTGCTGCAGAAGTTGCTGGACAAATAGCTCTTAGGCTGACCCATGATCATGAGCTCTTCCTGGACTTTGATAGATACAGTGAAGAATTGCTATCATTCCAAGAGAAGCTTTGGCACTTCGATTCCCATGTGAAGGTAAGAAGGACTCTGAGTTCACCAAATCCCTGATGATCATGGGGCCATGTGCTAATAAGGCCCCGTGCCAGTGGATGCAGCAGGATGGACACCTTTCTCCTTCAGACATAAAAGGGTAGCAAAGTGTGACCAGAATTGATGTTCCTTATGGAGCAGTGCAGACAGAGTAGCTGTGGCAGACAGATTTAGCTGATCTGGATGTCATGAGCTCTTGAGGAAGTGGATGTGAACAGTTTCTCCTCTGGTTATCGTTCACAGCATAGTGCAGCTTTGCATCTCATTTGCACCTCTGCTGAAAATCTGCAAGAAACTGTGGGTAGGGAGTGACCTCAGAAGAGCCTGCCAGGAACTTGTTCTGCTACTTGGCTAAACTACCAAAAAAAAAAAAAAAACCCCACACTTTCTTTTGGTAAGAGAGCAGCAAAAGAAGAAAATCAGGTTTGCTAACAGCTCCTCCCTTGCAGGCACTGGGGCTGACCTTGAACTGGCTGTATTTTGCCCGTGGAGACTTCCAGCGAGCTGCAGATGCACTGAGAAGAGACATCACAAACAGTGACAGGGAAAACAGGATTGTCCGCAGAGCCCTGAATGACAGGATGATGAAGGTGGGTATCTTCAACTGGTTTTTCTTCCTTCACAAAGGAAGAGAGTGCTGGCTGGGATGGGCCTTTCCCTAAGGGGCCATGGGCACAGTGCAGACTGGTGTCTCTTCCCGTTGCTTGGTGGCAACGTGACAGAGTTCTGCGCTTGCTCACGAGAGAGGGTCTGGCCCTTGCAGAGCTGCTGTGGGAAAGGGCTGAGTGGAGATCAGAGGCTGGCAGCTTGTGTTGGGGCAGATAAGGAAAGGAAAGCTTGGGAGGTGAGAGTACAACCCTAAATTTGCACCTCTACTCAGGTGGAATACGACTTCCTCTCCCCATACCTCTCACCAAAAGATACTCCCTTCCGCCACATCTTCTTCGGCAAAGGCTCCCACACCCTGCCGAGTCTGCTGGAGAACCTGGAGCAGCTGGTAGTCAACAAGACCAGCGTGGATGTGAACAAGCTGAAAGAGCAGCTGGCCCTGGCGACCTGGACCATTAAAGGGGCTGCCAATGCTTTAGTGGGCGATATCTGGAATACAGACAACGAAATCTAGACACAGCAAACAGCTGGATTACTCATCTAAGGTACAGGAGAGCTATGTGCTCTCATGGGGAGCACAGCTTCCTTCCTGGCCCCAGCCGAGGGCCTTGCTGTGTAGATGTAGTTCCACCCGTAGCAACACACATAAACTCCCTGTACCTCAGATTAGGCATTGGCATGATTTTTAAATGGCAGCTTCTTGCAGACTTCCAGTACCTTATATATAGTGAAACCTAACCAAAACCCCCTGAAACCTAAGTGAAACCCACTCCCTAATATGGCATTACTTTCCTGTAGATATTCTGGCAACAAAATGTTTTTGACCAAAGTTAAGCATAAAATTTAAATCTCACCTTGACAAATTCACAGGAGGCAGTTTTAAAGCAGTACTAAGATTACCATGAAGTCTCCTCTGACCAGGCTCCCATCTAACCACAGTCCAGACCGGTCATGTACAGCTGCTTATGGGGTTTCCTGCCTCCAGAGTACTTAAAAACTAAGAGCTCAGGTGTTTCCTGAACTGGTACCTTGAGTGGGGAGGTACCTCATCTATTCAGGCTTTTAACTGTTGGCCACCTAAACCTAGTGACAAAACAGGGAATGGATTCCTCTGAACACTTGTAATGAGGATCCCTTCTCTGCCAGGAAGCTGCAGAGAGCTGCAGTTCAAAAATTAAGCAATGTAGTAATAGCCCGCAAGTGCTGGATTATCAGCAAGCTCTGAAGTGCCTGGCCTGCCTTTACTCAACAGCAGGGTCCCATTGACATCTTGCAGGCTTGCTTCTGCCAAGGCAGGTATCAATACCCAGGGAAAATGACCCAAAGATTATCCAATGTCCCCTTTATGTCCTCAGCTGGCACCTCAGCAAGTCCTGCAGCATTGAGAAATGGCTTCAGACTGGCACTTCAGACCTTGCTGTTCAAGGGCCTTGTGTGAAATCAAGTCTCTTGCTGGCCAAACCCTGTTTGACTGATGTCATTTTGCAGGTTGGCTCTTGTTTGGCACTGAGATATTTATTTCTTTATTTATTTATCAGTGACAGTGTTCACTATAAATGGTGTGTTTTTTTATAGAAGATAATTATCGGAAGCAGTGCCTTCCATAATTATGACAGTTATACTGTCGTTTTTGAATAAAGCAGCATCTGCTATTACAATCAAACATGATACTGGAACTTTGCATTTAAAATAATCAAAACAAGCCCCTCAAAAAGTTTTGGAAAACTAGCAATTAAGCTTTCTGTGGCAAAAACATCCCTCTGGAAGAAACTTGAAGGTGCAAACCTGGTAGTGAGTCTCCAGGTTGTGCTCCAAAGTAATCTTTGAAATGCTGAAAACTTGGGTGGAAATTCCAATACTAGAAATTTGGCTTCCTTGCAGGGTCTGTGCCTCTCTGTGAGCTTCAGACTTCTTCCTGCTCCCCTTTCTGGATGCCATGTGCTCTCACAGGGACCACAGCTTCCCTCCTAGCCCTGGTCCCAGCAGAGGGCCTTGCTGTGTAGCACTAGTTCCACCTGTGGCAACACACACAAACTCCCTGTACTTCAGATTAGGCATTGGCATGATTTTTAAATGGCAGCTTCCTGCAAACTTCCAGTACCTTATGTATCATGAAACCTAACTGACATTATCGGGGGCAGTGTCTCCCATAATGTGTAAAGAACAAGGTAGTTTTTGCCTACCACAGTGTTATATCGGAGGCAGTGACCTCCATATGTTGCACTATGGGTGTACGTAATTATCGGGGACAGTGTTTCCCATAATTGTTCTATGCTTATCACGCAATGTCATCTGCGAAGCTTGATGGTTAGTATCTAACATGGATTAATTTCCTGCAGTCCTATTTTTTCACTCTCCTGTGGTGATGCAGATACAAACTTCAGTCTGTTATGTACATCCTTAGACTCTTCCTTCTCCATAGGCTGAACTGTTTCAAATAGCTGTGCTGTCTTGAATTGGCTTCTTGCCTCCAGTCACGGGAGTGGTGCTTGAGTGTTTAGTGGAAACTAGACTAGTTAGACTGTGTGCTCTGTGGTGTAGTAAACTTCCTTCAAATCAGTTACAAAGACCTGAGGAATTAAAGGTGAGTGTAGGGCTTGGGGCTGACAGCTGTGTGGAGGGCTCTGGTCACTGCTCTGGATGGGTACACGTAACATTTTGAGAGGCTGGCCTGCTGTGGCACTGGGAGGGTGCTCGTGTGTGTGCATGGGCTGCTCACTCTCCAGTTCTGGCTGGAAATTCCAGTCTTGCCCCCTGGGTGTTGCATGGAGGGAGGAAAATCAGTGGCAGCTTTCTAATGGTGCTGCTATGGTGTGTGACGTGAAGCTGAGCACTGCTGATGTGTGACACCGGCTAAACTGTGCTGCCAGTTCCCAGTGGCTGTTACCAGTCCTGTACTCTGCAGTTTGATCTGGCATTTAAACCTAACCTACAGCTTGGTTTTAACCTAAACTCTGCAATTTGATCTGGCATTTAAACCTAACCTGAGCGAGTGACCTGAGCCCCAGCAGTAGTCTTTGAGGGAAAGAACATTGTTCAGCTGGAGCTCCACAAGGAGCAGGCAGGGACCGGCCCCCAGCTTAGTTACTGAGCTCAGTGCTCACCAGCTTGGAGGGCTGGATTTTCATCGGTCTGTAGAAACCTGATGCCCAGGCTTGTGCAACTTGTTGCTCTTCCTTAACTTCTCTTAACTCCCTAACTTCCTACAGCCCTGTCTGTGTTAGTGTTTCCTAGTGACATTTCTCTGGATGGCATCTAAGAGCTGCTGTCTGGGAGTCCTCACTGTGGTGTTTGCATGCATCTTGATGTCAGACTTAATCTTGTGCTTTATAGCCAGCAGAGAGAGACAAAAGACAAAGCTTGCCTCCTGGCTAGGCAGCACAGCCGTGACTACTGGGATGTTGGGATGCCTTGCTCAGTGCTGGCATCTGACTGCTGTGGGGTGCTAAACTGTTTCTGGATTACCTGCTGTTTGCTTCAATAAAGTATTTTTGAAGCTTGAACACTCAGCTTCTCTTGTGGGGTTCTGGATTACCTGCTGTCTGCTTTAATAAAGATTTTGAAGCTTGAACACTCACTTTCTCTTGTGACTTCTTGCAAAGCCGTGATGCTGTTGTGGCATTGTGGCCATGGGTGAGCTTGGGCAGCTGGAGGGGGGCTGTTCCATCAGGGCTGGTACCTGGCAGCTCCAGTACCACCTAGTTGCTGTGCAGTAGCAAATCTGAACTTTACAGTGCTGCTCAGCTGAGTCCTGCCTCATCACAGACAAATGCAGTAAGGACTGGTAATGAGGTGGAGGAGCATAACTCTATGCAAGCCCCCAGACCTCCTCTTCCTTTCATGGCCATGTCCTTACCTCCTGCCTCTCTGTCACAGCATTTACTCTGAAAAGCCTGTGGTGTATGGATGAATGATGGGAGAAGGATGAAATGGCAGGTTTCCCCCTGGCCGTGGCCTTGCAGGTCTCTGCTGTTGAGAAGGTGGCTGGACGGGCCTGTGGGTGGCTGTGTCCCAGGTAGCCAGCACTTTCTCCTGCCTTGTCCCTGCCTCTCATCCTGCAGGTCCCGTGGGCCAAGGTACACATGCAGATGTGGATACTGCTTAAGAGCCCCGGGGAGCTCTGGGAGGGCAGGAGCTGCCTCCTCAGCCCCTGAGGCCTGTTCAGGTGAGACCGCACCAGTCTGGGGCTCTGCATTTAAATATGTTCAGTTTCTCTCTGCTGTCCTTCCCCCTCTCTCATGCCGGTCTCACCTTCTGCTTTACAAACACCACATCCCAAGAAGTCGCACTGTTTGGGTGAGTGGCAGCTTCTGCAGGATCCCAGCTCAGGCTTTATGGGCTGTCCCGGCATAGCTCTGGTCCCTCCTCTTCCCCCGGGGATGATTTACTTGTTGGAAAGACGTCGTTTCCCGCAGCTCCTGCCCGCGCCTGGCAGGGCTCTCTCCCTGCGGTAACTGTGCAAAGCGTCCCGAGAGGCCGGGCCGGGGCTGCGGGAGCCCTGTTGCGGCCAGGCAGCACCAGCCCCGCCGGGGCAGAGGGAACGGGGAACAGCCCCTTCCAACTCACCTGGGAGCAGGGATTTTTGGCAGCGCAGGGCAGCCCGCGTCCCCGGTGCAGCGGATCGGTCCCGGGGCCTGGCGCTGCTCCGCGGTGAGTCTGTCTGTCCGTGCGTCCATCCCCGTGCTCATCCATCCGCTTGTCCGTCTGTCCGTCCTCAGCCCCGCCGTTAC
>VZTF01002402.1:1120185-1145138 GCA_013397755.1 Cnemophilus loriae
GGAGGAGGGCGAGCTCTACCCGGGGGAGCAGGAGCACCGCGGCGGCAACCCCGGCACGCGGACCCCGGCACACCGCCCGAGCCGGAGGAGGTCCGCCCGGGTGTGAGGCCGCACCCCGCGCCCGGTGCCCGCTGTCCCGGGGGTGATCCCAGCCGCGTCCCGGACGTCCTCGGCGTCGATCGTCGCACCCCGCCCCGGCAGGTGTGCGGGCTCGTCCCGCCTGCCATGCCGGCTGTCTGGAGTGCCGCCGTGTCCGTCCTCGCCCTCCGGTGACGCTGCAGACCCGGCGCAGGATGCGGTGGCAGTGGCGGTGAGCGCAGAGGTAAGGAACGAGGCGCGACCCCATGGTTGGGGGTGCTGCGAGGGGCAGGGGGGTTCAGGGCTTGGCACTGTGCTGCTGCCCGGTTGACATCTTGAGTGTGCCGGTGTGTTGGCACCGTGCTCCGCAGTACTGCGAGCTGCGGTGCTGCCCTCGTGCTCAGGCACTGCGGGACTGCTCAGTCCCGGCCGGCAGCATGCCTGACCTCCTGCTCCAGCTGCCAGGGCAGAGCAGACAGCAGGGTCTGGTGTGAGTGGGTGCCTGGTGCCCTTGAACTCTCCTAAACCACAGCGGAAGCTGGGGGAAGGTTTTGTTGTTTTTTTTTTCCTGGAGAAAAGGCAGCTTTGCTCTTCCTCTTCCCTGGGCTCGTGGGAGCTGTGGCACTGAACAGAGGATCCTTGTCTTCGGGGGCCAGCCCCGTGCCTCGGGGTGTTGTGCTGTGGCCGGAGCCCCGGGCAGCCGTGAGGCGCGGGGAGCCTCTGACCACCGGCCCAGCAGGCAGCACCATGGCTGGGTCCAGCCGTGTTGTAGCAATTCTTCTCCGAACAGTCCAGGACCGTTGAGTACTTTTGGTCTTTGTTGGTTTTGCTTTTTTTAATAAAAGTTTTAAGTTAAACTTGGTAAGGTGGTGCTGATAGTCCAGACAAGGATCCCAGCGTGCCAGGAAAATCCTGCTCGGCTTCTCCCAGCGTGATCAGACTCCTTGCCCTCTCTGAAGCAGCAGCTGGGGAGGGGGTTTGGCGGTGGCCAGAGGAGCCCAGGCAGGGACAGTGTCTCTGGCGGCAATGCTGGGGCTGGGCTGTCTGGGCAGGACAGGCTGGGGCAGAGCCGGGTGCTGGCACTTCCCCACACCCTCACCTCCCTGGGGCCACTTGGTGCAGCGGGCACACCGGGGTGTCCCGGTGCTGCTGGGCTCCGGCACGGGCTCAACACCCTGCAAAGGGTGTCCCTCTTGCCGGGTGCTGTGGGCTCTGGAGGTTCTGCATTCCCCCCTCTTACTCAGCCGTTCATTGAGCTGGCTCAGGGCAAAGCTTTCAACAAAGTTTTTGGGCTCTGCGCTTTGCAAAAGTCTCCTAAAAACAGGACCTTCCTCGTGGGGGTGTCTTTGAGCAGGTCTGTGCTACCAGGCACCTCTTTAGGGAGAGAGTCCAGGACGGACCCCGGGTGCTGCACACCCATCCTCAGCTGCAGCCCCGCTCCCACTGCCAGCCCCGTGCCCACTGGTCCCCGCAGGGAGTGGGGGGGGAGAAGCAGCTTCCACATCCCCCGTCGGGCCGCGCCGAGGCCTGGGGGTGCAGGGTGGGGGCTGTGCAGGCTGTGCAACCTGTTACCAGCCCCTGGAGCTACCGGAGCCTCGTTAGCCAGGTATTTGTTAGTGCAGGGTGGGGTGTAGTGGGTATGGCTGGGGGGGCTGGCGATGCCTTCCTCGGGCAACCAGGCTGCTGCCCCACTGTGACTCGGCCTCCCTGGAGCAAGGGGGGCCCTCATGAGCAGAGGAGCAGCCCCCACGGGACCATGAACTACTGTGAGCTTGTAGCCGAGCCGTGTCCCAGCCAACTGCAGGCCAGACTTGACACCGTGCCTCAGTTTCCCCCTCGGAGATTCCCATCCTGCCGCTGGAGCCCACCTGGGTTTTGACTTCAGTTGTGTCCATGAGGGATGGTAGCTGTCAGGGGCAAAGCATCCTGGGGCCATTGCCCACTTGTATGGGTTTTGGGGGACAGGAGGAGGCTCTGCTTCATGCACAGCCCATGCCAGGACAGGAAGACAGGAGAAAGTCTTGTTCCATCCCTTTGCTGTGCAGCCCTGGGGGAGGGCTACTGCTGGTGCTGCAGCCTGGCTAATTAGGGTGCTGTTAGTTAGTGCTAATGATCGGCAAATACTGAATGGTCTGGCCAGGATGCTGTGCTGCTCTGCTGCTGGGGAACTGTGAGGATTGAGCCTTCATCCCCCACCCCTTCCAGCTCTAGGGGTCCCAACTCACCTGCTCCCAGCCTAAAGGGGAAATGCTGCTGTGTGGATGTGGCTTTGTGCCAGTCTGGCCTGAGACCTGACAAACTCATTTTGTGCCAGCTGCAGCCTGGCCCAAGGACACATCCTGTACTGGGGTGGAGATGGGGGTACCGCTGGCAGCATCCCCGAGGTGGAGGGGCCGGTTGGACCCAGGGCTCAGGGTGTGTCCTGGTGCCCCCCTTCCATGCCAGGACTGGGGGCAAATCTCACCTGGGGGGCAGGTCCACAAAGGCTCTTCCAGCTGCCTTGGCAGGGCAGGTCATGACTCTGGATTCAGGGAGACTTCCCATAGCTTAACCCCCAGGAAGTCTGGAGCATCTGGGGTGGACAGATGGGGGTGCCAGGCAGAGAGACCCTTTCTGACCTCTCCCACTTCACCCCAGGGGGACCCTGTGAGCGGTGTCACCTGAGCCCTGATGTTTTGCCCCCTCACACGCTGGCCGGTTTGCTGCAACACTGGGGCTGGCACTGCTAAGGGGCCCTGCAGCGCTGTCCCTGCGGCCCAGGTGAGATCAGCGTGGGGGGCCAGCAGGCACAAACCAGTCTTGCATCAGGGCAGGGTGGCAGGGTCTCTACAGTGGCGGTGACACCAAGGCTCAGTGATGCCAAGCCTGCTGCCCTCTCCACCTCCCCAGCAATGAGGGTGCCAGGGACTGTTGCTTTGCATGTTTGTCCCCCAAAACACTGCACTGTGACACTGCCTTGGTGGGAGAGCTTGGGGCTGAGGTGAGGATCAGTTATGGGGTCATCAATTGCTGCCCATGCCGGCGAGCTGGGAGGTGCAAGACAAGCTGAGCCCGCCCCAGCTCGACCCGCGGAGCGGATTTAGCAGAGGAAAGAGGCTTAGAGAGGGGATTGGGGTTGCGCCGGGATGGGGGGGCCCTCCACATGCCTGTGTCTTTCCTTCCCACACAGCTACTGCTGCAGGCAGGGGCTCAGAGCAGGGGATGCTCTGTGCTGGGGGGCAGGATCAGGCCATGGGGCCAGGCTCTGGGAGCCCAGAGATGGCAGCAAGGAGGAACCTGGCACCTCGGCCTCCCCGGCCACCCCTGCCACGAGGGTCACCAGTCCTCCATGCTGGCCCCCCGAGACCTCCTGCTTGCTCCATCCGGCCAACCAAGCAGCATCAGGTGCCAGCACTGAGGGAGGTAAAGCACCCACTGGTATGGGCGTACATGGGGTGGCACAGTCCAGCGAGGGGCTGTGGACAGCCCGGGGAGCTGGGTGGCAGCAGCATCCCACGGGTGGGCAGGATGCAGGCGGCAGCCCTGCCTCTGGTGGGAGCGGGGTGTGTTTTTACGCGTGGATATGTGCGTGTCTGCACACCTGCGCCGTGGCAGCCGGGCTGGGGAGTGTGTCACCACAATTTGGGGCCACCCTCGGGGCCCTGCCAGGGCTGAACAAGCCAGCCCGGGGTGACTGTGCGGCTGCCTTGCTGCCGCCGCAGTCAGTGAGATCACTTCCAGGCGACACAGCTGCCAGGAAGGTGGCAGGAAGGTGGCAGGCGGGCTACGACGGTGAGCAGGGTGATGTGATGGAGGTGAGTGGGGGACCCCATCCCCATCTGGGAGCTTGTTTTGGAGACCCGCCACTTTCTGGGGCCCTCTGTGTGGGGTGGTGGGTTTGGAGGATGCTGTGGCACTGGTCCCAGGGATGTGGGGCCGAGTGTGGTGTCCCAGAGGGTTGGGGAGAGCCAGTGTGCCCACAGAGGGGAGGGACACCTTGTGTTCAGTGTGACTGTCGCACCCTGGAGGGTAGAAGACAGTACACGCCATCCAGTGGGTGTCATTGTGGTGGGACCCCCCCCGCAGGGTGGGAATTGCGGGCAGGTGAGTCAAGGCTGGCAGGGCACGATGCCATTTGTCCCCTTGTAGGGTACCTAATCATTTTGGTGTCAGTTAAGCCTGGGCAGGCCAGGAGGACCCGATGTATGGGGGTGTGACTCAAATCCATGCCCAGGGCTGTGGGGACAGGGGCTGTCCCTACTCTTCCCCACAGTATCGCCTTCACTGGGCAGGCTGGTGAGGGTTTTGGGGCAGCACGGGGCGGCTGGGTCCGGAGGGAAGGTGGCATAGCACGTGCATCAGTCACCGTCCCGTGGCGTGCCAGCGCGGTGACGCCGGCGGGCCGTGCGCGGGGGCGGCTCGCTGCTCCCACGCCGCAGGCTCGGCCCGCCTCGGCTCCACGGCTGAGCTCACCCCCGTGGTATGGCAGGAGGAGTCGCCACGGGGCTGTCCCCGCCCGGCCCCTCAGCCAGGGCAGATGCCCACCGGGACTGGGGGTGTTTGTTTCTCCGAGGGAGGGAGAGGGGAAGGGGGAGCGGGGCACGCTCTTGCCCCCTGCCTTGGCTCGTTGACAGCCTGGTGTCACTCCGGCTACACCAGGTTCTCAGGGCTCTGTGGGGGGAACAGTGAGGGGTCGTGGGGATGCTTCTGGGGGTCAGAATGGGGCATCCTGCCCTGTGGAGTTGGCATGAGGAGCAAAATGGTCCCTGGGGACTGTGCTGTGCCCCAAAGGAGAGNCCCAGGGGGCTGGGAGAGGGACTGTGGCTGGGCACCGTTGGGGTACAGGCCAGTCCCGATGTGCAGGTGGGGGGGTTCCCCATCCAAGGGGGTGGCTTCCTGCTGGGGGCTGTGCCAGCTGCAGCAGCGCCTGGCAGAGATCTAGGAGATCCCCAGCCCCCTGCGAGGAGGTGGGGGGAGAGGACTGATCCTGGCGTGGCCTTCCGACCCCCATCCCAGCGGCACCCCCCGGGGCCTGGCTGCTATCCCAGCCCTGCCGTGCTTGCGCCAACGCTGCCGGTCGCTGCGGAGCAGCCATCTTCCCAGTGCATCCCATCCCCCTCTGCCTGCGCAGGGAAGCGGGAGGGATGCTGGGGATACTGCCAGCGCCAGAGCCCCCCCATCCCTCCGCAGGTGCCTCCCTACCCATCCTGCCTGCCATAGAGCCCTGGCTGCTTGACGATGGTCCCCCCTCATCCTCCTCCTCCGCCTGGCTGCCTAGTGCACCGTGCCGGGGTGCGGGGAGAAGGGGGCTGCGAGCGCGGCGCTGGTGCTGGCGGAGATGCCACCACCTCTCCACTCAGGAGCCGGAGCAGAGACAGAAGGTGTGCGGTTGGGCTGCCGCGCCAGGAGGAAGCCAGTGGTGCCAGGCTGGGATTGGGGTGAGGACAAGCGCTCAAGGGGCTGCCCCCCTTCTCTTCTCCCTTTTCGTCCGCATCCCTCCATCCATCCTCCTCCCCCACCCCCACCATTGCTGTCGCGGTCACCTTCACCCTCTCGCTGTTTTCCGGAACTGCAGCAACTTTCTGCCATGTGATCCCAAACCCGGCTCCAGCCCTCGCCGCCCCCAGGCAGACGCGGGCGTCTCTGCAGAGCCCCCCACTCGCTGCTGCGCCGCAGCCGCCGCCTCAGCCATGGGCGAGAGATGCGACTACCAGCGCTTGAGCAGCACCGAGGAGGAGGAGGAAATGCTCGGCCCCCTGCCCCACAGCTTCTCGGACAGCACCGGGCAGCGGGCCCTGCGGCTGGGCAGCAGGCGCCCCACGCCACCCCCGCGGCAGGACATCGCCCCGGGCATGCTGTGCCGGCGGGTTAGTGGGGTGGGGAATCGGTAGAGGAGGAGCAGCGGGGGCACCTGGCTGAGCTTGATGGTCTCAGGATGGGCGTGGGTTGGCAGCTGACATGGAGCACCGGGGGTCCCTGCATGGCATCTCCCCTCTGGAATGTGCAGTACCCCGCAGCATCCGGACCAGCATGACACCCCCACCTTCCTCGGCTGCCTTCCTCGGCTGTGCTCCCATTCTGACCCACGGGAGGGGGGCTGCCTGCTGCTGCTTGCTGGGGAAACTGAGGCATGGGAGAATGGTGTGCGGCAGCGAGGCTCAGCCAAGCCTGGCACAGCTCGTAGAGGGGGGTCACAGTGCCCAGCACAGGATGCCGTCCCCCAGCTGCAGCGCTGCAACCAGACGGTGGCCCCGCAGGCTGCCATCCCCACGTGGGGGTATCCCTGGGGGATGTCAGGCTTTGCATGGATGTGGGGATTGTGTAGGTGCAGGGGGCTTGAGGTGTAGGACAGGTATTGTTGTGTCATTCGGGATAGATGTGATGGGGGGGGTGGGGGAAAGGTAGAGAGGACCGACCCTCTACGCGCCAGCTCGGACGGGTGTGTGCGCTGCCAGGCTAGCGCGGAGGCGAGGAACATGCCACAGCGGGGGTGGGCACCCGTGGGCGCGCAGGGGGCAGGCGGCTCCAGGTGTGCGTCGGGCGGAGGCGGGAGCAGGACGGTGCCGCCGGCGGCGCCGCGGTGTTTGCGCACGTGCGGCCGGGCAGGGCGGCAGCCGGGGGGTGCGCGGAGGGGACGTGCGTGGGGGGCGGCTGCGGTCGTGCAGGTGGCGGAAGGCACGCGGGGGGATTGCTCCTGTGTGGTCCTGGGGTGCACGTGAGCGTCCTCACCACGCACCGTGCATGAGCCTGGGTGCACGTAGAGTGCATCCCTGGCGCTGCAGGGATGGATGTGCATGGCAGGGGCGTGCAGGGCACCAAGGGCCGAGCACCAGCACCTAGACCTAGCGGGTCTAGGAGGTTTGTGACTTCCCCACCTCAGGATGGAAGTTTGCTGGCAGGACTCCTTGCCCAGCTCAGAGTCGAGGTTGCAGGATCACTCCCTGTGCCTGTGGGTCTATCGCAGAGAGGGAAACTGAGGCACGGAACCTCCCCTGGCATGGTGGGCAAAGCTGAGTTCCCCAATCCCTTTTGGAAACCTCTACTCCCGCTGTGAGCACTGGACTGAGCAGCCTCACCTGGGATTTGGGGGTGCAGGAGGCAGTGCACTCGGTGCCAGTCCCAGTGGGTGCCATTTCTGTGTGATGAGGGTGATGCTCTGTCAAGGCAGGGCACCCCCCCCACTCCCGGTGTCCCCTGAGCTGGGACGGGGGAAGCTGGCGCGTGGCAGAGGTTGGTGCCGAGGGCACTGTGCCCAGTTGTCCCCAGTCAATGGGCTTGTTGTGCCCGATGCTTCTACTGCCGGGTGCCAGCTGGGATCCCAGTGGCAGTGGAAGCCCCAGTGGAGACTCCTCCTGGGGATGCACTGAACTCCCTTTTAGCTGCCCCCCTGGCACAGCAATGGCCACGGTTTGGGGGGGCCAGGCAGGCGGGGGCTGTGGCAAGAGGTTGCTGTGGGTCTTTCCTCTCTCACGCTGTGGCTGCCGGCGTGGCCAGCTGTTCTCCCTGGGGAGCCCGCGGGCGGACAGCACTGCTGGAGTTGGGTGCCAGCCCCTCCAGGGAAGGGGAGCGAACCCCAGGGTGCTGGTGGCGCCCCACGGCAGAGCCCCGTGGGGACTGGCAGCTGGGCAGCGGATATGTTTGCCGAGCCAGAAACTCCCCCCGCAGTGCCCATCGCCCTGGCATCATGCCTGTGGCCTCGGTTGGGGAGCAGAGAGCCGGATGTCTCTTCTGCCTCCCTCCCTCCCCGCTTCCCTGGGGGGAAACTGAGGCCTGGGAGCTTTTCCCAAGGCCGGGGCGAGTTTCCATGGCAATGGGAGCGGGGGTCCGGGCTCCCAGCTGCCGGTGACCGCCGAACAAGGGAGAAAGCGGGACATTGATGGGAGCCCGGCCCCTTGGGCGCGCGTCCCAGCCCGGCTGAAAATAACCCTCCTGGGCAGCGCTGCGGGCAGGCGGCCGGGACCGAACCCCGCTGGCAGAGAGGGGTCCGCAGGAAGCAACTCCAGCCAGGGGAGTGACCCCCAGCCCTGCCTGCCGCCACCCCCCGCCCCGGCCCCGTTGCGTTGNGGCGGTCGAGCCCAGGGGACATCTCTGTAGCGCAAATGAAGGGACTGCGGGTGCCCTGGCTGCTGTAAGCGGGCTCCGCCGTGGGACGCCGGCACCGGGGAAGGGACATCAGCGGTGCCAGGGGCTGGCGGCGGGCAGCCAGGCAGGATGCGACGCTTCCAGGCTTTGCACCGATCCTTCCCTTTCCTCACCCGCTTCCGCCTCTACCGAGTAAGTGCCGACCCTCGCCGCGGGCAGCCCCTACGCTGGCCGTCACCCGGCCCTGTCCCCGTCGCCTGCGAGCAGGGGAGCCGCAGCTCCCTTCGCCCCGTGTGGCCCTGCGTGCCCCCATGCGCCCCCGTGCCCAGCTGCTCGCCGCGCCCGCCGTATTTTTAGCCCAGTGCCGAGGATTGTAATTGCGGTGACGCGGCCGAGGGAGCCGAGCACAGCGGGTGAAGACGCCAGGGGCCATGTCGTCTCCCAGGGAAGAGGAGAGGATGGAGGGGGCTGCCGCGCTATGGAGCTGGGATGGCAGGTCCCAGCCTCCCTCCCGCTCTCAGCAGGAGGGGGCAGAGCCATGTCCCTTTCCAGAAAGGTGGTGGTGAAAGTGGGGGAGAGCTGTGACAACAGGCAGGGATGGGGAGTGGGGGAGAGCATGGGGCTCCGTCCTTCCCTCTCTGTGTCCTAGCACGGCTGGGGGCTGATGCCGGCAGCACTGGGCTGCCCTGTACCTCAGTGCTGGAGCAACAGGACCCTCCAGATGTTCCTCTCTGCCCCCTCCCTGTGTCTGCCCAGTGAGGTGCCACCATCTGTGGCAGAGGAGGCCCACTATGAGTCTGTACTTCAACTGAGCCAAGTGTGCGGGCATGCCAGGGAGCCAAAGTGGCTGTCCCTGCTGGAGACAGCTGTCACCTCCCTGCTCAGCTCCTCCAGCTGAGCAGAGAGAATTGGGCAGGCACATCTGTCCTGAGCCTTTGCCTCCTCCTGTGTCCCTGGCACCTCTGACCAGGGGATAGCCTGTGCTGGAATGGAGGGGTGGGCTGGTATTTCTGTGGGCAGGACAGGGCAGACTGGGGGTCCTGCTGATGGGGTGCCTCTCCCGGCCTCCCCCAGAGAGATAGTGACAGGCTCAGGAGATTACTCCACTAGTATCCCTCGCAGCAGCACCCCAGCCTTGGTTCTGAGCCCCTCTGGGTGACACCCCAGTGGGCATAGGGCAGAGGAGAGCGGAGCAGGGTTGCCCCTAACCCGATATTGTGTCCCAGCAGAGGCTGAGCTGTAGCATGCAGGCAGAGGAGGGCACGGACTGGCTGCTGGAGCTGCTCACCGAGCTGCAGCTGCAGCAGTACTTCCTGCGCATCCGAGACGAGCTCAACGTCACACGCCTCTCCCACTTCGAGTACGTCAAAAATGAGGATCTGGAGAAGATCGGCATGGGACGCCCCGGTGTGTACATACTCCCCCAAAACCTCTCCCCTTACCCCCGGCTGGATGTGCAGCATCTTTTGGGAAGCCCTCAGGAGCATATGTGGCTGGAGGGGACCCCTACCCCAGACTGGCTTGTGACAGTCACTGAATCCCTGTGTCCTGCAGGCCAGCGGCGGCTGTGGGAGGCAGTGAAGCGGAGGAAAGCCATGTGCAAGCGGAAATCCTGGATGAGCAAGGTAGGGATGGGAGAGGGACAGGTGTGGCAGAGAAACTGAGGCAGACAGGAACAGCTGGACCCCTCCCTGTACCCTTTCGGGGTGCCTGGCTCCCCCACGTCCCTGGAGGCTGACAGGGAAATGGGCAGAAGCCCCTGCCATCCATGCCCTGCCTGTGGTGTGACCCTGCTGGTGTGCACCACAATCCCACTCAGGCTCCTGGGTCACTTCCCAGCAAAGGACAACCCTGCTACCCCAGCACTTGGAAAATTCATTCCCCTCATGTTATTTGCCTCTTTGTCAGGAAACTTGTTTGCCGCAAGTGAACCAGAGAGCCTTGCTCCAGACAGCTCTATAGGCAGCAGTGGTGCCCAGGACACTGCCCACCCTGCTGCCTCACAATGAGGGGGCAAAGCCTTGTGCTTTGGACCTGCAGGCTGGACACACTGTGACAGAGGACCTTGGGATGCCCTGATGCCATCCCATCCAAAGCTGGTGCTGCTGGCACCCTATGGCACCAGGCACCCCAGAACAGCAGAGTGTGGCAGAGCCCAGTTTGCCAGCTGGGCACTGGGTCATGGCCTCTCCCCTGCATGACTTGTCTGTGCTGGGACATGGTCAGAATGGGCTTTTAATAGAAAGCTACTTCTATTAAAGAAGAAATGGCAGAAATGCCATGTCCCACCCCAGACACATGCTGGGCCCAGCCCCCGCGCACCCTGCATCAAGACTGGGATGGACCCTGTCCCATGGGGCACATCATCCATCCCAGCTGAGGGAGATGGAAGGAGAGCCCATCCCCTCTGAGCAGTAGTAGCCAGCACACATTGCAAAGCCCACGTCGCTGCAGGGATGTGTCACCGCACTCGGCCCAAGCTGGAGGTTTCCCTTGGCTTTGTGCCCAGGCACATTGTGTGGCCTCAGCCTGGCCAAGGAGTGCCCAGGGCCCTCTGGCTACCAGCCTGGTTTGCTGTGGCTGCTGGGGAACTGCTGTGGAGCTGCTGCAAGAGGAACAACCCCTTCCCTCCACGGGAATCACAGCTCAGTGTGCCAGCAGCTGGAGGAATAGAGCCTTCTCTGGGTCATCACCAGTTAGGGGTCATCACCAGTTAGAGGTCATCACTAGGTTCCAGCCCGTACAGCCCAGGCAAGGGGTTGTGCCAGCACTTCTCTCTTACAGACCCAAGGGCTTGGGGTGTTTCCATGCCCATGTTTCACCTTCCTCCATGTCCCACAGGTGTTCAGTGGGAAGCGCCCAGAGTCAGAGCTGCCACCCCAGCCCCAGAGTACCTTCCGCAAGCCCCCCACGCCACCACCCCCTGAAGCTGGGGGCCAACACTCCCTCACCTGCCTTGTGCGAGAGCGGGACCTCTCAATTTTTGAGAAGCTGGGTGACGGCTCCTTTGGTGTCGTGCGTCGCGGCGAGTGGTGCACACCTGCCGGCAAGACGGTGAGGGGCTGCTCTGGGGGGTGGGGAGCCAGGCAGTGGGACCACCCACAGGGGAAGACACTTCCCAGCTCATCCCTGCTTTGGCCATAGCTGAATGTGGCAGTGAAGTGCCTCAAGACAGATGTGCTGAGCCAGCCGGAGGCACTGGATGACTTCATCCGGGAGGTGAATGCCATGCACTCCCTGGACCACAGGAACCTCATCCGCCTGTATGGCGTGGTGCTCTCCCACCCCATGAAGATGGTGAGTATGGGGGGATGGGGCTGACCCAAATGACACCCCCATGGAGGGTCCCACATGATGGCATGAGCAAAACCAGGCTGGGTCCGTACCCCAAGTCCTCTGCTGGCATCCCCAGTAGGGCATAAGAAGGCTGGAAGCCAGCCCAACCAGGGTGGCCCTGGGCTGACGCACTTGCTGTCCTCACCCCATGGCCCAGGTGACAGAGCTGGCCCCACTGGGCTCCCTCCTGGACCGCCTGCGGAAGAACCAGGGCCATTTCCTTATCTCCACCCTGTGCCAGTATGCCATCCAGGTGGCCAAGGGCATGGCCTACCTGGAGTCCAAACGCTTCATCCACCGCGACCTGGCTGCCCGGAACATCCTGCTGGCCTCCAATGATCTCGTCAAGATTGGGGACTTCGGTCTGATGCGGGCCCTGCCCAAAAATGATGATCACTACGTGATGCAGGAGCATCGCAAGGTCCCCTTTGCCTGGTGAGCCTTGGGGAGGGGGAGACCTGGAGGTGCAGCACCCATGGCCTTCTGATGCTCATGTCCTTCCCCCTGTAGGTGTGCTCCTGAGAGCCTGAAGACACGCACCTTCTCCCACGCCAGTGACACCTGGATGTTTGGAGTGACTCTCTGGGAGATGTTCACCTATGGTCAGGAGCCTTGGATCGGCCTCAATGGCAGCCAGGTAGGCGTACAGCAGGGACCTGCCCCCTCGTCTCACCCCGCTGGTGCTGAGGGGGGTCTGGGACACCCTGACAGCATGCCCTGTCCAACAGATCCTGCACAAGATAGACAAGGAGGGTGAGCGGCTGCCACGGCCTGAGGACTGTCCCCAGGACATCTACAACGTCATGCTGCAGTGCTGGGCGCACAAGCCTGAGGACCGACCCACCTTCGTGGCCTTGCGAGACTTCTTGGTGGAGGTGGGTGAGCAGGGAAGAGGACAGAAGCCCCAGCACTCTGTCCTGCCAGCTCTGCTCAAGCATGGATAGAGCTAAGAATATTGCCAAGGTGGGAGGTGACATGGGGAAGCTCAGGCCAGGCGGCCCTGCAGGCTGGGAGGTGGAGGGTGGTGACACAGTCACAGGAGGAGACACCTGGTTGCTGCCTTGCCATCAAGCACCCCAGGGTTGTCACAGCTGAGGAGGGGCTAGTGGTGATGCTGTCTCTTGTCCTTTTTGGGGGCCTTCCAGCCCTCCTTGGGGCTGGGCCTGGCCTCAAAACAGGGTGGACATGGGGGACTGCGTCCCCTATCCTCATCCACCTCTCCCCCAGGCTCAGCCCACCGACATGAGAGCGCTGCAGGACTTTGAGGAGCCAGACAAGCTGCACATCCAGATGAACGACATCATCACGGTCATCGAGGGCAGGTACTGCATGGGAGGGTGGCAGGTATTGTAGAGGGGGGAATGCACTGCCTGCCAGCCTTCATAGGGATAGAGAATGGGGAGACTGTGGGCACTGGCAGAGCTATGGGAAGCAGGAATGGGAAGGGGTGGCTCTGCCCCTAGCACACCCTGCGAGTGGGCAGAGCTGGTATGTTTGTGGTCGCCCAGGCAGCACAGCGTCGTGGGGCCACCCCAGTGTGGGGGGCACAGCCCTGCCCACACTGCCCACAGCCCTGCCCGCACCATCCCTGCTGACTCACCCCACTGTGCCCGTGGGTTTGCCCCGGGAAACCGCACGCCCCAGGGCCGCTCCCTGCTGATAGTGGTGGGGACGTGCTGCCAGCAACCCGGAGACTTGCTGCTGTCATCGGGCTGGGAGAGGCACCGTGGGACTTGGTACCATGCTGGCAGAACCCGCTGTGCTGTGGGTTCCTCAGTCCCTGCTGACCAGGCCGGGGCACAGCCACCCCTCCTGCCCCAGGGACCTGGGACTGGAGTAGGGGGCCCTTTTGTCCCTGCATCCCTATCCCAGGATGAGCCTGTCACCTTCCAGCTGGGGGAGAGCGGGGACCTCCCAAAGGAGTTCAGTGTCCCCGCGCTGGTGCCGGCCTCCCACCTCCGAGGGGAGGAGGAGGAGGAGGAGGAGGAGGGCTCTGTCGCCGTCCCTCCCTGTCCCCCGCCCCGGGCCGGCTCCCCGCGGTTAGTCACAACCCGGGGTGAATCAGGCCGGGTTTGTGTGTCTGCAGGGACCGGCTGCTCCCGGTCCGCCGCCGCGGGGATGACTCTTGCCCAGGGTCTGGCGGTTTAATTGCAGGGAGGGGAGGGGAGGGGAAGCGGCGTCGGCGGAGGGAGGGAAGGAGCGGCGGAGGGCGGTGCGGACGCGCCAGAGCGCCTACATCGTCCCTGCCGCCGCATCGCGGCCGGGCTGCGGGTCCGCGACCCCCGCCCCACCGCCGGCCCCAGGTGAGCCGCGGAGGGAAGGATGGAGCGGGAAGAGGGGCTGGAGGTTGCCTGTCGGTGGGGAATTGCCGGGAGTGGAGTAGAGCCGGGGCGCAGCTTCCCTTGCCTCAGTTTCCCCGAGGGACGCCGGTCCTTGGTGACCCCCGGTGGGTGGGTTTTGGAGGTGCGGACTCAGGGCACACGCGATGGGTTCAGCAGCCGGGGGGGTGGCAGGAGCCCCTGCGATTGCCGATACTCCTGGAGGGGAGCCCCCTCCCCGTGCCTCAGTTTCCCCCGCAGCGGCCGCCCCCCACCGCGCTGCCTGCGGGGATGCTCGGGCAGAGCTGGCGGGGGGGAGGGGGGGCCTCCTGCCGGGGGCCGCATCCGGCCCTGCCGAGGCCGCCCGGGGCACCATAAACACCCCCCACCCCTTTTCAAGCCCCTGCCTGTCGTTCGGCGGGCGCCGGGTGTGCGTACGTGTGTGTGGGCAGGGGCAAGGACCTCCCTGAAAGCCCCCCGGGGACCCAGCCGGCCGTGGGAGGGGGCTGTCGCGGGGAGAGGAGCCAGAGCAGCGCCGGAGCGGGTTTGTGCCGGTGGTCCGAGCTCGGGTTCGGTGGGACCGAGGCTGGGAGCAGGGAGAGTGGAGGGATGGTCTGGCTGCAGCATCCCTTCGTCGGGATCCGGCGGCGAGGGGCGCAGGGAGGGCGCGTGGAGGGGACCTCCTGGGGGAGGGAAGCCGTTCCCCCACCTCCCCCAGCCTGCCGCGGGTGAGGGAGGATGCCCGGTACCGGCTGGGCTCTGCCAAGGCTCTGGCGAGGGGTCCTGACACTGAGTAAGGTGGCTGGCTGGCGGCAGCGGGAAGGTAAACAGGAAAAGGGCTGAGCTGGTGGCCGGGGGTGACTCACAGGTGACTCCAGGAAACTGTGGGGCCCGTGCCAGCCTCGCCAGGCTGGCACCCACACTGCCACTGCCCCCTGCCCGCAGCACACCCTGCCCATGGGGAGTGGAGGGCCCTGACAGGCAGGGGAGTTGCTTAGGGTCAGAGCCCCCACACCATTTATTTGGCACAGTGCCGGGTGGGGTACACCACTTGGGATGCCTTTCCTTGCCCCATCCCTATTCCCCCCACCAGTCCCTCTGGGCTAGATGACCGCCTGGTCCCCCCCAGAAGTGGCTGCGTCCTGGGCAACTCCTTGGGGATACACTGGGGACCAGTACCCCAGGGTGGCCTGGCCCACTCAGGTGGCTCCAGGGAGACTGACAGGCTAAGCCCACCACCTGTCTTTTCTGCCCATCTCCTGCTGTCTGCACCAGCCTGCACAGGGCTCATTGATAAGGTAGGAAGGGAGTGAGGAAGACCCCACTGACCACCGTCCCCCATATGGGCCCCATCAGATGCCAAGCATGTTCCCTGTGCCATCCTGTAGTGGATGGGGCACAAAGGGATCAGTGACAAGCAGCTTGGTGTAGGCATCACCCCAAGGCTCCTGCATAACCTGAGGCAGCAAGGAGGAGGAAGGGGCATATCTTTTGGGACACAAGCACAGAGCTTTGTTCCCCACTACTTGCATTCCCAGCACCACCAGGTGCAGGGACCATGTGGGGTGGGAGCCAAAGCGTACTGCCAGTGTAGGGTTGGGATCCTGGGCACCCAGGTTCCCTTCCCGGTTGTGTCACCACATGCCTTCGTGGACTTGGACAAGTCACCTTGCCTCCTCCCCATCACTGGGGCAGGCACGTGTCAATCTCCCATCCCCTCATCAGTAACGAGGTCCTTTTTATTCCTTAGGGCCGAGAATTACTGGTGGCGGGGTCAGAATAAACGGACCCTAAAAGTGGGCCAATTTCCCCGAAACACGGTGACCTCGGTGGCAGGGCTGTCAGCCCACGACATCAGCCAGCCGCTTAAAAACAGCTTCATCCACACAGGCCATGGAGACACCAACCCGCAGCACTGCTGGGGGTTTCCCGATAAAATTGATGAGTAAGAAATTTTTTGTCTTCTCTGCATCCTCTGCTTGTTCCCTCCCTTCCCCACTGCCCATTGGGCTCGGGAGCAAGACGCGGCTTGGCTACTGCCCCCCTTTCCCCCCATGAAACATCTCTTTCTGCCCCTGCTGTATTGGGGAATGGTGGCTCTGGGTAGGACTCTGCAGCTGGACTAACTTCCTTGCCTCTTCCTACTAATGGGGTTAGGGATGTGGGGGGCTGCTGTGCTTGTGGCTTTCGTGGGGGGGAGACCTTTGTGGCTGTCCTGGGGCAGGGAGACACCAGTAAGCACCACCCCAGAGGTGGCCACATTACCCCAAAACACTTTTGGGGTGGCCCATTTAGCAGGGCTGCTGAATGTGCACAGCTTGCAGCCTTGTCCCCACGCTTCTAACAGCATGAGCCTTTTTGAAAAGCAAAACATGAAAAAAATCCACCAAAATGATTTTTTTCTCCACCCTGCTCCATCAGAAGACACCTGGCTGGACTGTGATGGGGCGGAGGGGGCTGAGTGCTTGTGCTCCAGTGTCCCACATACTCTCTGCCAGGTGGGACTGGTTGTGCAACAGTGAGCAGGAGCACCTTGGCAGGGAGCATGTGGGGGTCTCTTCCAGTACTGGGCTGGAGGGATGTGGGCGGTCAGCATGGTGGGGGACAGGATAGGATTTCAAAAACTGGAAAGCTCCTGGTGGGTAGGGCCAGCTCCTGTGCTAGGCTCAGTCTATCCCCTGGGATCATGATCCCGACTGCTGTTTGTTATCCCAGGCCTGGGACAGCTCTGCCGGTGGCCTCAGTCCCAGCCTGACCCCTCCACAGCAACCTGTGTCGCGGGCTGTGCCGACAGCCCTCGGAGGGCTGAACCGAGGCGCCGTGCATGCGGATCTGGCTCGTGCCCCGGCAGGCCTCCCCGCGCCCCGCTGCGTGGGCACGGGCGCTGGGTACGTGCTGCCCGGGCTGCCGAGAACGCACCGAGCTCGGCACACGCCCAAGCCTTCGGGCTGCGCCAGCTCCTGCCGGCTCCCTGGCTTGCGACGGCTCGCCCAGGCCTCCCGGCACCCACCGGCACGCAGTAGCGGGGCACCCTGCCTTGGGCACAGCATCGCCCTGCTGCTGGAGGAGTGTCCCGGGCACCGCACCCTGCACGAGCACCCTGGACACAGTGCCCTGCTTGCAGTCCTCTGGGCACAGTGCATCATGCACGTGGAGCCGGAGATGGGTGGGATGGCATTGGGATGGCACCAGGCTCTGTGCTGTAGCACTGGAAGCCTCTGGGGTGTGTTTCCCCAGCACCCACAGGAACGGTACTCGACAGGCATGGTGTGTGGTGGAGGAGCTGTGGGGTGTCCCAAGGCACGAGCCTGGGGAGTGAGGGGTCTCACATGGCCCCTGCTGACTCCCAGGTACTCTCCTCTCTCCTAACAGGCTGTACCTGGGAAATCCCATGGACCCTCCTGACATTTTAGGTGTGGACCTGAGTGCTGCCAGACCTACACAGCTTCCAGGGAGAGCTAAAAGTGAGTGGCTTTTCTCCTTCCTCCTGCGCAAAGCCCCCATCCCTGTACCCTGCTGCCAGGGTGATGGGCTGGACCCTCTCCTTTCTGTCTCTCTGCTGGCACTTGCTTTTTGCAGACTGGGGGGAGCTGGGGCGATGGGGCATGTTGTCACCTGGCCATATGCCACTGCCAGCAGCGTGGGTGGCTGGTGGCTCTGCCTGGCTGGACTCTGCCCTGCTGCCCTTCGTCCGAGTCCCTTGTCCTCTTCCAGCCTCCCGCAGCTGGGCTCCCCAGTGCGGGAGATCTCAGCGGAGCTGCCACGGGGAGGGAACTCAGACGCTGTGCGTATGCCACAATCCCCATAAACCTACAGTTTTTCCTTGGGGGGGCTTCCCACCAGCATCCTCCCCATGCCCCACCGGTGAAGGGGGACACAACAAAGCATGCACCCTGTTAACGAGCACCCTGGCTGCCGCTTGCGTGTTCACCCTTTGCTTCCCCTTCTCTTGGGTTCTCTCTTCTGCAGGGCAGCCTCCTCCACGCCCACCTCAGCCTACTGTCCTGCTCACCAGTAAGTTGGTCTTCTTTGGGTGCTGCTCTCCCTTCTTCACACCCTCTTTCTTTTCTCTCTTACCTGGGTGGCCTGGGGCAGGTGCCCTGGTGTGCCTTGGGAGCAAAGAGGGCTGAAACTATGGGGTGGTTTGGGGGCTTGGAGATGCAGATGCCACTTCTTGCACCCTAGGGATGGGTGCTGGGACCCTCACCATCCTTCTCTGTCCCCTTCTAGAGCCTTGCTACGACCCAGTCAGTGAGGAGGAGGAGGGTCTTCCAGGGGGTCTCCGGAAGCTCTGCCTGAAGAAGCCAGGCACAGGGAAGGGTCTGCGACCGGTCAAGCCATCAGCACGAGTACCGGGCACCAAGGTGGGTGAGCGGCAACCTGGACGGCTGGCGAGCGAGGGGCCGGCAAGCAGCGAGGTGACCCTCATTGACTTCGGGGAGGAAGTGCCCCAGGGTAGCCCCTCTCCAGTGGGGGAGCTGACAGCCCCGTCGTTAGCCAAGCTGGCCATGGAGGCCTTCTCTTTGCTGGACAAGACCCCACCGCAGAGCCCCACGCGGGCTCTACCTCGACCTCTTCACCCCACACCGGTGGTGGACTGGGACGCCCGGCCCTTGCCCCCACCACCTGCCTATGATGACGTGGCACAGGATGAGGACGATATTGAGGTCTGCTCTATCACCAGCCCCCCGAGCCGGCGGGGCAAGACCAACTATGGCTTTGTGGATGAGGGTGAGCGGGGACCGGCACTGGAGGACAACCTCTTCCTGCCCCCCAAGGAGACCAAACAGCCCAGCATGACACAGACCACCGAGCTCTTTGAGGAGCTGCAGCAGGAGTGCATGAAGAGGCTCAACGTCCCCCTGGGACCAGCTGCGCCAGCTGACGACAAGCCCCAGATCCCGCCCCGTGTCCCAATCCCACCCCGGCCCCTTCGCCGCAACGAGCCTGGGCGCTGGTCGGGGGACCTTTCCCCAGCTTCGGGGGGTGAGGAAGACCGGCCGCCCCAGATCCCCCCACGGGACCCACTGTCCCAGCCCACTTCCCGGACACCCAGCCCCATGGCTCTGCAGGTGGGCTCCCCCCAGCAACGTGCCGCCCTCTGCTCCTGCCTCTCCACCTCACCAGGGAAACCCATGCCCACCACACAGAGCTTTGCCCTCGACCCTAAGTATGCCACCCCCAAGGTCATCCAGGCACAGGGCAAGGACTGTTCCAAGGGACCCTGCATCCTGCCCATTGTGAAGGATGGGCAGAAGGTCAGCAGCACCCACTACTACCTGCTGCCCGAGCGCCCTGCCTACCTGGACAAGTATGAGAAGTTTTTCAAGGAGGCTAAAAGCCCCGAGGAGGTGCCAGCGTCCCGCCAGGTCACCACAGCCACCGTCCGTCCCATGGTGCAGCAGCCACTGCCAGACTGCAAGGCCAACTTTTCCTCCAACAACAGCAACGCTGGGCCCAAGTGCCTGGTGAAAGCCTCCTGCAGCCTCCAGAAGATCATTTATGATGGGCCAGATGTTTGCCGTCCTGCTGACAAGATCCGGCTGGTAAGTGTCACCCCCAGCATCCGTGAGGAGTGGGCTCACATGGGCAAGAGTGGCCATGGGCTCACTTGGGCAAGAGCTTTCCCCACCCTGTGCCTCAGTTTCCACAAGTTCAGCTCCAGGGGATTGGCTACAAGAAAGCCCCAGATGTGCAGGGGAACATAAATGTCACTGCAATGCCAAAATGGGAACTGAAGGCCCTGGGGAGGGGGAAGGTGGCTGCTGCTATGGTCCTCTTGGTCTCTCTAGGCTGGGGATATTGTGGCCCACCCAAGCCCAGGAGAGATTTAACATCCCAGGGATGAGAATGATCCCAGCTCCAGACTGACAGTGCTCCCTGAAGACAGAACCAGGGATGGGGGCAGCCCCAGTGTTCCCCTGCTTCACTCACAGGCTTCTTGCTGCCCAGGGGTGGCAGCAGACAGTGACAACAAGCTCCCTCCCAGGTGCAGGACACGGTGCATGGTGTGACCACCGAGGAGTGCCAGACAGCCCTGCAGAACCACGGCTGGAGCATCCAACGGGCCATCCAGTACCTGAAGGTACAGCACACTCCTGTTCTCTTGTCCCAGCTCCAGCAATAGTGGTGGCACTCCTGTTACCCCTCTGGCCATGCCCTGTCCCCTTGCAGGTGGAGCAGCTCTTCTGCCTGGGGCTGAAGTCCCGTGGCGAGTGCCAGCGGGTGCTGGAGATGTTCGACTGGAACCTGGAGCAGGCCAGCTCCCACCTTCTCGATCCCTACAGCGCCACCCGCCAGAAGTAGGGACATCGATGTTTTGGGGGTGGGCAGTTCTCTATGCCACACTGCTCTGGGCAAAGTGGCACTATCACCCCTCCTGAGTTCATGTTCTGTCCTCTCTTTACAGGTGGTGACAGCGGGGATGGGGCGAGCTGCGTCCGAACCAGAGCAGGCATCTCGCCACCTCCACCCACGCAACCTGCTGCAGGACTCTGGACTGAGCCCCCACATGGAGGGCGGAGACACCCCAAAAGGGACCCTGCCCAGCGCCACAGACTTTCCAGGGTGCTTGTGCCCTGGCCTTGGCCCCTTGTTGAATTGTTTTTGTAAAGAGAAATGTAATTTTAATATATATATTATGTATATATATAAAAATATTCTATGGAGAGGAGGAGGATGCCTATGGCCGTCTCCCAGGTTTATCCCTGCCAGCACACCGGGACAGGCCACATCTCCATGGGTGCTGGTTCCTCCCTGCAGGCAGCTGGGACTGTGACCCTTAGGATCCACTGTGGGATGAAGCTCAGGAGGGGATGCAAGTACTCTGGGGATCCCCAGGAAGCTGTGTGACATGTGCACCTATAGAACCTCCTGCTGAGTCCTCCCAGGCTGCTTTAGGGTGCAAAGTTCTCCCCATCCAGGGCTGCTGGAGTTAGTCACAGTATATCCCACCCTCGGGCCCAACACTTAAAGGCTGGGCACGGTTTTGCCTGCTCTGAGGGGGCAGTGCTTGCCTGCAGGGGAGCCCCCCGCAGCCGGGCCCCCTTTGCCCGGTGCCCCGCGGCTCCCGGCTGCCGCCTGACTCATGCCCGGGCAGGGAGGGGCCGGCCCGGCGTCGCCCCCACCCACGCGAGGGGTGTTGTGCAACCGGGTGCCTGCGCCGCAGACGGAGCCGGGAGCAGGTGCGGGAGTGGAGGAGTGGCTCCTGTAGGGTCCCAGAGCCGGTGTCAGTGCTCACGCCCCCCTCCAGGTGGGTATCGCCTACAGAGCCCCTTAGCTGGGTTTCCTGCAGTGCTGCCTTCTAGCAGCATCAGGAATGGATCTTGGGATCAGGTAGAGGAGGATCTTGGTGCCCAAACTCACCAGGTCCATTGATAGTGGTGGTACCTGCTCCCCAGGATATTCTGCTCCAGAGCTGGTGGCTCCAGAGGAGAGACCCTGCCATACACGGTGAGGAAAGGCTGTCTTGGCAGACAGTACCTGGCCACATCCTGTACACCCACAGCTCCCTCAGCTCTGGTCCCCTGGCCCTCCCTGAGCCTGGGGACGGGGAGCTGGTGCTGCTGTGAGCACGGTCACGTGTCACTGCTTGGGACTCTGTGGTTCTGTTTTGCCGTGTGAGGTGCAGCCACCATGGCAGGGCTGTCAGTGAAGCGAGGAAGGCACAACACCATCACTGACTTACTTCTCCCTCCTTAAGTGGTCCTGGAACAGGGTGAGACCCTGTGAAGAAGCAAACACATTTGCTGCAGTGGCCTCACTGGGTCTGTTCACGCACCTGGGTCCATCCGGCCTCTGTCCCTGGTGGAAGGTGACCTGCAACCCAGGGCAATGCCTGGCCCTGCCACTCATGCGGGAACAACCGCCCCACTCCATCCGGGTTTGTGTGGGCGTTTGCCGCGATGGGCAGATAACGCCTGGGACCAGCAATGCCGAAGGGGGGCACAGGGCAGGGTAAATACGTGGGACCCCAAGGCACCAGCGGCAGCCTGCTCCTTCCTTCTTCCTCTTTGGTGACGAGCCAACCCCTGCCAGGGGTTATCGGCCATGCAGCCGAGTGTGGAGGGACCTGACAGCAAACAGGATGGGGGTGCAGAGCCCAGGACGGACCCACCCCTCCCAGAGATGTTTGGGACCCCTGTCCCCACCTGCCATCCCAGTGCCTTTAGGCCAAGTGACTTTGAACCCCTCGGGTGCTCCCCAGGGGTTGAGGACCCCAGTGGTGGGCTGTCAACAATGGGGTCAGCCTGGGAAGGACCTTAAAGCTTCCCATGGCAAAATGGGTGTGTTCCCAGCATCGGTGAGTCCCCAGAATTGGGACGGTGCCACCTCAGAGCAGGCTGAGAGGACACACAGACGTCAGTGCCCCAGGCAGGGCACGTGGTGTCCCTGTCCCCCCCACCTGGGGGAGTGCTCACCTGTGGAGCCACCGTTGCGCGCTCCCTTGAGACAGTGAAAGCTGCAGCCCTGTCGCCTTCCTCCCTGACACCGAAGAAGCACTATGGTGTGCCGGGGCCCGTGGCCGCTCTGGAGCTGGGTGCTGTGGGGGTTCTGGGTGCTGCCAGGTAAGTGCCACAGTCTCTCCCACTGCTACCAGGCTGACCAGCTGGCTGATACTATGTGGGTGATGGGCTGCAAACCCTCCGGCTGCTCCGACGCCGCAAGGTCGAGCCCGAGTGCCCGGCCGGGGTTTGCCCTGTCTGTGTCCGCGGGTGCCAAAGCTTTGTCATGGTCCCCAGCTGCAGCAGGGGAAGGTGGCGGGAATTGTGGATCCAGTGGGGGGACTCACCCTGGGGGAAAGTGCCTGTCCTGTTCTTGGTGTTGGTCCTCCCGCGCAGAAGGGAGTAGGGGTGGGGGTGATGGGAACTCCGGGCTGTTTTTTTCCTCATCCTGCCCTCACCCACCTTCTGCACAAGCCGGGAAGATGAAGGGGCAGCCTCTTGTCCCCACGCTGGACCCATCAGAGTCGGGCAGCATCTTCCATGTGGCCGACAGCACCAGCACCGAGCTGCCTTCAGAGCTGGGCATGTGCCAGGTGCTCCCCACAGCCGCAGCCGCATGGGCAGAGCTCCCCTCTCCCGCCGGCCTGACCACCGCCTCCGCGGGCAGCCAGAGCTCAGGTAAGGCCGGCAGACAGCTGGCCGCGGGCAGGTTCCTGCCTGCTGGGGCCGCGGTGGGGTTGATCCAGCTGGAGCTGCCTTGTCTCGCTCCACAGGCATCCTGGTGCCACACGCAACATCGAGAGGGCTGGTCCCAGCTGGAAATAGCGGTGAGCAGGAGGGGCCTCCCAGCCCGGCAGCTCTCCCTGGGGGTCCAGCAATGCAAGGCGGCCCCCAGGCAGGGTCAGGGGCCGGAGTCTCCTCTCCAGGTGCTGCCAGCCACCCAACCAGCAACCCTCCAGTTCCCACCACCGCTTGGCACATGCAGCCTCTGTCCTTCAAGCCAGCGGGGCATGAGGTGGGTCTTGCCATGGGTGCTGTCACTGCAGAGCAGATGCCAGTGACAGCACGGACCACAGAGCCATTGCTCCCCCAGGATGAGCACAGCACAGGGACATCACCCCCCAGCATAAGCAGGAGCTCTGCTGAGCCACGTAGTACTGCCATGCTCCTGTCCCACAAGGTCATACTGGGGCTGGATGAGGCCACCTCACCTTTGGCCACAGCTGCCAGCATCTCTCAGGACAGGGCCAGCTCCATGAAGATGGCAGCAGCCGCAGCCAGTCCCCCCAAAACAGCCACAAAGGGAGCCAGCATGGCAGCCCCACCATCTGCAGACCCCCCACGTGCATCCTCGGCAAAGGTCACCTTTTCTTCTACCACCGTTGGCACCAGCAAGGCTACAGAGCCAGGAACACGTACCTTATCCAACACTGACCACAGTGCCTCACAGGACCCTCCTGGGCCTCCTGCTCAGCTGCCTCCAGCCCTTTTACCCCAGCTTCCTGATGCTGCTGTGCTGGGCACAGGGGAGACGGTTCCCCCCAGCCACAGCGCAGCCCCGGGCACTGCTGGACATGGGCTGCCTGGAGCTAACGCTGTCACCCAACCCCAGGCCACCACACGAGCTCTGGGCACACTGCCTACAGGGATGGATGTCGTAGCTGGGGAGCACATCCCACCTCTGGGAAGCACCAGTGCTGAGCTGGAGTCCATCAGGAATGAGGACAGTACCAAAGCCACAGCAGGCACTGCCATCCTGGAGACCAAGGACATGCCAGGGGGGCTCAGCATGAATCTGTCCCCCCCTGCAGCTCTCAGTGACCCTGACGGTGCCTCTCCAAGGCCCTTTCCACACTCCATAGGCTCTCTGCTCCCTCAGTCCCTCTCAAGAGGCCTTGGGACCACCACAGCAGAGGCAGCTGCAGGCAGAACTCCTCCAGCCCCTCCCAGCACGGCCATGCCTTTGTCCCTCATGGGCACCAGTGGAGCAAAGCCAGACAGGACCCCTCGAGCTGCTGCTGCTCCACCACCACCTTCCATCACTGCGGATGGCATCGGGCCTGTGCCAGCTGCCCATCCATCCTCCTTTGTTACCAACACTCCGATTAGTGAAGCAGGGATGGGATCAGCATCGCTGGCCAGTGGCAGTGCCACCACAACACCGGAGGACACTGAAGCCACCCTGCCTGTGCCTGATGCACACCCCAGCCACAGCCAGCCAGGTCTCACAGCAGGCTCAACAACCCCAGGAACTGGTGTCACACTTGGATCTGCACCAACCCCAGTGCTCTGGGCTGGGCCCCAAACTGTGGAAGCTCCAGGGACAGAGATGCCATCACCCAACACTGCACCAGGCACTGGCACAGCTGTATTAGATACCCCTGGGGGACCCAGAGCAGTCACTGTCCCCACAGCATCACAAGCAGACGTCTTCCCTCTCCTGGAAGGCAGGGCCAATGTAGGGATGGCTCTGGAGGTGTCCCCATCCAGCATCCCCCAAGAGATGGCAGCAGTCACGTCCCCGCTGTCCCTGGCTGCCCCATTGCAAGCAATGGGAGCTTCAGGTGACCCCCAGCCCGATGGCAGCACCACAGGGCAAGCGAGGGGGATGGGGTTCCTGGAGGTGAGCACAGAGGAGAACCCAGGTGCCAGTGCAGCAGGGCCAGCTCCCAGCCACGTGACTGTCACTGCCAGACCATCACCAGAGCCACCTGCC
>VZTF01002402.1:1149219-1219274 GCA_013397755.1 Cnemophilus loriae
CCACCACTGCCACCATTGCAGGCAGCACCACAGCCATCACTGCAGGGAACACCACTGCCACCACTGCTATCGCTGCAGGGAACACCACTGCCACCACTGCAGGGAGCACCACAGCCATCACGGCAGGCAGCACCACAGCTATTGCATCTACAGCCCCAGTGAGCCCAGCCAAGGAGGCGGGAAGTCTCCCAGCCCCAGGCACCACGGCACCAGTGAGACCACCGGCCACCACCAGCCCTGCCACCACCCTGTCTCATGCCTTTGGGACACAGAGAGGACCATCCACTGAACTGAGCACAGCTGCCCACACCACTGGGCACAGAAATCCCGCACCTGAGCCCCAACCCCCCCGTGAGCTTATCAGTAAGTGGATTTTCTTTTTCCCAAAGACAAGAGTAGGAAAGGGGTTTTCAGCCAGTCAAGCATTGTGATGGATGAGAGTACGGCCTGGTCCAGGGTATCTCATCTGCATTGCACATTGGGCTGCCAGATTCATGGGAAAAGGCAAAATAGGACATTCGAGAGCATCCCAAAAGTGGGTTGAAAATTGGGTTACAATCCATCAGAGCACAGGCACAGTATCCTGGCAGCAAGCAGGCGGGTTTGTCCTGGCTGCATGGTGGATAAAGCAGACATTAATGATTTTACACCTTTTTCCATTGATCTCCTGCCCATGCCAGAGCCAACGGCCTCGCTCTACCCCTTTGGCACGGAAGGAGGGGACCAAGAGTACGTCCAGAGGATGGTGGATTTTAACTCACCGCTGTTCAAGCCAGAAATTGGATTTCCCTTTGGGAAGTCACTGCGAGATGCTGTCTATGTGAGTGCCCCCCTTGGCGAGAACATAATGGATATGCCGCCTTTTTCATAAAAAAAAACCCCATGGAAATGGAGCAGAAACCAAATTTCATCTGAATATCTTTTTTTTACATTTAAAATGGTTGGTTTCTGCTCACCCATGGAGGCTAAAAGCTATCCCATTCAGCAAATAACAAGTTCTTTTGGTTAGTTTACAGATAACGGACAGATCATTTTTCCACCCACGGACAACTACGTCCCATCCAACCCCAACCCCCCTCCCCGGGGCTTCACTGGCCGGGAGAGCTTGCCAATGGTGGCTGCCTTTTGGGATGATGCAGACTTTTCCAAGGGTGTTGGCACCACCTGGTACCAGGTGAGGGCCACCAGAGGTGTTCTCCTGGGAGAATCCAGTTCCCGGCTCACTCATTTAATTCTCTCTCTTGCCATCTGGCAGGAGTACTCTACACTCAGCTCTACCCAAGACCCTGTTGTCCAGGATGTGGAAGCAAAGATTGAGAAACACCTGAAAATCCCCTACATAGCAAAATGGACCTTGAAGGTGACGTGGGAGAAAGCTCCAGCATACCCATCCCGGAGGGATGACACTCAGGTGAGCAGCTGGGGACCCAGGTGACAGAGAGGACTGTTGGTGGCTGTTTCAAGTCTCACCGCCTCAGTCTGCACTGCAGGGAGAGCAGGAGAGGCTTTGGGGGTGCTAAGGGGGTGCCTTGGGTTTCTCCAGACAAGCACCTACCAGGCAGTGCTCACCACCGATGGGAGCCGCTCCTTCGCCCTGCTGCTCTACCAGGACGGTGGGATGCGCTGGGACTACACCAAGCTGGCTGCAGCCAACGTGCTGATCGGCTTCTCCAGGTGCTGCACGTGTGCCACTGGGATTTGGGACAGCAGAGATTTGTTCCGGCTCTGTGTTGGGACTGTCGGAGGAATTACCCCCAGGAAAGCCCAGCTCCCACTCTTGGAGCAACCCAGCCCCATTTAAACCCTTTCTCCTGCAAACTGCAGCAGTTCCCACCCCAGCTGCTCTATGGGGAGAGGAGAAGGGTTGCGCTAGGAGGATGACCCCAAACGTCCTCTCTCCACACAGCGGCAATGGCTACGCCCAAAACAATGAGCTGACTCAGAAGCCACCAGCTGTCAAGTACCGACCAGACCAGCACAGCAGCACCGGCTCTGGTACGGCACCAAGGGGTCCTTGGGGCAGGTGGGGATGGAATGAGCTGTGTGCTCTGTGCCAGGAGCATGTCCCCGGCACCCATCCCTTGGAGGTGATGGGCCAGCAAAGCCACTGGGCAAGAGCTGGCCACCAAGAGCAGACTGTGGGTGTCCCATGTCCTGCTGTGGCTTGCCACAGCCCCGCTGGCTCTAGAGGGAGCCTGGAGACCTCGTGTGAGGTCAGTGGCCAGGGACAGCTGTCCCACGGGATCCCTCAGCGCAAGGCGAGACCCTGGCTGAGCGGTGCTGTTCTCTGGTTGCTCCCCCAGATGTGCGCGGGCTGTGGATTTACAGGCTGGACAGTCATTCCCGGGTGAATTACAGGCTGCGGTGCCTGGCGTGGCTGGACACAGAGCCAGCGCCGGCCACCTGGAACAGCCAGCTGCCACCATGCCCCTGCTCCCGGCCCCAGGCAGAGCTGGATCCCCGCTACCACTGGAGCAGAGGTGCCAAGGACAGCCCCCCAGGACCAGCTGTAGAGTGGGGGGATGGTCCCCTTCTGCTCTGGGGACGGCCATGATCCCCCCCACTATTTCAGGCTCAGAGGACACCTCCGTGAGGATGCTGCGCTCTGCGTCCCCCAGCCCAGCTGGAGCTGGGGTACGATGTCTGTACCAAGGTGGGAGCTTGCTTGAAGGCTGGCAGGAGAGAGCATGGAGCCTCCCCTTCCTCGCTGCCACTGGTAAGTGGGAACTGGCGTTCCCTCTCCCTGAAATACCCCAATCATCAAGCACAGGCAGAGCAAGGGCCCTGACACACCCCATCACCTTCCTCCACAGACAGGGAGCTGGAAGCATTCAACTGGTGTTGCCGGCGTGTGGGGAAGCCCCTGTTCTGTGCCAGGTTTGCCGAGAAGAGACCAAGGGTTGGCTGTGAGGGATATGTGCCACCCACCCCTGGTGAGTCCCCAGGCTCTGCCTCCGCTGTGCCAGAGCACTGGGCTGTGCATGGACCCCATGCATTAGCCACACTTTGCAATATGCCAGTGGGGACTGCTGAGCCACCACAGCTCTGGGGCTGCTCTCCTCCCTGGAATGACACCAGCATTTGCTCTTCTTCCTCCTCCCAAAACGGCTCCATCTCCTTTGGACCCCAGCTGGTGCCTTCGGGGACCCTCACATCACCACCCTGGATGGACTCACCTACACCTTCAATGGGCTCGGGGACTTTGTCCTGCTGCTGGCCAGTGATGCCCAGACCAGCTTCATTTTGCACGGGCGCACAGCACAGACCGGCATGGCCCAGGCCACTAACTTTGTGGCCTTTGCTGCCCAGTACATCTCAAACACCACCACAACAGTGAGTAGGAGTGCCCTGGGTATGAGTTTGAGCCTCTTATAGGAGAGACCTCTCTGGAAAGTTGGGCGTCACCTCTGCATCACCTACAAGTGGGTGGGACCTGAGAGGCATCCCCTCTCCTTTTCCTGCCACCTCCTGCCGCTCCAACAAAGTACTAATAGTGGTGGGATGGACTAATATTTACCAGGCACAGGTTTAACACCCCCTGCAAACAGGCCAGCAAGGGCTGGAGACTCTGGAGGAACATGGTCTGCTTCACTTTCTTCATTGCACACTCTTTGTCCTGACACTCCAGCACAAGCGACTGCTCTTCCCGACTTTGCAGAATTGCTCCCCACAGCCATTTAGCTCCATTAAGCAGAATGTCCTGGTGTCACCAGGAACAGACACTGAATAGCAGGAGGAGGAGTGTCAGAGCTGGGAGCCCCCCAGCACAGCTCTCCGCGCTGTCAAGGTCAGCTGAGCAGTGGGGGTGGCCTGGGTGTGCCTCTTGCCAGCTGCCTGGCCTCTTCTGTGCAAATGTCAAAGCTGCTGTAGCGTGTGTCTGCTGGGGTGAAGAACACACCAAGAGAGGCCCCAGGGCTGAGCCTCTCTTGCTGGGCTGGAAGAGGACAGAGTTAATAATTGTTCCCAGCATGGAGGGACAACAGGAAGGGATGAGCAAAGGGGCTGACTGTGACATCCACCACGATTTTCAGGTTGAGTGGACCTTGGGGAGCCAGGATGACATCCAAGTCCTCCTGAACAACGAAACCATCCAGTGTTCCTATTCCCAAGGTGAGCAGGATCTGCTGCTAAATGCTAAATATATGTGGGGGGGACCAGAGACGTCCCCATCCCCCAGGACCAGCCCTGCCCAGTGTGAGGGCAGCCATCCTGAGATCCATTAAATGACTCTCACCTGCACTTGTCTCTGATTTGGGTGGGGTGGATGGGGAGCACTCCCCTCCATGAATCCATGGTCATCATTTCAGATCCTAGCCTTGCGTGGACTCTCCTTCTGTGCTCTCCTTCTCTTGCAGACCTGGGTGACGAGGTCTACTACAGCCCTGGTGTCCTGCTAATCAACGCCTCCTCTGTCACGGCCGTCTTCAATGGGGCCATCGCTGTCTCCATCTCGGCCTCCTCCGGGATCCTCAGTGTGGTCTGCAGCCTGCCCGACTCGTACTGCAACAGCACCAGGGGCCTCCTGGGTGAGGGCTTCTGGCACAGCCACAGAGCTGGGGTGCAAATTCTCTTCCCACTATAAAGTAGACTGGAAAACTGGGGAATTGTGCTTGTGAGGCATCACAGTTTGGGACAAATTTGGAAGGACATGAGGGCAGGGACACCTGGGTTTAAACTAAACACTGGCCAGCACCAGAGAGGAGGTAAACCCTGGCATGGGGGATTCCAGTCCTCTGGTGATGCTCCACCAGGTGTATGGAACCGTGATCCTGCAGATGACTTCCAGATGCCAAATGGTACCAGCATCCCTGTGAACAGCAGTGAGGAGGAGATCTACAACTATGGGATGACCTGTAAGTCCAGGCTTAGGATCCCCTTTGATGATCCCCTCCTTCCTGCACCTTCTGGCCATGCTTTGGCTTGATATATTTAAACATTTGCCTGAGAAAAAGCAATGCCAAGGGAAGGTGTTTGGTGTCCTCACTGCTCCGTGTAAAGGAACTCTAAAATACAATAAACCTTAAAATGGCCTGTACCCATGGCGTGCTCTCTTGCAGGGGCTGTTGGGGAGCACAGTCTGTTCACTCAGCCTCTGGAACCACCAGCACTGAACTTCACACCCTTCTTCTTGTCTCGGCTGCGGCAGGAGAATGAAAGCCAGTACCAGCTGGCAGCCTCGCAGTGTCACGGCAGCAAGGAGTGCATCTACGATTCGCTGAGCACAGGGAACTTGGCCCTGGGCCTGGCCACCCAGAGCCTTGTAGCCGACTTCCAGCAGAGGAAGACAGCACTCAGTAAGTGGAGCACATCCTCACCTCTGAGAGGGCATGGCTTGGATATAACTGGGCAGTGCCCTGCTCCTTTCCTGGGCTCTCTTGCTTCATATGAGACAGGAGAGAAGTCACCAAGGTCTTGGATTTGCACTGCCCAGCTGGCTTGTCTCCAGGCCTGGGAGATGCCACCAGCAGGACAGTTGCCATCAAGGTTTTGGAATTGCATTTCCTGGAACTGCATTTCTGGCTTCTCTCCAAACCCGGGAGATGCCGCCATGCTGTGCAGCATAAGGGCCTTGTTGGTGGGCAGCCATGACGGCATCTGCCTGGGGTCCCATCCTCACCAGGAGGGACGCAGAGCCAAGGGGTGACAAGGCCACATGTGTGCTGGGCTGCTCTTTCCTCAGATGCCTTCCCTCCCGTCATCACCGGTGACGCATCAATCACAGCCTTCAGGACAGAGAAGGTCAGAAGGCAGTACCATGCCTTGGGGGCAGGTGCACGCTTCGTTCCCCATCTCTCACCAGAGCTCAACATATCAGGTATGGAAGAAGAGATGGAGCAGCTGGGATGGGAAGGAATGGGATGGAATTCCTCTGCCACCTCTAACTCCCACCTCTCCTCCTGGCAGAGAATGGCACCCTGACATGGGAGCCCCGCAGGGTAGCCCCATTCACCATCAGCCTGGAGGCTGTTGGGTCCAACAACATCTCTGCGCTCCTCCAGCTCCGCTTCATCCTTTGCAGATGCAGCAGGAGCCAGGAGTGTGACTACAACGACACTGTCACTCTCAGGAAGTCTTCCGTACAGGTAGTGTGCCAGAAAGCTCCTCTGGTGACATACCGTGCCTGTCCTCATGCCAGCTGTGCTGGCTGTCTTCTCTGTCCACCCATCCTCCTCACATTGCCTAAGCCAGTGTCACTATCCCTTTTCTAGCTGGCAGCCTGCACATGTGAGAGCGGCTACTCAGGTTCCTTCTGCCAGGACCCTCCGGACCCCTGCTCCCAGGGATGCTTCCCTGGTGTGGGGTGTGACCCTTTCAGCGGCTGTGGCCCCTGCCCAGCTGGCCTGACAGGGGATGGACAGCACTGCTCAGGTGACAAGGGCTCACACCATGGCCACTGTGACCCCAGCCAAGGTGTCTGTCCCGGTGCCATGGTGCATTGCCTCGGCAGATATCGATGAGTGCGCGCAGGGGACGGAGTGCCCGGGGAACAGCACCTGTACCAACACTGTGGGCAGCTACGTCTGCTCCTGCCTGGCCAGTGAGCAGGGTGAGTATGGGGTCCCTGGCAGCCATGGTCCTCACCCTCATCACCCCCAGGCTCTGTGGAAGAGAGTTCCTGAGGGACCCAGGCTGCCTGGAGAGAAGGGAGAGCTGCCTGAGCTCTGTGCCCAAGCCCTTGCTGTCATTAACAGAAGGGACCAGAGTCCAGCCATCACTCATGTTCCCAGGCTGTAGATCTCACTAATCCGCTGGGAAGGGAAATTTTTCCCATGCAACTTTTCTCCTTGAGAAAAAAATTCTCATCCCAGCAAAGTTCAAATGCACGTGTGGAGGCTGGGGGCTAAATCAAGCCCTGTTTTCAGATTGCAGTGGTGGGGCTGGGCTGATGGCTTTTGCTCTTGTTCTAATGCATCAGGCTGTGATTTAAGAAGGGCAAATGGCTCCAGCTGGGAGGAGGGGGAGTGGGGCTTTTCCTTGAATTTATACTAAAACTCCTAACACATAAAAGGAAAACGAAACAAAACTTGGAAGAAAGGCCTAATGGAGCAGCTGAGGATGGCTCAGTGAGCTGGGGCTCTGCCCTGCAGCCAGGTTCATGCCTCTACCGTGGTCTCCATCCCACAGAGGAGAGGCCAGGCTGTGGCTCAGCCTGCGGCTACCACTCCTGCCCTGAGGGCTACTGCAGCAATGGGGGACGCTGCCACCTTCACCCCGTCACCTGCACCCCCACCTGCACCTGCCCCCCGGCTTTCACTGACCAGCGCTGCCTGGTGGCAGGGGGGGATTTTCAGCCGCTGCCCAGCACAGGTGGGTACCTGTGCCCGGTGTGGGGTGAAACCCAACCCCACTCACCCTGGTCCTGGGATGCCAGAGCCACCACTGTGGCTTTCCCCCAGCAGATCTCCCTCGGAGAAGCATCCAGATGAGGATCAAGACACTGCAAAACACCACTGCTGAGGAAGTCAACAGCACTGTATGTCACTGGAGGGGATGGGCTCAGAGCGGGGGACACGCTGGCATACTGGGCAGCATGGCAGCTAGAGGTGCCCGTGCCTCTGTATGCCCTCCCATGGGATCTCTTGGGGTCCAGCAGATCCACAAGCCCAGAGGGAGGAAGCACCAATTGCATGGTGATGGCTGCAGCTGTGGCCATGTGCCAGGTCCCCAGCAAATGAACCAAAGGCCAGAGCAACCCTTGGGGCTTGGCCACAACACCCGCATCACTCTTCAACCTTTCCCCATGCTGGTGTCATTCTGCCCTCCCCTAATGCCTTCCTGCTCCCCCTGCTGCAGGTCTCAACCATCCTGGACTCCCTGGAGGTAAAGGCTTTCCAGAGCAACACCAACATCACCCAGACGTGAGTCAGATGTGAAGCAGTCCGTGACCACTCTGAGGATCTGGTAGGGCAGGGCTGAGCATGGGGCCAGAGTGTTTGGTGCATAAAGGACATTTTCCCCCAGCTCAGAGTCAGTTTTTGCAGCCGTGATGCTGGTAAACCCTTGGAGACACAAGCCAGTTGTCACCTTCCACTCCTGCCTCATCCCTTCCTTACCATCGCCCGAATGGGAGTACTGAGGCATGGTGAAGCTCAGTCACTCTGTGAGGCTGCAGCAGCTGTGCCAGCAGCCCTCTCTTTTCCCTGCAGGACGGACAGCGATGGCTTCACCTTCGTGGTGGTGTCTGAGTTTGCCTACGACAGCCGTGGCACCATCATCCGCTTCCTGAACGAGGAGCTGCCCACAGCCATCATCGGCGCCTTCAACAGGCGGCGGGGGCGACGGGAGGTGGGCACGGGGCTCCTCTTCCAGCGCCTGCACCAGGACAACATCACTGACCTGGTGAAGTGTGAGTTGCTGCTGGCACTGAGCTGGGGAGTGCGGGAGGAGTACCCCACTGTCCTTATTGTCCCCATAATCCTGTGTGCCCCAGCGATCGGTTTGCACTCATGGGGGAGGCGGGTGGGCAGCCCCCCAACCCCAGGCATGGATCCGTCTTGGGGAGGCTTGGGGAAGCATCAAGGGGTGTAGCTGCAAGGCCGAACCCGTGTGCTTTCCCTCCCCAGTGACAGTGGATGAGCTGAGGGACTATTTCCCCTGCTCTCTGTACGGCTACAAAGGCTACCGGCTCCACTACCTGGGGACCACCGGCTTCGTCTGCATCTCCCCTTGCAAGATGGGCTACTGCCAGCATGGTGGCCAGTGCCAGCACCTGCCCGAGGGGCCCATGTGCAGGTAGCAGCAGCCCTGGGGTGGACGAGGCCACTCTGCACAGCCGCTTCTCCCGCGGCATCACCGCTCCTTCCTCCCCATCCACAGCTGCCTGCCCTTCTCCATCTACTCCCCGGCCGGCGCCCAGTGCGAGTGGCTGGCCGTCAGCCTGGCTGCCTTCCTCGGCATCCTGCTGGGAGCCCTGGCTCTGCTCTGCCTCCTGTTTGCCGTCGCCTGCCTGGCCCTGCACCTCTGCCGCCAGCACCGCCGCCAGCACCGCCGCCAGCACCAGGGGTGAGCCGTGGGCTGGACCTGCACAGGGGTGCGTGCTGGGTGTGTGGCAGGTTGGGTGTCAGTGACAAAAACTGATCAAAAATCCACATTTGAAAGATCCACCACTGGTAGAGCTTGTCTGGTTTGGGCAGGGAGACCCTTTTAACATCTTTCCCAGGCATCTGCTGCTCAGGGGTGTGATAGCATTAGTGAGTTGGACGTTAGCTTTCCTTTTTCCCCCATGTTAGGGAATGTTTGCATTTCTTCCTCATCCCACCCAGTACTTGGTTACAGACGGGCTTTCTATTTAATTTTAATTTGAATACTACCCAAATGATTTCCACTGCAATTCACATGGGTCTGGAAAGATCTGGCCTGGAGTGAGGAAAAAGTGGTTTCAGAATTGGACCTTGCTCTTCTGCAGAGCAGGGAGTTAATGGGAGAATGGCAAAGTGCAAGTCTGGGGTGGAAGCACCAGCATCTCCTTCCCCCTTCCCCAGCCCTTGGTCCTGCGGTGGCATCCACACTCAGGGGATCTCCCAAGCCCCTGGCTCTGGTCGGAGCTGCGTCCTGCCCCTGCTCCCAGCTCCCTAACAGCCCTGGAGCCAGGGATCTCTGGGAAGTTCCTCTGTTCATTTGCACTTGTGGCAAGGAAAGAAATTGTGTGTGCACAGCTGGGGCTTTTCTTCCTCTTACAGCCCCATCTCACCCTTACAGTCAGTCACTGCCCCTCTTTGCCACCTGACACAGACACCAGCATCAGGCAGGGGTTCTCGCAGCCTCTGCTAACATATTCTCCCTATTCTGTTCCCCTCTCTTAGGGCCAAGGAGACCTTGTGGAGGACACGGCCCTTCTCCGGTGAGTACATGCCTGTAAAACTCGCCCCACTAAGGCTCTGCCTCACCCTGGTCCTCAAGCTCTGCTCATCTTCCCTGCTCCAGCTTTAATGATGGCAGGAGAGCAAGCAGAGCTCACCCACTCCATGGAAAGGCATTGGAAACTGCAGCTTCAGGCCATTGACCCCTCAGTCCAGGTCTGCCCTGCAGTTACTGTCTCCACGGGGTGTTGGGATAGGGAGCTTTGGGCTGGGGACTGAATCCTGGCCCTGTGCCTCAAAGGTGCTCAGGAGCTGTGCCTCATCCTGAAGAATCACGGATGCCTTGGCCAGCACTGGGATCCGTGAAGTGCAGAGCCAATGCCACACCGACAGCATGGCTTGTCCCTCCTTTACAGATAAGAACCCAGAGACCCCACGTTATGCCTCCAAGCCAGCCCCCCCAGCAGCCCTAGCCTGCCACCGGTCCTTTTCTGGCACCTCGAGGCTCACAGAGGAGCGAGATGCTGCTGCTTGCTCCACCGCTTGCTCTCAAGGTCTCTAGCAGCAGCAACACACGGAAGCAGGGGACAGGCAGCTGCCTTTTGGGTTCTGGGAGGATTCACTGTGGAGGAGGTGCTTTTTTGAAGGAAAAACGTGGGTTTATGTTGGGTGACAAAAGCAGGAGGATTTCACCTTCCCCTGAGGACCTGCAGAGACAACTGGGATCATCCTTGAATGTGTCTGCACGAGGGTATGCGCTAGTGCAATATAACCAGACCCTGCAGAGCCCCTGAGAGCAGGGTCAGGTGGGGCAATGCAGCGATTGTAACCTCTTAGGAACCAAACAGAATAAATCAAAAATGCTGGCTTGCTGTTAAATTGTCTGCACCTCATGGGTCCCTGTGCCAGCCCTGCTTTGCTGTCATTGATCAAGTCCTTGCTTTCTGCTGACCCCATCCACAGCACCAAAGTGAAAATGGATGTAGATCTTTTGGTGTCTTCATCCCCTCATTTTCCCTACAAACCTGCAAGTCTCCTCACACTGCTTTCATGGACACTGCTTACAGTGGCTCAGTGCATGCAGATTAGGCTTTGGTCCCCACAAACATCCCACAGCCCTTCAACCCTGGTGATTGGTGATTGGGAGATGCTGATCCAAGGAGGGTATATCAGACCCCATCAGACCCCCAACTCCCACCCCATTCACTGCCCTAGACCTTGGCTTAGGTGTATCTCCAGCACTCAATCCAAGAACAGAAATATCCTGTAATCCTGCTGCTCCAAGCCTGCCCCATCACTGCTTCCCACTCCAGTTTGGCAGAGGACATGGATGCTGCAGGATCAGTGATGCTCAAATGCTTCCGAGGTCTTATTGAACAAACAAGATTTGACAATGATTTATTTTTTTTAAGAAAGGAAGATGCTCTCTTACGCACAAAAAATTATTTTTCTCCCAACATTTCTGATCATGGGGTTGCATTTGCCCTCACACACCCAGCAGACATACAGATCAGATTCTGGCTTAATCTGGAGAATTGTCCCTTCTCCTGAGCACAGGGCCTGAGGACCACTCAGGGAGGGATGGCTGGGAAACAGAAGTGGGGGACAAGACAGAACTGGCTCACAAGACAAGCCTGGTGCACCCTGGCATTTAAGGGCTTGGCTACAGTCAAGCCATGTGCAGTGTTTAACCCTTTCCCTGGGTGCCAGGGATCCAGCCTCACCCTGCAGTATGGGAGCACAGTGGGATGTAGGAAGGACATGGGTGGTGTGTGCAGTTGGAGGTACCTGCCCACCTCCCCACCAGTTCTGCCCCCCAGCTGCAGCTGGGAAAGGGCAACTAAAGCAACTGAATCCTTGGGACAGGTCTGGGTTAGAAATGTGAGCTTGTGCCAGGGCAGGCAACTGCAGGCACTGGCCAAGTGAGCTGCCCTGCGTGGTGGGCAGGGGCAATGGGTTCTGGGGGGGACATGGGGGAAGAGCAGATCAAAGGACTTGGAGGATCAGCCATGGCTCAGAACGTGCTGCAGGTGTGCAGCCTCCCGGTTACTTGTCCTCTCCGTCTGCAAAGAAGAAATGAGATTTGCTCAGCCATCTTCTCCCTGTGGGGCAAGCTGGGAGCCCCGGGGCATTTTCTTGCAGGGGCACAGGGACAGGGGGAAAGGAGACCCCACAATCCTGCTCACCTATCTGCTCATCTGAGTCATTCTCTGCCTCGTCTGAGGAATCTGTTGAGGGTTGCAAGAAAGCCCCACATCAGCTTACACCATAATCACATTTGCTGTGGTCCTCCTTACCTCCCAGTGCTGTTACCTCCAGATTATGCCAGTGGTGATGTGCTGAGGGAGATGCCCCCACAACCCCGCACAGCCCAGGGCATGGCCCAACCTGCACATGAGCACCCCAAAACCCTTTCCCCATCTGCTCAGGGCTCTTGCTGCCTTAACCACAGGGAGGCTGGGACATTCCCACTCCCTTCCCAGCCCTGGGAACCAAGACAGCATCAGCCCAGTGCCCATGAGCTGCAAACCCACCCATGCTGGGTGACTGGTATCCATCACAGCCAATCTTCGGCCTCTTCTCACTGTAGCGGGCACAGAGGTGGGGACTGCCTGCCCGATTACAGCACCAGTCGTACAGCTTCAGCTCCTGGTCTGGAGGCAAAAAGGAGAGTGAGGGGCTGAAGGGAAGAGGAAGGAGATGAGCTGGTTCCAGGCAAGGCTTTCCTTGCCTTTTGGCAGCTCCACGCTCCCTCCAAGAGAAACAGCATGTCAGGAAACAGGTTGGCACAGAGATTAAAATTATTTACAGGCTACAACAATGCCAACCTCAGCCACGGGATGCCAAGGCTGGCTGTGCTTACCACGGTAGGGTGACGCCTGCCTGGAGAACCTCCAGTACCTCTCCTGCCGCCCCTCGATGAGCTGGTTCTGGCTGTCGTACAGGCAGCGGACACCAGCGCCGTGCTGGTTGGGGGAGGCCGAGTGCAGCATGGAGACACGGGCACCCCACCTGCCTGAAATGGGGCAGCAGTGAGCCTCAGACAGCTCTGCCCGGCCAGCACACCCGCCTCGGGGCAAGGATTGGGCCAGAGCTGGCTGCTTGTTATCCACCACACCCACCACATCACCCATGGTGCTGTCGGGGTTTGGAGGAACTGATGGGGACCATCCAAGTGGTCCCCCAGGGTGAGACCCTGGTCCCCAGCATCCCCATGCAGGTCAGACCAACTCTGGCCAGTCTAATAAGAAAAGAAGAGGTCAGCCCTCAATCCTCCCCGCTTTTCCTGTCTCTGAAGCGTAGGCCAGCCCCTCTCCTTTTCCTTAGGGGTCACCTGCCCACCCTGCCAGCCCCTCTCCTTTTCCTTAGGGTCACCTGTCCACCCTGCCAGCTGGGACCCCACCCACCCTTGCAGTACAGGTGGGAAGTGACAGCTTGGGGATGAGGAGGGTGAGGAAGCAGCATGTGCACTTGCCTCCACGGCCACTCTTGAAGCGTGGGTCCTGCTGCCCTTGCTGCAGGGAGCAGGGGCAGGCGGGCAGGCCCTGGCTCCATGCCCTGGGCTCCTGCTGCTGCCCCGTCCATGCCAGGCACTTCAGGCGGTAGTTGAAGCCCACATGGCTCTCCAGCTTGTAAATCCATAACCCACGGAGGTCTGAGCAGGGAGAGAAACCATGAGCTGTCACCTCTGGCCAAGGGGACCACAGGGGCTGTTTTGTCTCGAGGTGAGAGTCATGTGGTGCTGATGCTGGAAGCTAAGCTCACGTGGACCCCCAGCCATGGGACCCCATGCTCAACAGCCACTCAACAGCAGGGAAACAGGGAGAGAGGCTCTCGTCAAAGAAGAAAGCCTTGGGACAGAGCCATTGGCACAAAAAGTGTCCCTGGGCACCCAGCCTTAGGGCATAGCTGGTACCCAGGGGAAGCACATTTTATGTGCTTGGGGGGGAAATCCTGGCCTTGGTGAACTCAGTGAGAGCCTTGCTGCAGTGGCAGGCTGGATTTCATTCCCTGGGAATATCCCCCTCCTTGTGAACCCACCCTGGCTGTGTGGCACTACCTGTGTTGTAGCCTCTGAACTGGTCAGGGCGATATTTAGCAGCTGGAGGTCTCTTAGTCAGGTCATCGTTGTGGTAAAAGCCATCCCCACTGAGTGAAGAGGAAAGAGAAAAAATTAGGGGTTGCTCTTCCTGGGTGAGATTACCCCAGCCCCAGCCCCAGCCCCAGCCCCAGCCTGCCCTTCAGCCATCCTGATCCTGTGCCAGTGGAATTGCAGCACCCACATGGCAGCTCTGGGGACAGGAGGGCAAAGGCACGGGCTGTCCCAGCCTGCTTCCTCCTCTATATAGGGCGCAGTTCTTTTTGGGTGCTGCAAACACTCCTGCTGCATCAGGGGCTGAGCCCACAGACATTTGAAGACCCCCACGAGCAGCTTCCATGATTTCCAGCATTTTGCCAGGCGATTTGGAGCAGAAACCCACAAGTGGTCGTGCACAGGCACACGCACACACGCCTGTGCCGCCCGCGCTTCCCATCCTGGCCACCTCTTCCTTACCCAGCTGCAGCAAGCAGCTAATGAGAAAACCCTGGAGACAGCATGTACAGGGCAAGACGTAATGCGAGGCGGCAGGAAGCAACTGCTCCGGCCAAGCACGGAAATCCCTTCCCTCGGCTGGTGCAAAGTTCAGCAAACATCCCCTATTTCCCACTCCTTCCACGCAAACTGCCAGGATGCTGGGGGCCCAGGACTCCAGAGGGATTTGTGGATCTTACAGCAAGCACAGCCCAGCAAGACAACACGCTGCAGCATGATCCAGTCCCTAATGGGGCAAATTTTGTTTGTGAGGCCCCTATATGTTAGGCTATATGGGCATGCAGACCCCATCTGGGCTGTCCTCATCCTTGTAGGGCACTCCCTGGGACATGGGGGAGGGATTCAACCAGCCAGAGCTATGGGTGAGATACATCCCAGTGCTCAGAGGAGGCAGGGATGGGGTGCTGAGCTGCTGTACCTGGTGTAGCCGATGAGCACACTGGGGGAAGTGAGCCTGGTGTAATCCCACTGCATGCCTCCATCCTGGTACAGCATCAGGATGTAGGACCTGAAGCCATCGGTGGTCAGGACAGCTTGGTACGTGATTGTCTGGGGAGAAGCGTTGCAGACAGGTAAGAAAGTGAGTGAAGGTGTAGGGTTTAAAACTCAGGGCAGTGCTTGCTGGGGAACGGTCGGACTGAGGTCTGGAGGGAAACGAGGCAAACACAGACAGGGCTGGTTCACATTTCACATGGAAAATGTGACAGTTTTACTTTGAAACTGTTCCGTGACAAGCTTCAAATTCATCCAATTTTTATGCCTCTGAAAAACAGTGTTTCTGGTGCGCAATAAACTCCCACCACATTAAAGAGAAAGGTTTTATGGGACAGGGGAAGTTCAACTAAAGTTGTCCCTCAAAAAACCTGAAAAGCACCAAAATGTGGCCACAGCCCAGTTCTTTTTGGCAAAATTCTTCAAGACTGGCCTTTGTCATGAAACTGATTCTTCCTTTCTGGCATAGAGAAGGTCATTGCCTGTGGGTCTTGGGGTTTTTTGACAACTCAACGGCACCTGTGTTCCATCAGTCCCTTACCTTCCGGGTGTCGGTCCATGCTGCGTGGACAGGTGCCTTCTCCCAGGTGATTTTCAGGGTCCAGACTGCAGAGTAAGAGGACCTCAGGTACCGCCGGACCTTCGCTTCCACGTCACGGACAAACGGAGGCTTGGCCGTGTTGAGGGTGGAGAACTCCTGTGGGTTGGGAACACACACGTCTGCGTTAGCTCCCAGTAGGATGAAAACAGTCCTAGACTGGGGTCACGCACAGAGCCCTGTAAGCAAGGTGCTGGATGGGATTTGGATGGTTCAAGAGGTGACACAGCACCAATAGCTCTTAGATTTGGCTCAGAAAAGGGAAAAACCAGTTGTGGGCTCCATTAACCACACATCTCAAGAGGCATCCACAGAATAGCTGATGCGTTTATAATCAAAAGGTGTTTTGTGCAATCATGCACCCTGGTGGCTTCACTCACCTGGTAAAAGGTGGTGCCAACACCTCTGGAGAAGTCAGCGTTGTCCCAAAATACGGCAATCATGGGGACCTCTTCGTGGCCATTGAAGCCTCTGGGAGGAGGGTTGGGGTACGTGAGGACACTGTTGTCTGAGGCTGGGAAAATGATCTGTCCGTTGTCTGTAAACTGAGCAGAGGGATCCCTCCATCAGGTGAGATCAGGACCAGCAGCACTCCCTGGCATGGGGGTGGCAGCCCTCCCGTTTCCAAGTCCATTTTAAGCAATGCCCAAGAAAAGCCACCACCTGCCATTGCTGAAATGGCCACAAAGCCACCTCCTGCTGCAAACAGGCCACAGCAGCATCCCAATAGCTTCAGATCCACAAGAGTCCCATCCCAGGCACCTGGTCCCTGGTGCCTTTCCCAGGTTTTTGGGTGATGGCCGCTTGCCCAGCAAGTTAAGCCCAAGTAGACTCACGTAGAGAGAGCTGCGCAGGGTTTTCCCAAATGGGAATCCAATCTCAGGCTTGAAAAGTGGAGAATTAAAATCCACTCTCCTTTCCACGTACTCCTGATCATTTTCCCTTGCTCCATACCCATAGAGGGGCACAGCTGGAACTGGAAAAGAAAACAAACAAGCAATAAAACCAAACCACATTTACAGCAAAGCCTTTGGTCTGTGTCAAAAATTTTAAAGGGCTGAAATTATGTTGCTTCTACTGGGACACAGCCTGGGCAGCAGAAGGATGGGGGGACACTGCCAATAGCCTCCAGGGACTCTCTGCATGTCACCTTCCCTTGCAGGAGCTTGTTCCCACCCCTTTCACTGCCTTACACAAACACAGCTGCCCTAAATGTGCTATGATGGCCTTTGTGGTCACTGCCCCCTGCTTCAACCAGCCCTGTTGGGACACTGCGCTGAGTGACTGCCATTAGGAGAGGAAGAACATAGTACAAGGACTGTAGCAGGGGACAGCACAGAATTAAACACCCACAGCTCTTTCTAGAGACTTTTACAGCCTCCAGTTCTTTATTTATGTCTGTTAAAAAAAAAAACATTTGGAGGGGATGGGTTTTCCAGCTGATGGGACTGTACTGAAGGCAGGCTTAGCCTGCCAACAGTGCAAGATCATGTGCAGGGGCTCCTCGTGCTGCATCTCCCCCAGGGTCCTGCCTTCAAATAGAACCCTTGTTTTCTGGGCACTGAATGTCCCTGAGGATGGTCCATCAGGAAACTCGATGTGTTAGTCCCACCCAGGCTGCTCTTCGAGCATCACGTACCTGTGGGACTGGGCAGCAGAGTTGGGGCAGCTGCTGGCACTCCTGGTGGAGCTGGAACCACGGGGGATGATGCGCGGGAGGTGTCAGTGCCTGATCCTGGCCTGGGAAGCACCTCCCTGCCCCTGGGCAGGGGGGCTGGTGGGGCTGGGCCGGCGAGGGCCGGGCTGCAGGATGTGGCTGGGCGTGCAGTGGCTGGGGACCCTCCCTGGGATCCCCCCCGGCCTGGGAAGGCTCCAGAAAGGCTCGACCCAGAGGTTGCAGGGGCTCTGTTTGCCAGGCTGGGGGTCAGCTCCCGGCCCAGGAACGGCTGCGGGGCAGCAGGTGATGAGACACCAGCAGGTGATGAGACACCAGCAGGNTCACGTAGAGAGAGCTGCGCAGGGTTTTCCCAAATGGGAATCCAATCTCAGGCTTGAAAAGTGGAGAATTAAAATCCACTCTCCTTTCCACGTACTCCTGATCATTTTCCCTTGCTCCATACCCATAGAGGGGCACAGCTGGAACTGGAAAAGAAAACAAACAAGCAATAAAACCAAACCACATTTACAGCAAAGCCTTTGGTCTGTGTCAAAAATTTTAAAGGGCTGAAATTATGTTGCTTCTACTGGGACACAGCCTGGGCAGCAGAAGGATGGGGGGACACTGCCAATAGCCTCCAGGGACTCTCTGCATGTCACCTTCCCTTGCAGGAGCTTGTTCCCACCCCTTTCACTGCCTTACACAAACACAGCTGCCCTAAATGTGCTATGATGGCCTTTGTGGTCACTGCCCCCTGCTTCAACCAGCCCTGTTGGGACACTGCGCTGAGTGACTGCCATTAGGAGAGGAAGAACATAGTACAAGGACTGTAGCAGGGGACAGCACAGAATTAAACACCCACAGCTCTTTCTAGAGACTTTTACAGCCTCCAGTTCTTTATTTATGTCTGTTAAAAAAAAAAACATTTGGAGGGGATGGGTTTTCCAGCTGATGGGACTGTACTGAAGGCAGGCTTAGCCTGCCAACAGTGCAAGATCATGTGCAGGGGCTCCTCGTGCTGCATCTCCCCCAGGGTCCTGCCTTCAAATAGAACCCTTGTTTTCTGGGCACTGAATGTCCCTGAGGATGGTCCATCAGGAAACTCGATGTGTTAGTCCCACCCAGGCTGCTCTGCGAGCATCACGTACCTGTGGGACTGGGCAGCAGAGTTGGGGCAGCTGCTGGCACTCCTGGTGGAGCTGGAACCACGGGGGATGATGCGCGGGAGGTGTCAGTGCCTGATCCTGGCCTGGGAAGCACCTCCCTGCCCCTGGGCAGGGGGGCTGGTGGGGCTGGGCCGGCGAGGGCCGGGCTGCAGGATGTGGCTGGGCGTGCAGTGGCTGGGGACCCTCCCTGGGATCCCCCCCGGCCTGGGAAGGCTCCAGAAAGGCTCGACCCAGAGGTTGCAGGGGCTCTGTTTGCCAGGCTGGGGGTCAGCTCCCGGCCCAGGAACGGCTGCGGGGCAGCAGGTGATGAGACACCAGCAGGTGATGAGACACCAGCAGGTGATGAGACACCAGCAGGTCCTGGCCCCAGGGTTTTTGTTCCGGGACTGCCAGCAGTGATCACAGCGGGAGGAAGGCCAGGGAGCCCTGGGCTCCCCCCAGGTGGGGGATGAGTCTCCGTATGTGTCCCGGATCCAGTGGCACTGGGAAGGAGGCGGGTTACGTCCCCTTGCCCTGCCATGGTTCCATGGAGCACAGCACTCGCTTCTCCAGGAACAGGGCTGTTGGCATCCCCAGAGGGGGCTCCGGGGCTTCCCCGCTGGTGGGGAGGCAGGAGCAAGGCAGGCCCCCCTGGCACAGCAGCCCCCAGGTCTCCCTTTCCCCCTGCAGAGGACCCCACTATCGACTCACGTGCCGAAAGCCCAGGGCTGGCAGACACCCCCTCTGCAGAATTTCCTTTCTGTGGAGCAGAAGGCAGCACCGGCGCAGCGTTGGGGAATATGGGAGCATGAGGGGACGCTTCTCCCAAAGGTGCTGGCATGCCTGAGGCCACCTCATCTTCAAGAGACCCCGACTGAGCACCTCCAGCTTCTTCTGACAGCCCACCTGGTGACCCTGGCAGTAGGGGGCTGCTCCCACTCTGGGTGCTTGGGACAGACTTGGGGTCCCCATTGGGTGCCAGCCCCGAGCTCAGCCCATGTCCAGGGAGAAGCAGAGAAGTAGCCACCGAGGTGGTCACGCCACTGTTGTCTGGAGCCACTGGGACCAGACTGGCACCAGGAGAAGGGCCCCCATTCACCGAGGCTCCTCCAGGCACATCCACCACATCGACTTGGCTCAGTTTTCCATCAGAAAGTTCAGTGTTGGCACCACTTTGGGTGCCAGGGGCAGACACAGAGGCTTCCTGAGGGCCACCAGTCTCCAAGCCTGTGTTCAAGCCACCACCAGCTCCAGCAGCTCCAGGAAGGCTTGTTTCATCAGCAGCCTCACCTGTCCTCCCAGGTAATGAAGACCCCTCTGTAGACAAGGAAGAAGATACAGACTGCGACGCATCTCCTGTTTCTCCATCAAGGGTTTCTGAACCAACTGGTCCCGTTCCGGTAGGAGCCTGGGAGTGCCCTGTGGACCCTGCATCACCAGCCACTTCACTTGCCCCTTCTCCTGCAGCAGGAAGGACCCCAGTGCCAGCACCCAGAGATGGCTGAAGACCTTCAGCAGCGCTGCCTGCTCCTTTGAGTGCACCCAGGCTGGATGGATCTGAAACAGAGGATGCTTCATCATCACCACTAGGAGAGGCTGAACCAGGTGAGGAACCTGCACCAGGCAGTTCACCCTGCTGAGGGCTGACAGCTGAAGGACCTGTCTCTACGTTGGGACTTTCACTCTCCGGGTTTCCTCCCTGTGCCACATCCCCTGCACTCTCAGCCCCCTGCACCAGACCAAGCCCTGGTACAGATTCACCATCCAGAGAGGCCGGGGACAGACCGTTGGGGCCAGGGACTGCAGATGAGATGGGTTCTGCTTCATCACCCCTTGACACAGAAGGTGTTGCCACCACATCACTGGGAGAGGCAATACCGGCTGGGGAACCAGCGCCGGGCAGTTGATCCGTCCCAGCTGCTATTTCATTCCCTGCAGTGGAGCTCAGGGATGGCTCGGACTCAATCCCACTGCCTGCTCCTTCCAGTGCTGGCTCTGCCGTGCTGGCTCCTTGCCCTTCTGCTGCTGGCAGCCCCACATTTGTGCCAAGCTGGTCCCCAAGGCCAGGTGATGGGGGTCCTACTGGTTCATGAACTGCCGAGCTGGAGGTATCCCATGCCGAAGTCGAGTCAGTGTCCGGCCCTTTGGCTCCAGGGAGACCTGCTCCCATGGGAGCACCAGCTGCTGTCTCCCATGGCTGTGACTCACCAAAGGATGGAGACCCAGGTGCCCCCTGGGCAGCGCTGAAGTCGGGGCTCACTGGTGTCCCTGCCTCAGACACGGGGCCAGCCACAGACACCAGGGGTGGGAAAACAGCCCCAGGAGCACTGGCAGATTCACCAGGCAGGTCCCCTGGTCCTTCAGCCCCTGAGAGATCAGACTCCATTCCAGCACTGCTAGGAGGTGCAGGACCAGGCGAGGACACTTGTCCCAGTGCTGGGGCTCCTCCTGTTCCTGTTCCATCCCCAAGTGCTGATGGAGGGGACAGTTCAGCATGTGCCAAGTCTTCTGTTCCTCCAGCCAGCAGCTCTCCATCATCAGCAGAAGATGCTGAGGGCTGAAGGGCTGGAGGACTCACATCACTCTGGGTATCTTCATAGGGACTGGCATCCCCTGGGCCTCCTGCCTGTGCTGTGTCCCCTACCCCCTCAGCTCCCTGACCCTGGATCCCAGCAGTGGGCCCTGCCAGTCCACCAGGCACAAAAGGCGCTGGGCTGGGGGCATCTGAATCTGAACTCAAGCCAGTGCCAAGTCCATCGGCTTCCTGGGGAGCTCCAGCTGGCAACCTCACAGGCTGTGACTCTCCAAGAGATGGAGACGTGGGTGCTTTTGGGGCAGTAGTGAGGTCAGGACTTGCTAGTGTCTCTGCTGCACCATCAGCTTCAGGCAGGGTGCTGGCTCCAGCCCCTGGGGCTGTGTTAGCAGCCCCGGGAGCACTGGGGGTGTCTGCGGGGGATGTCAGAGCATCAGGAAGCAGCAGTGGCTGTTCTCCAGTGGGGGTCTGCCATGGGGCAGGCTGGAGGGATGGACTGGTCGGATCCACAGCTCCCACATCTCCTGTGGGCAGCGCAGTGGCTGACACTGGGAGATTCGTATCACTCTGTGCATCAGTGGGAACCCCTGGGGCCGGCAGTGAGGTGGCAGTGTCCTCTGTTTCCTCAGGTGCCACTGCTGCCCTGCTGGCTGCAGGTGACAAGGCTGAACCAGAAGTCTCTGACGACACCCTGGGAACTCCCTGCCCATCCTCATCCCCACTGTTGGATGGTGTCAGCGAAGTGTCTGGGCTCAGTGCCTGGCCAGGGAGGAGAGAGGACTTCCCAGGGTTTTCCACTGTTCCTGACATCACTGGGCTCTCTGGAGGTAGGTGGGATGAGCTGGCTGTGCTGAATTCACCATTTATTGCATCTCCTGCATCTCCAGATTCTGAAGCCAAGGGACTTTCCTCACCAGCTAGGGCCATTTCTTCTGCTGGCTCTGGGTTAGCGCCCTCAACCCCGCCCACTGCTCCATCCTGCTGGGTTGGAAGCAGCTTCCCGGCATCACGACTGGGGCCCGAGGAGTTGGCACTGGCTTCATTTTGAATAGTTTCAGGCAGGATTAATCCTTCCTCGACTGCTCCCTTGGCTGTGGTCAGCCCTTGGCTCAGCAGCACAGTGACACCAGCAGTTGGCTCTGGCACCCAGGTGACTGCCAGTGGAGGGGTGGTGTAGAGGGATGTAGTGCCAGTACTGAGGTCTGTGTCTTCTCCTCTGTTTGCAAGGACGTCCTCCGTCACATCCTCAAGGACAGGGGTGGTCGCCAGAGGGACATCAGGAGGGGCCTCTAGTTCATGATGCTCTGCTTGCGGGGTGACAGCGGGGTGCTGTGTGGTGATGGCTGCAGCAGTCGTGGCTGTATTGGGAGCAGCTGAACTTCCCTCTGTACTCTGAGTCGTGTTGGGAGGCTTGGTCACGTTCACCAAAGCTGGCACTGTAGAGCTGTATTCCCTTGTCGCCATCACTGGGTCTGTCTCAGTCCAGGGAGGGAAGGTCTCAGCATCAACTGCTGTGGTACTCATCTCTGCAGTGAGGGTAGTATGGGGCCACTCATCTTCTGTAGTGATGGGGAAAGCTGTCCCCACAGTAAAGGACCCATCGGTAGTGACGGGGACAGCAGCAACAGCCCCAAGCCCTGCAGAGAAGCATAAAGGGGAGTGTTACGGTGGGAGCTGGAGCTGGCAGCCTGCCGGGCTCAGGCACCTCTCCGTGAGACTTAAACCCCTCCTGCCTCATCCCACAGCCTTACAAGGCCCTGATTTAAAAGCCAAGGAGTGCAGTCTGGGCTGCCTTAGGTGCAGCTGTGCACAGCACCTCTTGCATCCCCAGCATCCGCAGCTGAGCCGGGACACAACTCATGGCAGGTCAGAGAGAGACACTGGTGCAAGCATGGAGGCAAAAGCAGCTGCTGAAACCCAGTCTAGTCATGCTGGGGATGGTACTGGGATGCCTGGCCATGGGGTAGAGCTGGAGCCCAGTAAGTCTAGCTCATAGCCCTGGGGGTGTCTGTGGAGCTCTGCCACCCCAGGACAACCCTCAGCCCTCTTTCCATCGCTGCAGGGACAGCTCTGAGCACAGTCGCTTCTGCAGAGCCTCGGGGGGTTCTGTGTTTTTTCACCTTTCGGGTGTCTGAGGGACATTTAAATAACTTTACCCAAAGCCCTTTGTCAGACAGGAAAGCCAAGGCTTAGGGAAGCCTTCCCTGACTGCAGATGGATTCTGATCCACTGCACTTAAAGCAGGTTCAATAAAACTCTCCTGGGCTGGGTGCCTGCCAGCTCCTGCCCCCGTCCCTCTTGCCTCCAGGTGAGTGAAGGCACCAGGGGTTCCCCGCCCATGGAGGGAATATTTGTGAGCTCCCAGGACCAAGCCCTGCTTACAGCTCTCTCCTTCTGCTGCCAAAATCCTAACTCACATCCTGGAGCTCTGCTGAAAGGAGGAGACACCTGCCCACATCCCAGACGTGTATCCCAGAACCTACTGGCACCCATGGCGACGTTTCACACATTCTTATTTTTAGGACAGGGCCACTGGCTCTGGGGAGACCAAGCTGCCACTGTTGGCTCCGTGAGGAGCCAGGTGGATCTGCAGACGCTTGGCTTTAGGGAGCTTCAATTAGGGGAGACGAAGGGCACCCTGATGGCAAGATCCAGCAGGGCTTTGCCGCAGCCTGACAGCCCCAGCCTGTTCCCAGTCCCGGTGCTCCAGTTCGTCAGGTTCCCCCTGACAGGCAGCCAGATCTCCCTGCAGCAGAGGTGCCTCCAACCTCACCACCAGCTCAGCTCACCAGCTCCCAGATAGCTTGTGCAGGGTCATTAATGAATCTTAGCTCCTGTGCCAGACCAGTCCTCGAGGGGTCCATCCTCTGCTAGACCCACGTTCCCTTTCCTGGCAGACTGCTTCAATGTCATCTTCCCTGGCTGGAATAAGCTCTTTTTACCAGCCCCCTCAGCCAAAGGAGCTCAGCAGCTTCTGTCCCCATCTCAGGGAAAACAAAGCACATCAGTCAAGTCACCCCAGTTTACTTTGGCCCACTCCACCCCGGTAAATCTCTGTTTTATCTTAATTCTTCACAATGTGGAGCAGGAAACACCATCTACCCCACATGCCCATTCATGGGAAGTTTGTGCAAGAGGGGCCGCAGCATAGAGCACCAGCATTTGCTCTTCCCTGGGATGTGGGAGGGATGGGAGCATCCCTGCGTCCCGCTCTGCCAGCTGGCTTCCCTTGGCTCCTTTGCTGGAGGGGTACGCAGCTGCCTGCAGGCTTCCGGGCTAGGCTCTCATCTCTCCCACGGCTTCACGCCTGCAACCAGCCCCTCGGGGTGATGCCTGTCCTGTAAAACGCTTTTCCAGCTCTTTGGCTGCAATGCATTGCAAGGACTGGCCTTAAGAGTAGTTTCCAGTACAGCCAGGAGTGAAAAGCATCTCACAGTGTACCTGCTGCACCCTGACAGGGCTCGGGTAGCACGTGGGTTAGCAGAAAAATACAGGACATACCGTGCAGAATCCATGCGCAGCATCCCAGGAAGGCGGAGAGCGTCCATCCCCTGGTCCCCATGCCTCAGACCTCCACGCAGGCAGAGCACTAGGAAGCTCAAAGGGAGGAGAGAGCAGCAAGGAACAGCTCCCTCCGTCCCTCCCTGCCTGCCTCTCCTGCAGAGCTGGAGTCCCACAGGTGCTCCTGCTCCCTCCTATTTATAGGGATGGCAGAAGGAGGCAGGTTGTCGACGTCCTCTCCCGCCCCCGGTCCGTTCCCTCCAATGTCCCTGTCACCCTTCCCTTCCGGTCGAGCCCTCCCCTTCCCAAGGGCTGGATGGCCTGTTCAGCTGGGGCATGGACTGGGGTGTACCCAAAGCCCACCCTGCAGGGACCCACGTCTCCCCAGGGACCTGGGCTCAGCCTGGTGCAGCTCCCTGGGCTGCCAGCACCAGAAGGTGAAGCTGAGCCCAGAGCAGTGTGTGGCACTGCCAACAGTGGCATGGCAGTGACCCCACAGACCCCACAGGACCTGTTCCACACGCAGGGTGTGGAGCCACAGAGCAGTGTGTGGTGCTGACAGGGCAATGCCAGCTGGTGTCACCATGCCTGTGAGGACACCATGGACACTAAAATCACCAGCTGAGCCATGTCTCAGCCCGGAGGCAGGACACACATCTCCACTTGGCTCCTCTGGAGCAGAGGCAGGTTATAAAGCAGGGATAAGCATGGCTGGGCTGTCATCTGAGCCCCCTGGTGCTCAGCTGCAACTGGAAGCACTGGGGATCCGTCTTCACAGCCCCAGCACACCCCAGTGGGGTTTGAAACCTGCACCTCAGTCTGGCCACAGCAGTGCTGGGGTGCTGCGAGGGGGTAAATGGTCCATGGAAGCTTCGCTGCAAGGTTGGACCAGCATCCCCAGAGGCTGGAGCAGGAAAAGGCACAGACCCAGACCCCCTTCCCTGTTGTGGGGATCCTCTGGGTCACTTCACCCCTATGTCTCGCCCCCCTCCTCCTCCTGGAGCAGCAATTCCTGCACGCCCCCTTGAAAACTGCTGCCAGCTCCCCTGTGAATAGCATTATGCAAAGTCCCACCACTACATGGTTTTGTAGTCAATTAAACACTTCTTAACCAGAAATGCCCCCAGGCAACTCCTGCGAAGTGTTGTGAGGGGTGTTAGGCAGTACACAGTGTCCCGCTGGAGTCGGGCAGGCAGCACATCAAGCGACACCCCAACCCACCACCGGGGCAGTGTGGATGGGGAAATGCCGGGGGAGGCCAAGTCACGGCTGATGAAACAGCATCCTGTAAAACCCACACATTACCCCCGGCACTGGGAACAGGGCACAGGCGATAAAGCAGGGGGAGCATCGCTCACCTGGAACTAAACACCTGCCCACCAAAAATGCCAGTGTGGGTGTAAAGCTGGGGGGGGAGGGGTGGTGGAAAGTGCACTGGGGGTCTTGCAACCAGCACTGCAGATCATGGGGTGACTGACCCATCAGTGACCACCTGAGCAGTGACCACAACGGGGCTGATGGAGGATTTGAGAGATGTAAATCTGCCATGAGAAAGTTGTTCCTGCCCATGCTGACGATGCTGTATCACTTTGGAAAGCAACTCCAACAGGGAATACATGCTGACGCTGGAGAGAGTTGCTCCAGATGATGTTTGAGGTGCAAAATGTGGTGGAAACCACAGGGATTGTTGCAAACATGCTGCTCAGCATACAGGAAAACAACTCAGCTGAAGCAAGGCACTGGCCACTGCCTGCCTGCAAGCTCCTGTCCATGCTCCACAGGGGCCAGCACTGTCTGGAGACCCTTGTGCCTGCAACTCCTGCCCATGCTGTCCCCCAGAAATGCCCATCTCCCAGCAGAGTCACGGGACTGACAAACCAAACTCATCCCTCTGCTCAGGCATTGGCACACCCTCCCAAGAAAGCCCACAGCCACCAAGAGATGCCTCATCTTGAGGACAGTACCTTGTTACCACTCTGGGAAGGTGCTTTTTACTGCTCTTTTTGCTGTATCTGAAACCGAGGTCCTGGTAAAGCGCTGGTTCCTGTAAAAGTCATTTAATTCGCTGTTACCAAAGACCAAAGGCATGGTGGCATGTGGGCACTGGAGCCCTTCAGGAGCCTGTAGCCCTTCAGGAGCCTGTAGCCAGGGAGCAATTCCGTGAATCCCAGCACCCAGGGGCTCTGCACCATCCAGCATGGCAGAGCACGGCCCAGCACAGTGCCTTATCAGCTTTCCTGGAATTAATGGGCTGGTTGTTCCAGTCCTGTGGAGAACAGAGCATCTCCTACTGGCTCCCCTCCAGCCTCCTGGCAAGGGCATTTGGAGAGGGCTCAGGGGTGGCAATGGGGGAAACCAGGTTATCCATCAACCCCACAGGTTCTGGATGACTTGGCATGCTGGGTGTGTTGCAACACACCCAGCATGCCAAAGAGTGGGAGTTGGGCTGTAGCCACCAGCAGGGGTGAAGGGAAGGGGGACGCTAGAAGGGACACCACCTGAGTTACGAGGGATTTGAGACATGCCCCATGATGCTGCCAGGTCCTCCGAAGGTGACAGTCATGTTGGGCACAAGATTTGTTCCTTTGGACAATGCTGAGAGATTGGAGTGTATTACAGCAGAGGCTGAGAAATGTTTTGTGGACTGGGAAAGCAGCAGGACTTGGATCCACCCTCCCAAGCCCCTCTGGTCAGGGGTCTGTGGCAGGCAAGCAGCCATGGGGTGCAGGTGGCACCTCAAGGACAGCAGGCACAGAGAGTATGGGCAGTGTCGGGGGCTTGTCAGAGCTCTGTGCCACCACTGCCTGGGCAGTGACACCACCACCATGGGAACCACATCCTCCCACTGTGCCCCTCTCCTCCCTCCCAGGCTGGGCAGCAGAGGGGACCAGAGCATCTCCTCGCCCCACAGCCCCCCAACCACGATAACAGTGGAAGGCAGCTGTGCCAGCAGAGAACAGTGAGTACCCTGGTCACCTTTTCATCCCAGCACTTCAGGACCTTTTCCTCCCTTTGTGACGTAGTTTGGCTCCATTACCCTGGCCTTGGCACCCGGCCATGTCCCGGGGTCTGAAGTTATGGATTCAACAGCCGGAGAAAACAGCCCAGTGGGACGCGACGTGGGAGGACTCCTGGCCCAGCTCCAAGGCGTAGGCAGACCACAAGGATTTCTTTCCCAGCACCCCACCAGGCAGCCAGCACAGGGACCCCTTCCAGCAGGCTTTGCTCTGCTCCCCAGCTCCTTGCCCAGCTGCTAAGGGACCTCTCTCAGTCTCGATGGGTCCAACAAGTCCACAAAAGCGAGGCAGCATCCTAAAGAGCAAAGGGGCCACCCTGGAATGCAAGGGGCATCCCAAATGGGAGCATCCTGACAAGCTGCCTGGGCACAGCCTCCAGCCCCAGTCCAGCCTCTCCCAGGCCCTGTGAACTGGCAGGCAACTGGGTGATCCCACAGTGTCTTTCCCCATCCTGTCCAGCTGCTGGCTCCTTCCCAGCCGGCTGACAATCCAGGCAGCCTGAGAGCAGTCCCCAGGTTAGGAATCCCACAGCCCCACACACCCCCTCCCAGCCCTCCCTGTGCTGGGGCAGTGAGGGCTGCCATTGAGAAGCAGGGATCAGCCAAAAACAACCCCTGACACGCAACAAGGCTATTTTGCTAATTATTTCAGTTTTCAATCTCCAGGTGAGGTGGCTTGCTTAAGCTAATAATTGCTTCAGTTGGTTTTTATCTGGCTAATTAATCAGTTAATAAATTACTTTGCTGCAGGGGGACAGATGTTGCAGCCATCTCCTTAGCTGGGGACTGGAAAAAACAGGGAAGGAGCACAGCCCACGGGATTTCCACGGCCCCACAGTGCACGGTGCTGCCCCTGCAGCTGTGGGGTGTCATGGGGCAGAGAGCTCCAAAGCAGAGATCCTCAGTCTGCCAGGGTGCTGAGCCATCCTTGGGAATGTCTGCAGCAACCCCTGGCAGGAGGGGACAGTCCTGAGCCTGTCTCTCCACGCAAAGCTCCTGGGACTCAGTTTTCCTCACCAGTACCTCCAATAGATGGCAAAGCGGAAAACTGGGAAAGGCAACTTGGAAAATAAAGAAGTCATCACTTCAACACAGAAAACATGGGATTTCTGTTTACTGCTCAGCATTGGTGTTCTCCTCTGTCAGCAATACCACAGGTGAGCCTTGGGCACAGCAGTACTGGGGGCTTCAGGTCTCCTTCCTCTCATTCCTCTATCTCCAGGGTGGCTTTGATGGCTGAGCCAGCTCAGTCCCAGATGTAAAAGCCCAGTCCCGTGGGGTCCCCTTCTCCCAGCCCCCCAGCAGAGCTGGAGGGGGTCCCACCACAGCAACCACGTCTGGAGCAGGGTGGTGGGAGGGCTCTGGCTCTTCAGACAGGCTGTGGGAAGGGGCAGGAGGGGCACTGGGGGTCCTCTGGGGGTGCACAGTGAAGGATGGGAAGCCCCAGATTCAAGAGGAGCTGTATGGGATTCCCCGGGGGCCTGCACCACCATGGAGTGAGGAGCGGGGAGCAGGTGGCGTGGCAGTCCAGGTGGGAGCAGGCCGGGCGAGGGGCAGTGGTCAGGTCCTCCTCTTCCCTCGCCACGCCAGTGACAGGCCAGCACATGGGAATGCCATCTGCAGGTCCTCACGGAGCTGGGGGGAAAGAAAAGCCATCAAACTGTGCCAGAGGGAGTTTCCTACTCTGTCCCCACATAGAAAGGGCCTGATCCTGGACCATGGCAGCCAAAGGAGGGTCTCCCCTTCATCTGAAAAGGCTCTGGATGACATTTAATGCAAGATGCAGCCATTCCCCTCCCACTGGCTGCCTGCCCCCCTTCCTGACTGAGTGAACCACAGCTGGATGAAGAGGGGGATCTCCTCCTGCACGTCTCACCTTGGACAACACCAGCTCCTGCACCGTGGTGTTCCCCAGGTCCAGAGGGGTGGTTAGCCGCAGTGACAGAAAGAGGTGAGATGCACCTAGGGATTAAAAATAAGGCTCTGGTTATTGCCCTTGAACCCTGGGCTGTGCCAGAGAACCTGGGGCTCTCTCCCGAGGACTGCTGGCACAGACACGGGACCTCCTCCCAGGTTAACTGTGTCATGGACATGCTACACTGTCAGGAGAACAAGCCTCCCACTGTACAGCAAACCACATGTACCCCAAAGCATCAACACCTCCAGTGAGAGCACAGCAAGAGCAGTGGGGCTCCAGGACCCCCCGCACTGGCCCCGAGCACTGATGCTGGGGGTGGTGATGCCCCGAGCACTGATGCTGGGGGTGGTGATGCCCCGAGCACTGCACTTACTGGTGTTGGGCGAAGCAGAGGGGCAGACTGGCAGTGGCGTTGTCAGGTCTGTAGGCGTGCTGAGGGTAGTAGCCTCTGAGGTCTGGGCTGAGCTGGTGGCAGGGGAAGAGGGCTCAGTGCCTGGGCAAAGCAATGTTAGGTTAGTGCTGTCTGCAGAGGTACAGGGTGCTCCTGCAGCTGGGGACAGGCCAGGCCTAAGTGAAGCCACCCAAGTACCTGCCCAGGACTCCCATGGGGATTTGTCACCCTGACCATGTCCCTGCCTTCCAGGTGCCCCCCAGCTGAACCCACCCATGGCCGCACTGGGGGTCCCAGATACTGTCAGGGTACCTGGAGTCGACTCCATAGTTGAGGGGAAGATGTCAGGGTCGCTTGGAGAGGGGGTGCTCATGGGGTCTGATGTGCTGATAACAGGGCTGGCTGTGGTGTCTGTCAGGGTTGCCAAGGACTCGGCTGAATCGTCTGTAGTTGTGGTGGGAGGAGGAGAGGTGGGAGATGAGGTGTTGCCAGTCTCTGGGGATGTGCTGGACCCCTCTGGGGTGGAGGCTTCTGTTCCAGGGCTGGAGGAAAGGAGGGTGGCTGTGGTGGTGGAGTCAGTGGTAGGCAGCAGTGTTGAGCTCTCCATAGGTGTTGAGGAGGTAGGGAGAGCTGGGGACACAGTTGCTGTCACACCCACGGCAGTGGTCTCTGCAAAGAGTTGGGACAATGAGATGCACAAGGGTTGGTGGTCAAAGGCTGAGTCCATGGCTACACTGGGGATGGTGCAGCATCACCACCACAGTGAGCTCCCCAACGGACTCAGAGCTGCACATCGGCCATGGAGCATTGGGAGTGGGAGTTCACTGTTCTGTACGGATCAAACACACAGATCTCTTTAGTGGTTATCTGCCAGGCAGACCATATAAATCCCCAGCCTGACAAAGCAGGAACAAGCCATGGCCAGCACTGGTTTCAGGGCAGAAACTCCTCTAGGCGCCAGTCCTAAAACCCATTCCACCATCTTCACCCATCCCTGGAGGAAGTCAGACAAACCTGTCTGACAGGAAGAGCCAAGCAGGAACTGGTGACCGTGAGACGGTCTGGAAATGCAGCAGCGGCAGTTTACACAAACCCTCTGTGCTGCAGATAGTCAGGAACTGATAGCCGTGGGTGTAAATAATGGCAATGGGGGAAGCAGCCCCACAAAGGAACAAATCCCAGCTTGCGGCTCAGGATGAGCCATTAGAGACGTGCTGTGACCCACAAAAGCTTTGGGGGGAGGGGACGGGACACAGGGGGGCTGTCCTCTCTTCCACTATGGGCTGTACCGGAGCAGTGTGCTGTCCCCAGAAAAGCCCAGAGATCTCTAACCCTCTCCAAAGGATGGGTAGGACAGCCTGGCTGCCTGGGCCTTTGTCAAAGGGTGTCTGTGAGGTGGTGGCTTTGGGATGCCAGACTGGCTTCCCCAGTGATTGCAGCACAAACCCAGTGAGTCCGGGGCTCTGCTTACATGAGGATGGGAAACCGAACCACAAGCTGCCATCTGCTTTCAGCCATCCCAGCCAAAAACTTCCAAAGCCCCTGGCAGCCACACCCTCCCTGCACACAGCAGCTGGTTAAATAAAAATATGGAGAAGGATAAAGGTCTGACCCCAGCCCTTCCCAGGTGAGTGTCTGCACCGAAGGGCCTCATCCTCACAAAACGAGAAGCAGCAAGTCCACCTCTGCTTCCCATTTAAGAAGCAGAAAACAGCCCCCACAGCATTCCACTCCCCTGCACCCCACAGGTGCCACCCCTCCACCCTGCAGAATGATGCTCCCCGCTCACCACCCACCCTGTGGAGAGCATCGCATCCCAGTCAGCCCTTACCCAGAGCCAGGTGCAGCACGGCGAGGCAGGTGAGGCTCAGCAGCAGCAGGGGGCAGGGCAGGGGCAGGGACAGCCCTCCTCTGTGCCCAGCCATGTCCAGGTGAGCGGGAGCTGACAAACCCCCGCAGGCACCGCTCTGAGTGCTCCCCACAGCCCCAGCTCTGGGATTTCCAGGTCTCCTTCACCCAGCAGAGGAGGAGCATCCAGGTGGGTCCTTTTACCCTCCAGGTGCCGGTAGCGAGGCAGGGGGTTCCACTTGACACGGACAATCCCAAGGACTGGTGCAATGCCTAGCAAACATCAACTGCACGGCTGGACCCAGAGCAGCCACAAAAAGTGGGCAGGGCAGGCCAGCAAAGCCACCAGTACCACGGACCTCGCTCCTGTGGCCGTCCTCTGCCTGCTGAGAGGAGAGTGACAACGGGAAAAAGCCCAGGGATGAGCCAGGCTGCGTGGAACCCCGCACTTCGCCACAGGGGTGGTGTTTGGTGGTGGCTCCCAGCACCAACGCCCTCAGGAGACAACAGCCAGCTCTGTCTGGGCGCGAGGAACTGCCCGAGAGAACAGGCGGCGCTCAGGAAGGGCGTGCTCCAGGCTGACGGTTTGTCCCCTGGGCTGTGTGTACAGGCATCACTTCCCCGTGTCACAGCGGATCACGGCCGAAGGGTACTGCTGACAGCTGGGGCTGCTTCCTTCTTCTCAGGGTCAGGGACAAGAGCACTCGGAGGCGCCTCAGGCACTGGGCCAGGTATTGGCGTTCCGAAGGCAGGCAGGCATGCTGGAGGATTGTCAGGGCAGAGCCACCCTGCTGCTGAACAGCTACATGGGGGCACCGCCCGGGCACAGGCACACAGAGCCCATCACCAGGGTACCGGCACCCTGATGAGGTGCTCTCACACCGTAGGCATCGGGCCAGGGTGCAGGTACTCTGTGAGGATCCAGTAGCTCTGCTGTGGTATAGGGACACCAGGAACACGTACATGGCCAGGGGTACTGGGGCAGGGTACAGTCCCCCTGCCTTGGTTGAGGTGCACGGGGTGGGGTGTCACCAGGGTACATCTGCAGTCCCAGGATAAAGGCTTCTGCACAGCCACCAGGATACAGCCACACTGACAGGATGCAGGTGCCCAGTAAGCAGCACTGCCAGGGGACAGCTGCCTGGGGGGACTGCTGGGGTACAGTCACACTCCTTGGGGTACAGGTACATAGAGTCTCACTGCCAGGGGGTGTGTACATGCAGGCTCAGTGCTAGGGGCACAGCCACAGTACAGTCACACCACAGCACAGCCACAAGGCAGTACTGTCACACCACAGCACAAGTCCCCAGCCTGGGACCCACTCATGGCCTGCAGAGCCTGGAGACCAAGTGGCTCCTGGGGGAAGAAGCCAAGTGCCTGGCTGAGCAAGATGTGTGATCCCATGGGGATTTAGCACCCTGATCCTGCCCTGCGGGTGCCCTGTAGCTGCACTCACCTTCAGTGTCACTGGGGGTCTCTGGTTCTGTTGGGGTGGTGGTACCAGGGGTGGTCCTAGGCATGGTCCCAACTGGCTGGCTGGGGACAGGGGTGCTCCCAGGGATCTCTGTGGTGGTAACAAGGGAGGCCATGGTGTCTGATGGGGTCATCAAAGGCCCATCCGAAGTGTCCGTCACTGCTGGGGTGGTGGAAGAAGAGGTGGTGCTGGTCCTTGGGGATGTGCTGCCAAGCAGTGTGGTCATGGCTGGCCCTTGGTGGGCGCTGGTGCCAAGCATGGTGCCCACTCCAGTGGAGGAGAGAACAGTAGAGGTGGGGGGAGGCAGCATGCTCATTTTAACTCCAAATGAGCTGACAGCCAGGGCCGTGCTGGTCCCCGCAGATGTGAAAGTGGTAGTCTTGTCACAGTCGGTTGTCATGGCCATGGAGGCTGGAGTTGGCCTGCTGGTGGTGAGCCCCAGCCCTGCTGGGGTGCTCCTGGTGGTGGGTTCTAGCCCTGCTAGGGTGCTCCTGGTGGTGAGCCCCAGCCCTGCTGGGGTACTGCTAGTGGTGGGTCCCAGCTGTGCTGGGGTACTGCTGGTGGTGGGTCCCAGCCGTGCTGGGGTGGTGCCGGTGGTGGGTCCTAGCTGTGCTGGGGTGGTGCTAGTGGTGGGTCCCAGCTGTGCTGGGGTGGTGCTAGTGGTGGGTTCCAGCCCTGCTGGGATGCTCCTGGTGGTGGGTCCCAGCTGTGCTGGGGTACTGCTGGTGGTGGGTCCCAGCTGTGCCGGGGTGCTCCTGGTGGTTGGTCCTAGCTGTGCTGGGGTGGTGCTAGTGGTGGGTCCCAGCTGTGCTGGGGTGCTCCTGGTGGTGGGTCCCAGCTGTGCTGGGGTACTGCTGGTGGTGGGTCCCAGCCATGCCGGGGTGGTGCCTGTAGTGGGTCCTAGCTGTGCTGGGGTGGTGCTAGTGGTGGGTTCCAGCCCTGCTGGGGTACTGCTGGTGGTGGTGGGTCCCAGCGCAGGTGACACAGGAGTGCTGTGAGCTGTGCTGCCTCTTGCCTGTGATGTGGTGATGTTGGAGGCTGCCAGGCTGCTCCACTGAGCCGTAGAAGCATTGGATGTGAAGGCGTCCATTGGCATCTCTGTGGTGGAGTTTGCAGGATGGGAGGGAGGGAAGGTGGCTGCAGTGCTTGAGTTGGTGTTGGGCAGCAGTGCCATGGTCTCTGTGGGTGTCAAGGAGGTTGGGAGAGTCAGGGATGCAGGGATTGTCATGTCTTTGACAGTGGTCCCTGCAAAGAGGTGGGAGACAGCACACAAGGGCTGGCAGTGAAAGGCTGGGACCACGGCTCTGCTGTGGATGGTGCACAGCTATGGTACCACCATGGTACCACCGCTATGAACTGCCCAAGCCTTGCATCAGCCTTGGATCATCAGGAGTGGGGATTCCCTGTCCTGCATGGATCAAGCACATGGATTCCCTGAATAGCAACATGACAATCTACCAGGCAGACCATGTAAATCCCCGCCTGACAAAGCAGGAACAAGCCATGGCCATCACTGGTTTCAGGGCAGAAACTCCTCTAGGCGCCAGTCCTAAAACCCATTCCACCATCTTCACCCATCCCTGGAGGAAGTCAGACAAACCCGTCCGACAGGAAGAGCCAAGCAGGAACTGGTGACCGTGAGACGGTCTGGAAATGCAGCAGCGGCAGTTTACACAAACCCTCTGTGCTGCAGATAGTCAGGAACTGATAGCGGTGGGTGTAAATAATGGCAACGGGGGAAGCAGCCCCACAAAGGAACAAATCCCAGCTTGCAGCTCAGGGCAAGTCCATGAGAGACCTGTTGTGACCCACAAAAGCTCTGGGAGGGGTTTGAGGGATGCAGCAGGGAGGGACTTATAGCTGTAGTTCGAGGCTCTCAGGAGGAACAAGCGCCAGGTGTATTCCCAGTGCTCAACTCAGCACTGCTCTTACTTTGCATCAAGTGCAAATGTTGGGATGGCATTTGAAGTTTTCCAGGCCTAGTATATCCCAGAGAGGTTGCCATCTGGGCAGGGCCATTTGGTGCTGCTGGGCAGCTTGTAGCAAAGGCAATGCGCCCAGCAAGGACCAAGGCTCAGCAAGGGGGTCCAGCTGGGCCTAAGGTCTTCTCTCCCCAGATGGAGACCCACATCAGAGGCAAAAGAAATAGAGCTTGTTGCTTGTGTTCTATAAAGCACTGCCCTGTTTACTCACTAGGACAGGGCTGAGATGTTGGAGAGCAAACAGCACCCAAAGTGTTTCACCTCTGTGGGTGAAGCCACACCAGGGCCACCCACCACCCTGGAGAACGATGCTCCTCACTCACCCCCCCACCCCATGGATAGCTCCATGCACCGCTCAGCCCTTACCCAGTGGGAGATCCAGCACAGCAAGGCTCAGCAGTAGCAGGGGCAGCCCTCCCGTGCCCCCAGTCATGTCCAAAACCAGCACCCGAACGCCTTGCAAGGTGGGGGACCCGAGGACACAGGGCGTGGGGAAGGTGCCAGCGGGGAACTACGCGGCCGAGCGATGGCTGAAGGTAATTGGAGCTGCTTCCTTGTTCCCGAGGGCAGGGAAGGGAGGCACCAGCGGGCACTGACCCCCCCTCCTGGGGCAGGTGCAGCGCCTTGGGCGCGCCGAGGACATCAGTGCAGAACGTGCGCCCGTGTGCGGGGGGCGGTCCCGGGCGCGGAGCCACGCCCCCCGGGACACGGCCACGCCCGTGGGCACGCCCTTCGACCGCGCCCACGGCTTGTGTAACCCTCGGGGCCGCGTGGCTGCCAGGTAGGGACCGCGACCGCAGCCGGGATCGGGATCGGGATCGGGGTCAGGGTCGGGATCAGGATCGGGACCCTGGCCCCGGATATCGGGACCAGGAGCAGATCAGGCCGGGGACCGGAACACCGTTATCTCCCAGTTCCCGAGGACCAAGATGGGCAGGGGACCAGCATCCCCCGGGCTCTGGGGGCGGACTGGGGCCCGGGATTCGCGAGGAAGCGCGGGAGCTCAGTACGGCCTCTTTTCCTCTCGCAGCGGCCGCACGCAACCACGCTGCTGCGGGCGGTGCTGAGGATGCGGCGGGGGCAAGGGAAGCGAAAGGCCGAGGTCACGGAGGTGCCGCGCGTGTCTCGGAGGAGGACGGAGGAAGAGGAGGCGATACGGGAGGCCCGTCGGAGGGCGGCTCCATCCGTTCGAGAGTTCAAGTACAACAAAAAGCGGGTTCGCCTTGTCTCGCAGGGCTCGGACCTGAAGGATGATGCTCGGTGCATCCTTTACTGGATGTGCCGGGATCAGCGAGTGCAAGGTGCGAACCAGCTGGTGGAAGGGGCTCCCATGGGTGTTAAAAGCGCTGGTCCCTTCCTTCGGTAACTTTGGTGCTGGCTTCACTCTCTAGAGGGAGGTGTGGAAGGAAACTTCCTGTGAAACCCCATCCTGTCAGTAAAGCACCCTCCTGACATTGCCCTGTGTACTTCCCCCCAGATAACTGGGCTTTCCTCTATGCCCAGCGCCTGGCCCTCAAACAGGAGCTGCCTCTGCACGTCTGCTTCTGCCTGGTGCCCAAATTCCTGGACGCCACCATCCGCCACTACAGGTTCATGCTGAGGGGCCTGCAGGAGGTAGCGGAGGTACAGCCAGGGGATATCCATGCTGGGTGGGTCAGGGCTCCTGGGGAAGGGGGGAGGCAGATCCATCCCTTCAGCAGATGGTGGTGGGGTGGGGTCTGCAGAGCCAGGAACTGTCCCACAGCCATTTCCCTGTCACCGCAGGAGTGTGCAGAGCTGAACATCTCCTTCCACTTGCTGCTGGGCTATGCCAAGGATGTGCTGCCCACATTTGTGCTGGAGCATGGCGTGGGTGGGCTGGTGACAGACTTCAGTCCCCTCCGCCTCCCCCGGCAGTGGGTAGAGGACGTCAGGGAACGGTTGCCAGAGGATGTGCCATTTGCACAGGTGGGTGCCAGCACTCTGGGAATGGAAAACTCTGGCTGGTGAGATGTGGGACAAACTTGTCTTGCGTGTCTTGCGCACTGGAGTGACCTGAGCAGAGAGCATGCGTGTCATGTCGTCAGGACTGTCTGGTTCTCACACCCTTCTCCACGGCTTTGCTTCCCAGGTTGATGCCCACAACATCGTGCCCTGCTGGGTCGCCTCCCCCAAGCAGGAGTACGGTGCCAGGACTATCCGGGGCAAGATCCACGCTCAGCTCCCCGAGTTCCTCACCGAGTTTCCTCCTGTTGTTCGTCACCCACATCCGCCCTCCTGCCCAGCAGAGGTACCAGCAGGAGACACTCCAAACCCATTCACGGGCAGGTCCCAGAGTGTTCTACAGATACTTTGTGATCCTGGGAGGGGTTGGCAGGGAATGAGGACAGTGACCTGCCTGAGGTCACACACAGATGGTGTGGAGATCAGGATGCCCTGGGGAAAGGGAGGTTCCCATCTCATTCATTCAGTTCCCACACCTCTGCCATGTAGAGGGCTAGTTAAGAGGAGGATGCTGGCATGAACTGGGGACTTGCTGGTTGGGGACATAACACTCGGGGCAGCCCTCACCGAAAGGATTGTGCAAATGCGCTCACTGCTTGGTCGCCACCCAGCCCATCGCTTGGGAGGCCTGTTATTCCAGCTTGCAGGTGGACCACACTGTGAAGGAGGTGGAGTGGGCAACCCCTGGCACAGCTGCAGGGCTGGCTGTGCTGAAGTCCTTCATTGCAGAGCGGCTGAAATCCTTCAGCACCCATAGGAATGATCCCAACAAGGAGGCTCTCAGCAACCTGAGCCCATGGCTGCACTTCGGTGAGTGTCTCAGGCTTCCCACTCTGCAGCAGGACTGACCACTGTGGCTTGGACCGGCAGCCTGACTTGCTCCTTCCCCATGTCCCCAGGCCAGGTTTCCACCCAAAGAGCCATCCTGGAGGTGCAGAAGCACCGGCGCAGTTACAAGGACTCAGTGGATGCATTCGTGGAGGAGGCTGTGGTGCGGCGGGAGCTGGCTGAAAACTTCTGCTACTACAATGAGAACTACGACAGCGTGCAGGGTAACATCCTGAGTCCACATCGTGGGCCATGCTGGGTACCCAGCTGGTCACTCCAACTTGGCAGTCCCATTTCCGCTAGCAGAAGGGCTGTGGGGGCACTAATGTCCCATCATTTGGTCCCTCCTGGAGGTAGGACAGAAGTTGGCAAGTGCCCTCTTCACGACTGGTGCCTCCAGGGCACAGTGCCCTCAGTAGCCCGGTTCTCAGGACCCTGCAGAACAGGTTGCTCAGTGTTGCTCCCCATCACTTGCTCACAGGTGCCTATGACTGGGCGCAAACCACCCTGAAGCTCCATGCCAAAGACAAGAGGCCTTATCTGTACAGTCTGCAGGAGCTGGAGCAGGGGACCACACATGACCCACTCTGGAACGCTGCCCAGGTACTGCCCTACGTCTTCCCCTACAAAATGCTGAGCTTTTTTCCGAGGGGCAGAGGTGACCTGCCATGGACTGAGCTTTATGGCTGTGTCTACCCCCACAGCTGCAAATGGTCCGGGAGGGCAAGATGCACGGCTTCCTGCGGATGTACTGGGCCAAGAAGATCCTGGAGTGGACGCGCTCCCCTGAGGAGGCCCTGCAGTTTGCCATCTACCTCAACGACCGCTACGAGCTGGACGGGAGGGACCCCAATGGATACGTAGGCAAGCTGCAGGATGGGGGCACAGGGTGGGAGGCCTTAGCTGTGATGGCCAAGCCTGCAGTGGGGGCTCTCTGCAGGCAACTCCAGCCCATTCTGCTTTGCACCCACATCCCACTTGCTCTCTGGGTGCCTCTGAGCAAGGGGGACAGCTGACGCTTTGTCCCTGTGCCCGGCAGGCTGCCTGTGGTCCATCTGTGGCATTCACGACCAGGGCTGGGCGGAGCGGCCCATCTTTGGGAAGATTCGCTACATGAACTACGCCGGCTGCAAGCGCAAGTTCGATGTGGACCAGTTCGAGCGTCGCTACGCCCCCACACACTCCCAGTGACCCTCTGTGCTGGGGCAGATGTGCCTTTGCCAAGCTGCCAGCTTGCAGGGATCACCCAGGGCAGGGATCACCCTGGGATGTTGAAGGGCTCTCTGTAGCAGCAGCAAGTCCCAGGGTTTTGCAGGTCTTTGCCATCGCCCACTGCTCGAGTTGCCACACTGGGGCAGCTGCTGGAGCCCTTCTGCTGCCACAGGTTTGCTGGCAGCTGTGAGAGCCCATCCTCAGCATCCCTGTGCCTGCCAGAAATCTTTTCTACAACCACTGTCCTCAGGAGTAGCCCAGGTCACCATTGCTGCTGGTAACCACAGCTGAGATTTGGGCTGAACAGGGTGTTTCTAGGGAAAAGCCTCCAAGGAAGAGGCTCTTTGTGGAGCCAGTGCTGGGCTGTCAGACACATCTTTCAACAGTTGTTTTAAAGTTTACCGTTTCTATCACCTGTGTTGATGGTGTTCGTGGGGAGATGTACAACACTGCTGCAAAGGGAGAGCCGGGCAGCGCGGAATGGGGATGCAAGCACGGACAGGCAGCCAAGGCCAGGCCCCTGGGCCCCTGTGCCAGCAGCAAAGGCAGGCTCTGAAGGGGACAGGCATTACAGAGAGCCCCTCACTCAGGGACTTGTACCTCCTGCCCTGAGTCCAGTGGGCAGTTTGCTGGGGAGGCCATAATCCAGATGAATTAGTCAAGGGGTAGTGACAATAACCCCCTCCCAGTAAGTGCATCACCAGCTGCACGAGCTGTCCCTTCCACTGCTCCTTGCCATCAGCAGCACGCCCTACCTGCCCCATCACCTCGAGGTGGGATATACACCATTACCCCACCTGAAACAATGTCAAAACAACCAGACTCCTTATTAACTTAGTTTATTAAGGACGGCATTTTAATTGCTATGCTGTGCAATCATAATCCTGTTGTGAGGGCTCCAGTTGACAGCCAGGGCAGCCCCTGGCTCTCCCTCCCAAAGAGTTCCCTGTCTTGGCCAGTTCCAGTGTTAGTTGTAGCGGTCAGTGCTGGGCAGCAGTGTCAGTGCTGGGCACAATCTTGCCCTGGAGACCCCTGCCAGGTTTGCAAGTCCTGCTGCTTCCACACACAGTCCATGGCAGAGGGTGGAAACCATAACTAAGCCACAATTCCTTCCCTCTTCTCAAAAAGTACTTAGTGCTTCTAGAAGGGGATCTGGGCAGCCTCTCAGCTGACATCCCACGACATTAAAGTGCTTCAAACAAAATAGGCTGGATGGAGGTGTGCTGCTGAGGCAACTCTAGGGAAGGGGGTCCCAGGTCCAAGCAGCAGCAGGAGAGCTTGGCTTGGGCTTGAGGACAGGCAAGACCAAGGCAGACCAGCATCTGGCATCCCCAGGGCTTGCAGAGATAGAGTGAGCAGAAGAGCAGCTGCTCTGCTGGGGAAAACAAGCAGAAGCAAGACACAAGGCAACAAAAACCCCAGGGGAGCAAGTGGGGAACTGAACCCTGCTTCCAGGACTTTGTCAGGATGCTGCAGGCAGGGGAGACATGCTGCTATGCAGCAGCCTGGCCCCCAGCAGCAAGGCTTGCAGCCACCCTCCCTGACAAAGCCCTGCAGCCACCTCTCCTGGTCCCAGCCTCTTCTCCTCTCCCCAACCCTGCCACCCCCCACAGGGAGAGCACGCGAGGGGTCACATCCCAGCCTCGAATCAGGGCATGTGCTGAAAGAGCCACTGCCCCTTGAGGCCTCCTGCCAGTGCATTGCTCTCTGGTCCCTCAACACCCTCCTTGCACATACACAGGCCACACCATCCTTCCTAACACCCCACATCCCACCTGTGCTGAGGTGGTGCTGGACATACCATGGCTAAAGCATCCCCCCAACAATGCAGAGGCACCTCCTCAACTGGGCACAGAGCTCACCTTGTCTCACTGGGTCTGACCCTGACCCTGACCCTGCAGAGCTGTCACTTGTGGCAGGTGGCTCTGCATCAGCGAGGAACCAGTCCTTGGCAGCACCTCAATGCCAAACCCCTCTCCTCCCAGGTATCCCTATTGTTAGCAGGCTGCTTGACCATCCCACCACAGCGCAGCTGGGAAGCTTCAAGGCTTTGCCTGGCTCAGGGACCCCTCCTCTCCCAAGGGAAGCCAGAGATCTGCTGGGAAAGGGGACCAGCTCCATCCAGGGGTGAGGAACGAGGAGCAGGACAGCCCTGGAGATTTTATACTGGTGAGTCCCAAGCAGATCACATGCCCCCTAAGGAGGCATTTCAAGCAGCACCTCCTTGAGGGGGATCACACAGTTAAAAATACAAACAACCACATTAAAAAAATAAAATCAGATCCAGCAGATTAAAAAAAAACCTAAAACAACAAACCGAGACAGAGACTTGGGGATGCAGCTGGAGGGATGAGCCTTCACCAGCATCCCGACAGGTCTCAGGCAGAGGCAGCTCCACACAAGGCAGGTCCTGGTGCCACCAGAGTGAGGTCCCATGTCATCCTTAGAGGAGGACATATCTCCCTGGTAGGATAGACTGGCAGCATGAGGAGCAAGTAGGGTCAGAAGCCTCACTGTATCCCATGGAGGCAGATTTCCATGGAGCTATGGGAATCTGCCTGCCAAAAGTCCATCAGCACGTCCACTTGTGCAGCTGCTCCAGGGGCAATGTCCCTTTGCAGCACAGGGAAATCTGGTATTTTCATCACTTGCACCCCCTCCACTCTGATTCTGGAGTGAGAGCAACTGCTCTCCAGCAGAATCCCACAGCACATTTGAGAAAGGGAGCTGTTAAATGTACAACCAACCCCAAACCCCACCCTCCCTCCATGCACACAACCCCCAGCAGCAGAATGGAGGATCAGAGGACTGAGATCTGATTCCCTCCTCCAAGGAGCAGATGTGACCAGAGCTTCCTAGTATACAGCTGATGAGCAGAAAGTGCTGACCCTTCAGCAGACCCTGCTCAGCTCGGAGCAGGGCACAGGGATGGACAGCACAGCCCTGCCGGCTCCAGCATGAAACACTACTTGGAAAAGGTCCCTGTTCTGCCTGCAGGACAGGCAGGAGCAGCTGCCCTCCCCCAAGCAAAGGCATCAGGGAGTGGGAGTGGTACCTGGAGCAGATCCACATGAGGGAATATGCTCCTTTCCCAGCCCAGCACTACTGCATGAGGGAAAAGAAATCCCTTCAAGACAGTACTCCAGGCCTCCCAAACAGTCCTCCTCATCCCCAGTCCGCATGGCTCAGTCTCTGGTGATGAAGGCCATGCACAGAAATAAACCCATCATCTGCTCCTTGGCTGCAACATGCTCATGTGGCTGCCACTGCCTCCGGCTGCTCCAGCTCATCTTCGTAGTCAGAGATGTAGGACTCCATGCTCTGCTTGGCCATCAGCTCTCTTCGGGCTTGAAGACGCTCGCACCGGGGACAGCGGGTGGATTTGAAACAGGATTTGTGGTAGCAGGCTTTGCACTCTGTGAGGGAGAGCTTGGCTGAGCGCTGGTACAGGCTGACAGACTGCCTGACACTCCACACCCCAGGTCCCTGCACCAGCTCATGAAGCTTTGGAAGCACAGGAGGGAGGTTTTCTGCTTTGCACAAGGTCCCTCCCCAAGCTTTCCTGATACTCCAAGAAAACAGTGACTTTGCTCCAAGTTTTCTCTGGCATTGCACCTGCCAAACCAAGGCTTGCATGTTGTCAGGAGCCATTTTAAGCCAGTTCAGAGGCTGGTCCCAAGATGCAGGGCCAAGCTCTACTCAGCCATTAATACTGGGCGTTATTGAGGATGTCTCCTGAAGGGGCCCAGGGATTTCTTAGCAGGCAGGAAAGGCACAGAGATAAAGCCTTCAGACTCTCTCTGCTCTGCAAGGTCAGCTCCAGCCATCCAAGCAGGGGCACGTGAGCTGTGTGCAGGCTGCAGCCTGTCCTGTAACCCCAGCAGGAGGGAAGCCAGGGCTCCCAGACACCCACTCACTGCAGTGACAGCCCAGCTGCCCGGGCAGGCAGCGCACAGCGTGGTCAGGAGGGGACCTATGTGCTTCACCACACCAGCCAACACTATTACAATGCTGACCTGCTGCTGTGATAACATGTTGCAGACACAGGCCATGCACAGGGGCACTCTGGTCTGGCTGGCTACCTGGCTACGGCTCTGTACCTCTTGCTAGCACAAATGCCACTCAAACTGGAAGCAAACCTTGGTGGCCCCAGGGTCTGCCCCCTCCCTGTTTTTTCCCAGTACCTCACCTTCACATGTCCTGCACTTGTTGAGCTCAAAGGGGAAAATTATATCATCCTCATTCTGGCAGAACTCACAGATGAAGCCTTTGGCTTGGCACAGCTGGAAGGAGAAAAGATGAGGAAAAAGCAGTTAAATGCTCATCTCCCTGGCAAGTAGGGCAGAAGGTAGAGTAGGGCAGGACACGATGCCCTGCTCTAACCATGTGGGACAGCCCTTCCCCAGCATGGAGCACAGGAAGGCTGAATCAACCTGTGTCAGGGGTGGGGGAGAGCCAAAATGGGGTAGCAAATACCCCATTTGTGCTGGGTAGGAGCTCTATGAAGCAGGCAGGAACAGTTAGCATTGAATCAGTTCATCTGGTGGCTGCCCGGCACACCAAAGCCTCCCCATCAGTTATCTTTTCAGCAAAGCCTGCTCCCAAGGGTCCAGAGCCATGCAGGAGGCAGGAGAGGAGGCCTTACCATGCACTTTTCAATGTGCAGGCTGCCTGCCTTCAGGAGCTCTGTCAGGCGAGGCATCAGGTCTCCTTTCTTGATGGCACTGAAGTCACACAGTGAGTAGAGGTGCAAATCCTCTGTTATGTGGCCAGGCACTGTGTCAAAGGAGTCCAGGAGGCTGCAAGTACAGAGAAACGAGAGCTCAGAGCAAAGCGACTCCACTAAGACCCCTCTCTCCACTCATGCTTGCTCTCCCCCTCCACCCCCCTCTCTCCCCACTGCTCAATGCACAGGCTGCACAGATTCCCAGTGCAAATTGCCAGGGGACAGAACCAGGATAGCTAAACAGCCCTGGACTCACTCTTTAGCTAGCCGGCACGTCTTGAACATGTTCTTCATGTGGAAAAGCTGGATTCGCAGCAGCTGGAGAGGAAGGGGGGACAAAGAATCAATAAACAGAGCACGGTCCTCGGCCAAGCAGGTCTGCCCCATTCCCTGTGCTGCTGAAATAACTGCTGCTCCTCTCCTGTTTCCAAAGTGTTTACATCACAGAGGGCAAGGCGAGCACAACCATCCTCATGTGCTCCAGGAGATAAACTGAAGCCCAGCTGGACACCAGCCAGAAATTCCTTTTGACATTCCTATGCCACTGAAGAAATCAGAAGAGGTGAATGGAAAGACATAGCGGTGAGGTTTCACTTCCAAAAGTGAAGTATCTGCTTCTCCCCAGCTTCCCTGAAATACAGTTGACAGTTGGCAGCCACCCACCTCACCCAAACCCCAGTCAGGAAGGCATGGAAGGGGTCTTACCCGCACTTGGTTGAGAGCCTTCACCTTCTGGTACAGGGCAGGATTGATAGCCTGCACGTTGAAGAGTGGGTCACTCCAAATCTTGCTCAGCAGGTCTTTGGAGAAGTTGCTCACGTAGTACTTGCTGAAGTCCCACTTGCGCAGGATGCGGCTGGGGATGACGGTCTGGGCGTTCTCGTGGCAGCACTGGCAGAAATACTTGCCCAGGTACTCGCAGTACCGCAGCCGCTTGATGTAATCTGGCCAAACGCAGGCAGACCGGCAGGTCAGCCGAGGCACGGGCTCTGCACAGCCACATGCTGCACTCCCTACACTGCTCAGCATTTCCAACAAGCAAAGAATTCTGCCTTGCTGGCATCTCCTCCAGCCCAGAGTGCTCAACACTGGCGTCTGCAAGCACCCTCTAACTGCAAAAGCCTTTGGGACCAATAGTCCAGTCTCATGCAGCCACATGTACCTACATATTCAGGAAAGAGCTCTGCAGCTGCAGAACCTGCTGGGAGCTTGAAGACCCAACAGAGGACTTTGCCTTACAAGAGTCAAGATCTGAAATGCCCTCTAAAGGACAGGCTGGCTGCTCTTCGCCTCCACCAGCTCTGTGACCTCCTAGAAGAGGAGGCTCCTCTGTGGATGGTGCACACCACTGTGCAAGCAGAGCTGGCAAAGGCAGTGTAGCACTGCTCCAGGGACCTTGTGCTCAGCTCTACCACCACCCACTCACTCAGCATCTTCCCACTTGCTGCAGGTTCTTCCCCACTCTCCAGCTACAGGTCAGGCTCCCAGCACTCACCAGGATCAGTCCGGATGCCACAGCCTGCACAGCGGTAATTCTGCTTGGCCACAGCCACCTTCCTCCTGCCCAGAGACAGAAGACAACATGCATGACCCAGCCCCGATGGTACCTGGCACCAGAAGACGGGTACCAGCACAGGCCTGGGAGGTTTATGTGGACAACACATCCAAAGGAAAAGCCCTGCTGTGTCCTGGGTCACACCAAAGGCACTAACCCCAGGCACTGGCTCCATCTCACCATCTCACAGTGGTGACCACTGTGGATTTACCAGGCTCAGAGCAGGGAAACCCCAGCAACCAGAGGATAAGCAACCTTGGTGTTGATGGAAAAGGGATGGAAAGGGCAAGTCCCCTGAGAGCCCCCAGCCACACGAGTCCTTACGCTGGGGCTGGGTGAACATTGAAGATGATCTGCGGTCGCGGCGGGGCCCACTCCAGGTTTCCACGCACTCGAATCCTCAGCTTGTAGATGTCAGCGTGTTCTCCATCGTCGGGAGAGATAGGCAGAGAGTCAGGGATGGGCAGGAGCTGGGAGAGGCAGGCAAGACGGTCAGATCCCTATCTTGTACTGCAAAGGTAGTGCACCTGGCTGGACTGCCAGAAATCTGCAACTGCAGCCTTCTGGAAAACTGCCAGGCACCAAGTTGCTCCTCCAGCTGAATTGGGGGCTGAAGAAGGGCTGTCCCCAGGGATTTGGACACTGCTGTAGGAGGCTGCAGTGGCACAACCCTGCTTGGCTGCATCCATCTCCAAAGCCCAGACAAACCCCCTCCTCCAGCTCCACAAAGGGAGCACTGGGACAAGCAAAGCCCCCTCAGCAGTGGCATGAAGCCAGGGGTTCAGAGAAGATCAAATGCAATCAGTGACACGAACCCACAGCCTTACCTTCTGCGGGGCGTCATGCTCGGGGACCAGCCACTCCAATTCAGAGGCAGCTGGGAGCTGCATGCCCTCAAACTGCTTCAGCAAGCCCATGGCCACCGCCTCTGCTGAGTTTGAATTGAGGAAGGAATGGGATCTAGAGAGCAAAAGAATTGTTAGTACTAGATCTCACAGCTGTGCCCTCCTTGCAGCCCCATGCCAGTCCCAGCTCAAGCCAAAGATCCTCCCTTCAATTCTGGTACCTCAATTCTGCACTGCTACACAGGATTAAAATTAATACAAGTGATTGATTTCTGTCTTTGCAGCTGTTCCAAAGCAAAGCTGGCTAAAGGCACCACAACAACTGTTCAGAAAAGCGAGCAGAACTTAACTCACTTAGCAAAACCTGTGCCTGTTTGCAGGGTAAGCTGCAAAGTGACAGCCAGTGCCTGTATAAGTGAGAAACAACTGCTCTCCCAGTATGACCCTATCCAAGCAGCTGCCAGCCATGGACACAGCTTTGTATTTCACCACAAGAGCAGAGGGGTCCCCACAGAGGGAGGGAGGGATATCTACTCCAGTGCAAAACAGCAACTGATGCACATGGAAGAGCAGAGTTGGGTAGGAAAAAGAACGTGGTACCAAGATGTGTCACCATGAGGTTGAAGACGTACATGGAGTCCGAGGAGAGAAAGGATTTCCTGCTGGATTCTGGGTTCCTCTTGATGTCTGCATCTGAATCACAAACAGACAAGGTGGAATAGATGGGACAGGGCAGGGGGATACACTCATTTCAAACCAAAGCTTCAAGGTAAAATTCATCAAGCTGTTCAAAAGCACAAGAACTACAGCATCAACTTCTACCAGTGGCACTGAGCAGCAAGGAGGGGTGCAGTCTAATCAGTCGGCTGTCGGAATTACAAGGGGAAAGCATGGTGGGATGCTGTGAACAGCCAGCCTGAAGTTTGGGGGAAGTGGCTGCTGGTACGGGTCACACACCAAGTCCTAGCAGTGACATGGCCTGAAATAGAACACACACAGGAGCCTGGAGGGCAGGACTGCAGGGTTAGCAAGAAGGTTTAGTAGCTCTCTACACACAGTATAGATGCTGGAAGGGATTAGCAATGGGCTGCAGAGCCCTTCTCTACTTGACTGTAACCTGTAAGATCAGACATTGGCCATGCCACAGCTTGACTGCACAGCCAGGGCTGGCAGCCTGTGCCCAGCACTGCCCAGACACATCAGGATCCTTGCAGAGAAAGGGCTAGCAGCCATGAGGCCAGCCCTCTGCAGAGGTCACAGACTCATCAGCTGAGGAGGGAGGAGTCCAAGATAACATGCAGGACACTGCAGTCCTGCTCCCTACACCTCTCCATCCGCTCCCGAAGAGCCCTGGGCTACCCTGCAGCTCGGGTACCAGGCAGTACCCAGTGCTACCTTCACCACTCATCTTCCTTTCACTCCAGCAGGTTAAACCCTAACAGGGAATCCATCTCAATAGTAGAAGACCCCTATGCCAGGACACTTCCAGTCATACAGTGCAGACAGAAGCAGGCAGAAACCTTGATTCATGGCAGATAAGGCTCCCAGAGAAGGAAAGAAGGCATGCAAGGGGACAGTACTACAGGTCAGGATGGAAGAGTGGCCAAAGCCACAAGCTTCATCCCAGCAGGTCTCCTGTTTCGTACCTCTGGGGAGCTCTAGGAATGGTCTGCAGTGACCACACCACCCCCAAACAAAAGCCTGTCGCTTCCCCTGCCCCAGTGCCTGGCATGGGGAGGCCCAGCTGAGGGTCCCTGCTCCTGTACCCCAAGCAGGTTGACTAACACAAATCTGCAGAGAGCTGACATGATCCCAGCCAGGCACCAAATGCACACTGAGGCCAAGGGAATCACAGTCTGTGATTCAAGGGAATCACAGGCTGAGCAAAGAGTGTCCCCCTGCCGCAAGCTTTCCTACAGAGAGCAGGACTGCCCTAGCAACAAAGGCAGCAAGTCCTGCAAATTTACAGACTCACACTACTGGAATTCAGCTTGGACGCTTGACTTTCATTGTTTGACATCCATCGCTAAAACACGCCCAGGAAAGCATCCTAATGTTAAGGAATCCACATATCTACATCATGCAAACTGATTTCTAGCTGCAGAAAACAGGGAATTCAGGCAAACAGCCTCATAACCTTGGAGGGCACCAGCCAGACACACCTGCCATGCTCTGGTGCCTTCTGCTCTGCGCAGGAAGGTCCTGTATGGTCCTAGACTACGCTGAACACGAGCAAACGGGGGCACACGCAGCACAGAGTGGGCCAGGTGCTATGGGGAGGCAGAGCCAGCACACTCAGGCATTGACATGGTCTCAAGGACGGCAGAGGGAGCCAGATCTGACCCTAGACTTCCACCGGAGCTAGCACTGGGATCCTGACACCCCTCGCTTCCCAGCATTAACTGCAAACACTCCCCAAATCCTAATTAGCTACCCAAAACATCTCTGCTGCCAATACTACCACCAAGTGGGATAGTCCCCAGGAGGCTTGTGAACAGCCCCCAAATCTAAGGACATCACCCCACACCCCATGTGCCAGCTTCAGCCAGGATCACAGTTTGGTCTGTGAACATAACAGGGCTGACAGGAAAGACCTGAGCACCAACAAATCCAGCAGGAGCAATGTGCTGGTGCTGAACGCCTGACAGGGGAGATCAGCAGCAGCCCAGCAGGCTGTTCCCTTGCTAAAGCAAACAGGGAGCACATGAAGGTTATTTAAACACGGCCAGCAGACCAGAAGGATTACCTAGTACTACTGTAAACAATACAAACACGAAGTTGCATGTGATCCCAGCGATTAGGGCCTCCAGAATGAACAAACTGCCTGTGCCCTGTCTGATCTCACTACTTCTCCCTCCAAAACTTCTTTCTAGAAGGATTCCACTCCAAGTCAAGTCTGAGCAGAACAGGAAGGGCTGGCTGTGGTTCAGATCAAAGTTATGGCATGCCAGCTCTGCCAAGTCAAGCAGGATAATGCTTCCCAAGGCACTTGGGATGGAGACCTGGTCCCACATCGAAGAGGACTCTGCTTTCATTCAGCCCAGGCTCAGCTTTCAACACCTACAGAGCTTCACTGCCCTGAGAAGTCCTACCCCAGGCAAGACAGGTCTTCACCACAGCAGGCACTTCTGATACACCCAAAATACTGCATGGCAAAATGCCCTGGCGGATGGAGCCAACAGCAGAACTCCTCTGCGTCCACTCTACTCCATCCTGCCACAGCTTTTCTTGCTGACATCTGGATGATACTGGAACTAATTCCCAGTTCTGAAACCAGGCAGATTTTGGAGAAGTGTGCCCGTGCACACACACACACACCTTGCACACACACACGCGTGTGCCCGGGGGAGCACTGCAGGGTACCTGAGAACAAGGAAGCCATTGACACTGAGAGGCCGTTCTTGGACATTTGAATCAGGTTAGATCCATCGTTACCATCTGTATGACACGGTGACGACAAAACAGTTGACTTCAGTGCTTCGGCCAGGCCAGAGAGAAAGGGCATAAAACAAGAGCAGCACTCACACAAGGAGAGCCCAGAACTGAATTCACACACTCCTCCATGGCTACAAAACTGAGCCCAAAACCTCATCCTCATGGACTGAAAGGAGAGGTTGCTGTCAAGTCAGGAGACAAGAAGTTTAAAGCTGAAGACTGGACAACTCCATCTCCTTTCTAAAGTAAGAGAGAGGAAGGTAGTGCTGAGAAGTAAGTCATCCACTTCAGAGGATGAACAATGCTCTGAAGGAAATGAATACCCAGAGACTTGGGCTGGTCTCCTGTGGGTGATAAGCTCAGCCACCCAAGCTGCCAGGAGCAGAGACTATAGGTATTGCAGATCAGGATGTGACCAGCACCCACCAACCAAGAGGTAAGTGGTCAGAGCTACAGCTCCTTCTGCCTGGGGAGGAGAAGAGCAGGATGGCAGCTCTCCCACCTCTCTAGCTGTGACAGCAGCTATGTGTACCATGCAATGAAATGGAAACCACCTAACAGCCAGAGGCACAGATTGTGACAGGGTTACAGAAGATTTTGAGGGAAAGTCATGCCACCACATGACGGAAACTGATTGCTCTGCTTATACTCAGAATTCAGCCATTTGTTTGAGAAAAGCCATCCTGAAGGCCAGAGGGACAGGGTCTTCTTCAGCAGGACTGACCCCAACACAACCACACCAAGAAGTCTGTTTTTATGAAAGAAGCCAACACAGTCATTCCCTCCTACCTCGGATCTCGTACTCTTCCACATCCTCTGCAGAGCCAGAGTCAGAGAGCCGCATGGAGCCGTGGGAGCTGAACTGGGACCCGCTGTCTGTCGCCACAAGACCTGGGAGAAAGGCATCACAGCCAGGTCATCAGTGGAAGTGCTCTGAAGGGTCACTGACAGCTATGGGAGATGGGGATAGCCAGGTACGGCCAGGGAAAGGCAGGATGGAGCTCAAGGATGGAAAACACTATGAGTTCAAAATGAAATGAGATTCCATAACTCAGTGCCAGCAGTGTTATCAGTGGATGGTATCTGTCACATTATGGTCTTCAATAGCAGCAGTTCCACAATTCTTAGCACCACCTTGGTAGCAATTTAACCGTTTCCAAGAAACAGGCAGGAAAGCAGGCAGCTATAGGATCGCAACGGACAGAAAACCCGCATCCCACTAGCTGATGAGCCCAAAAGACATCACCCACTGTCTGAGCCCATCTCCTGGCAGGTAGGGAACAGGTGCCTGGTGCGGATCTGCTGGCGTCGAATGCGAATCTTTTGCTTAAGCTCCTGGATCTCCTTGTCACTGTCTTCTTCCTCCTCCTCCAGCTGCCGGCTCATCATGTTGCATTTCATCAGCTCAATGGCAGCGATCAAGGACTCTGAGATGCTGAAGTGGGCATTCTCCTGCAAGAGCAAAAGCATTCAAGGCTATGCGTCAGACAAACTAGGAAGACTTGGTAAAATTTGTTCCCCACCTATGACAGGAAAGTGCTAATTACTCATGGATGGTGGTAGATGTTAATGTCTGTCAGCCCTGCAAAATACGACTCTCCTATGAGGACCTAGAAAACAAAGCCTTCTTGGGCATCGAAATACTCACAAAACACAAGAGGCATCCTACAAAGAGGATGTGCAACACGTCCACTCTGGTGGACCAGCACACGGCTCTGAGGAGCCCTAATATGTTGCAAAGCTGCCATGTATATGACAGATGGGCATATCCCAGCTACCAGACACCACTGAAGAGCTCAACCTTGGAGTTCTGTGCACAGCTCTACAGCAGGCAATACCATGGCATTATCCTCCGCCATGGCAGGAAGTATCCCTGAACCTGCAGTAAGATACATTCGCCAATACACATAGGCTACTGCTGCTTCCCTCACCTTCTCCAGGTCTGCACAGCTGCCAAAGTCCTGCTCAGAGAGGTAGCTGATGAGGGACTGCCCTTCTGAAGGTCTCCTGAACATCCCTTCCCCCGAGCTCAGGTACTGTCCAGAGTCTAGAAAAGCAAGAGACACAGGTATGAGGGAAGGACTTGCTATCTCCATGCCACCAAGCCAGCATCCCACAAGCAGGTTCCAGCAGCTGAGGCCACTGCATGCCATGGAGGAACCTGACCAGGATTGAGTGTCCCCGCTGAGGCTGGCTGTACTCACCATACTCCATGTAGAGGGAGCTGGGTGTGCTCAGTTCACTGCTCTGCGTGGAAGCAGAGACCGGCCCTCTCCCTCCACTTGGATCACCATGGGACTCTGGAAGGGAAGATGACACCAAGCACACCTCAGTACCTCAGAGGCGCCCTGCCACTGCACAGGGTGAAATGAAAGGGGCTTGGCATCACGCACACAGGCACAAATGGATGGAAATAAAGAGAGACATCTTCCTGCTCCATGCCATAGCTGAGGGCAAAACTAGGAGCAGACAAAACTAGAAAGGCGTTTCAGACAGGAGAAGGGGAATGAAGGAGAGAAGATCATGAGAGCCATGGAACAGTCGAGTCCTGAGACTTCCTGTGTTTACCCTAGAGCAGAGCTGGGGGACACAATAGGCTCCAGCAAGTACCTCTTGCCAGCTCTTTCTTCCTGATGGAGCATTCTGAGGGCAGAGTTATCCCCCAGAACTGAGAACAGGAGACACAGGGAAACATGAGCAGCAAAAGGATCTGTGGGGGTCCCTGCCCTGCAAAGCAGCCTGGACACCAGTGTAAGGAGGCATCTGAAGGACATGCTCCTGCTCCACTACAAGCCAGGACTCCCCACACACAGCGCTGGAGCCCGAGTGCAATACTCAAGGTGACCTACACGGGCCATGGGCAGGGCTGTGGTGCAACTCCCTGCCAGACTGAGCTAGTGGAGACTGCCATAAGCTGGCCTGACCGGAGACCAAGAACAGGTGGTGCGCTACAGAGAGCCATGGCCCCAGGGAGCACCTGGATGGAGTGGCTGAGTGACAGAAGACTGCTGAAGGAGACTGAAAACACCCTGCCTGGAGTGGGACAGGAGCATATAGCTCTGGATACAGGGCAGGTTCCAGCTGACAATCCTGAGCATAACAGAAGGGCATCCCTGTCCTCTCAACCTCCTACTCACTTTTGTTCCCAGCTTTGTGCCATAACTCTGATGTGGCTGGAGGCTCCTGAGCCCACCAATATCAGCCTCTCCCTGTCAAGGCCATGAAGCAGCAGTCACCAGGATGGAGCCTGGGAGACAAAAAAGACTTGTCAGGGTAGGAGAGTCTCACAGCTACTCACTGACAGGGTGTCCTGCAGCCACAACACAGAAACCACCTCATGGGGTGGATGCCTGGGGATGCCACATACAACAGAGCCTGAATCAAGGTAAAGCGAGGCAGTGCTCAGCATCATCTGCTGGAGCAGGACACAGGGCTGGACACATCTCTCTGAACACCCATCACCCCCAGGGAGGAGCCTTCCCAGACACAGAACCCTCAGCACCCAGATGTGAGCTCGACAAACCCAGTGCCACTGTTCAGTGGATGCAAAACAAAACAGCCCATTTTTTTGAGTTGCTGACTTTTTCTGCACGTGGGGCAAAGGGATGGGAGCATCCCAGCATTTCTGCTCGGGGGAAAACCTGCCCTGAGCCCAGAAGAGCATCCAGGAGCCTCAGCTGTGGGTACATGTACTGGAAATCAGTCAACATCAAAACTCCCTGTGCCACAGATCCATGAAATAAAAGGAGAAATTAGATGTTCGAGCCCATGCCTGCTTAGCTGCCAGCCCTTATTCACTAGGTAAGAGATGCAACCTCTCCTGGCTTCCGAGGCAGTGGGTGGAGGGAAGGGCAGGGGATGCAGCTCAGAGACTTGGTGGCCAGTGCTCCCTAACGCCATGCAGGGGAGCTGGACACACTTCTGGGTCTGGCCCACTGCTTCCACAAACCAAGCTGGGATCTTCAGTCAGGTCACATGCATAAACCAGACCACGCTTCAAAGCATCGGCTGGGACACAGCAAAGAAAGATTTTTTTTTTTTGGTTTTCTAGATGAACACTAATGGATTGATGGCAATCCTGAACTTGATGCAATGATCACTAATGAAGCGCTGTTATACTGGCTCCCAAACCTGCCACTGGATCTTCTATTATAATGGTGATATCCCTGAGGCCTCCTGGGCAGACAGAGGAGGAGAAGGGCAGCATTAAGGGAGAGAAAACAGAGACAGACTGGTTACTACTCAGTAAGGACCTCCACTTCTCCAATGAAGGCAGCACCTGGGCAAAGTCCCACAAACTGGTTGTCCTCTCACACCCCACTCTCCCCATTCCCATGTATTCACTCACTCAAGACCATAGGAGAACCCAGCAGGTTACCAGTGGGATGACATCCTACCAGTAGGATGAGCCCAGGACCCAGCCCCATATCCCAGCCAAGCAAGGCCAGTGGAGAAGCGGAACAGCTGATGCCACAGCATTGCTGCCATTTTCTAAGATTTTGGTAAAAGCTGGCAATGCCAGCAACAGTCCAGCCCAGGGCATTCTGGGAAGCAAGATGTTATCCCAACATTCCAGTGTGGAACTGAAAAGCTAAGGGAAAAGACCAACCAATTGCCCACTGTCCCTCTCTCCAACATGATCCATGGAATCAAGGGGGCAGCCAGAATCAGCCTTCTGCCTTCTGGTACCAGGGACTCCCACACCCAAAAGCCATCCCAGATAAGCTGTCCCATTACCGTGCAACTTCCCAGAAGTCACATTGGTGTCAGAGTGTGAGCGCACGTGGCTCTTCTTGAGGATGCCCTGTGGAGCTGAAGACTGTCCCTCCGAGAAGCTGGACCGGCGCAACAGGCTCAGGCCCCTGCTGCCACCTCCACTTGCCCCCTGCTCCCCCAGAGATGATACTGAGTCCAGCTTCTGGGAGCTGCTGGAGGAGAAGAGTTTGGAGCTACTGCTCTTGGTGCTGCTGCTGCTGCTGCTGCTGCATGCCCGGCCCCGGCGTCCCAAGTTCCCAATGGCCAGGTACTCTGGCCCATCATTAACATCACTCTGTGGATCATCTTGACTCCCTGTCCAAGTATCCTCGCTCTGGCTGGTGGTGCTGGAGCTCATCTCGCTGGCTGGAGAGAAGGGGTCTTTGGGTGAGGGGACGTGGAAGCGGGTGACAGAGCTGGGCTGCTCCAGGGGGGACCTGCCCTCACTGAAGGAGGAGGACCGGGTGAACGGGCAGCGCTCCTGTGGCTGGCTGGAGTTGGAGCTGCCACAGGAACTCACTGGTCTCCTGTCTGGACAAAAGCAGGAGCATGATTTCACACACTCTGGCACAAGGAGATAAGGACACATATCCTATGGCAATAAGCTTGTGGCTTCACACCAACATGCCCACCCACCACAGGCAAATCCCTCCCTCCCATCATGGGCAGAAGTCTTCCATGCCCATCCACCCCAACAAATACATAGGCAGACAAAAACGTAAAGTCTTTTCTGGGCCTACCCTAAGCTCCCCAGCCAACCCTTGATACCTGAGAGACCAGAGGATGCTGGATGTTGGAGGCTGGAGAAGGACCCAAAGCAGCGCTGCTGTGTGCAGGTGGCAGCAGGGACGCCCGGGGATGCAGGGAGGGCAGTCAGGCTCTGACTCTTGGTCACTGGAGATGGATTGTCACTCTTCCTGGTAAGCTGAAGAGAGGTGGCACCATCAATAAATCAGCATGTATGGGGCTACATGTCAAAAGAGCAGCAACAGAAAGGGATCAACCTGCAAATGCCTGGTCACCAACCACAAACGATGCGGCAGCCCAAGGAACATGAGGGTGGGGAGGGAAAACACGGCAGCACAGAAAGGAAGCAGCTCTTCGTTCACAGCTACAGGACAGATTCCCATTGGGAAATTACCAGGCTCTCAGTGAAATGATCCAGGCAGCCCAGCGCTCCCGGCAGACGGCTCTTGTGTCCCTCAGCGCTGCGATCACACATCTCTCTTGTCCCAGCAGAAGGGTCTGACGCGCACAGGGACGGCAGTGACGTGCCGGCCAGCTGAAAGAACACAGCCTCCATTTAACGAAGCCTCATTAATTGCTCTCCTCTGGGGAGCTCTGTGCAAAGAAGGCAGCTGCTGTTTCCCTCCTCTGGAGAGCGGGCAGCTGGCGCAGGGCTGCACGGGGGGTCACTGGCATGAGCAGGAGTGGGCACCCAGGTGTCCTGGGGCGTTGCCCATCCCCTCAGAGGGTGACTGTCCCTCGTGACCAGGCAGCTCTGCATGCTGGCCCTGAAGCCTGGGACTGCTGGAGAGGGCTTTAAAGGTGCCTCTTACAAGGAACTGGTCCTCAGGTCTCTACTCAAATCCTTGGTGCAAGTCTGAACCAAGGCGCCCCACTACAGGCTCCACACAGCTATCTCCCCCACCTTGACTCCTGACAGGTCATGCAGGCAGGACAAGGACCAGCTCCCCACTCTCCTCCCCTCTTGGAGCAACTTTTACTAGTTGCAAGTCCAGCCCCTTGTCCAAGGGCTCCGCGTGCCCTGAATGTGACCTTGAGGGAGCAGGCACAGCCAGTTGGCATCTGGGGAGAGCCAGATGTAAAATCTGGGACCTCAACTCACCATGGAGGTGTCGATCTGAGCCAGAAGCCTGGGGTTGTTCTGCTCAACAGCTTCCAGGCACTGCAGCATGGCCGTGACGTGGGCGTCACTGAGCAGGAAGGCAGTATCTGGGGAGAAAAAAACGCTGCTCAAGGGAGTCCCTGTCACCCACATGGTTTGACACACAGGTTGCTCACATGCAAACCAACTTTTCTGCTGTCCTCCCTCACTCCCACCAGCTTCGAAATGCCCACCAGCTGCCACCAGCTTCGAATCTCCCACAGTTTCGAAATGCCACCAGCTAGATATTTTCCTAGTAAGAAGGAAAAGGCCCATTGCTCTTTACCTGTGTAGAACTTCCTGATGTACTGATGGTTCCCCAGGAGCGGCCTCAGCTGCGCTGACAGGCAGTGGCACTGCAGGCTGTGCTGCAGCCACAGCTGCGCAATGGCCTGGTCCCCTGAGCCCTCGAGGTCACGCTGGCCACTCTCCTGCAGGCTGATGAACTGGAAAGTGACATCAGGCACAGGTTAAGGCAGGCAGAGGCAAGAAGGGGAGCAGTGCTTGTTCCACCGCATGGCTTTGGTCCCCTTGATAACAGCAGCTTTCCCGTGCCAGTTACAATCAGCAGGAAACAGGGCATGTCCCAGCAGCTCCCCAGCCACCAGGGAGACAAAAGCACCAGGCAGGAACAATGCTTCAAAGGTCAGCCAGCGACTAAAGTCCTCTGATAGCCACTAGCACAACAAATTTCTCTTGCACACTCTCCCACCCCTGAGCCTTGCCCCTGACCTGGAGGGACTGCATGCCCCCAAATCAAATCTGACCCCAGTGGTGACGGTAATTTTCTTGCTGACACGTTAACTGGGAAACGCTCTGGCAATGCCTGAGCTGCTGCAGCTTGCAGCGCTGGACTAGAGTTACACCCCTGTTCCCCCAGCAGCAGACTGGACACAGGGACCACCAGTGGCCAGCCCTTTGTGCCCATCCACAGCAGGAACCATGGATGTCAGCATGGGGCAGCCGAGGACAGGAGCATCCCCATATGCCAGTGGTTGGCACAAGTCAGGAATGGGAGAATAAATGCATGGTGAAGTCACAACCCAGAAATGGGACCCTTAGAGATCTGTATAGACACATGAATCACCCCTGTGCGCACACAAGCACTGCTTGTGTCAGTTCCCTTGGTGATGCCTGCTGCACCCAGCCCAGAAGAGCTGGAGACTGGCCTGGGAGAAATAAGCAGCCAATTGTCTCAGCCCAAGCCACACTGAGTTCCCAGGACACAGCTTGTACCCAAACACACAGCTGCTTCAGCCTCCACAAGCCGTGGAGCCATCTTACAACAGCCCAAGGTACCACTGTCCCACAGGTGAGGCTCCAGGCCAGCTGCCCTCTCCCTTCCCACTGGGCACACAAGGCCAGCCCACCAGAACCCACCTTCTCCAGGTGATGAGCAGAGCCCGGACTCAGCCAGCGAATGTCCTTCACAAACTGCCAGTAATCCTTCTGTCTGCAGCACACCTGCCCAGGACAGGCACAGTCAGGTACCATCTCTCAAGTGCCAGTTAAATGAGCACATCCCCATTAGGCCCTTGCTGCCATGAGAGGACATGCTGTTTGCCGCAGCTTTATTCAGACAATGAGGGGTTTTCTTAGTTATTCTTCCCATTAGAGAGGAACTGCAGCAGAGTTGCTGTTTTCCTCTCTACCCTATTGGTTGTAAACACAGACCCAAAAACTGTCTCTTCACCAAAAAGCTGATTATTTTTACTTCCATCTCTATTTCCTCTTTCGCAAGTGACAGAGAAAGAGCTTCTGCTATAGTGGTTTATTTGGTTTGGCAGGGGAGTAGTTTGTTTTATAAGACTAGAAAACTAACATGGCAATTTTAGTTTTCTAGACTGAATTGGGTTTTCTGGACAAATAAATAAAACTCATTCAAAAGTTTAAAAACCTCTCACCCTAGTTTTCTCAATGTGTACATGTGGATTTTTTTCACCTTTTTTGTAATTCCCAACTGTAGGCGAAAAAGTTGCCAAGAAAATAAAAAGTAAACGGAAATGTTTTGCTGGAGCAACTATGAGCCAACTGCTGTTAGGAAGCTGTGTTTTCATGGGCCTCCTTTTGCAGCTCCTGTAGCTTGACTGGTGTCACATATGCCTGATCAGAGGAGACATTCCTGAGTGGAAGACCTGTCTTTGCCTATGGTAAAAGCACTGAGGAAGGTAACAGACCATCCTGCTTTGCAGGTCTGGCATGAACTGCTACCAACAGACGGACAAGTATGAATCATTTAAACCTCACTTCCTGAAGCCTGTGAATAGCAGGTCTGTCAGAAGGGAGCACTGCACTCCTCACATGGAAAAGGTACCTCCTCTCTCTGTCGATCTCCCAGAGAAGGTCCCTGGTCCAGGCAGCTGGGGACTAACAGGAACAGAGCAGCACCTCAACTAATGCTGTCTGAAAACTTAATAAATCCAGAGAGCAAAGCTCCCTGCTCGGAAGAGGTCAGGAAGCCAGTCTGGCTCTTCCTGGAGGTTTATCAGCTTGGGTGCAGCAGTGTATAGGTGCAGTTTTCCTGATCCAGGGCCCAGCTGGCCTGTGCAAGCTGCCTGGGGCTCCTCTGTGCCATTCTCTTCTCTCTGGGTGGCAGAGCCACTGATGGGAAGCCGGTCCCCAGGCAAGCCCGTCAGCCTTGCTTCATCTTTCCACTGTAAATTAATTGTGCTGGTAATTGCAAGCTAAAGGGGAGATCTTCAAGCCTCTGCACACAAGTGGGAAAAAGAAATTCTTCCAGGCAGCCATGGGAGGGGGGAAGGCTGGGTGAGCAACTGCAGGCACAACAAGAGCCTGGAAAGAGTGATCCCATTCACGCAGAGCGCGGGTTTGGCTGCCAGCTCCTGTTATTAACACAGCTAACCACAAACAGTAAAGATGCGAGGTTTCTCTTGCCAGGCCTCGCTGGGGACTTGTCCAAGTGCAGATGATACGGGGCTGACTCACTGCAAATGCAATTTAATCGCTTGGCTGCAGCAGAAAGAAAGGAGAGAGGGGCTGGCCTCAGCACGGGGGGCACAAGTACTTAGAAAAACCATATTGAAAGTAGATGAGATAGAAAGAATGTGCACCCAGGTCCCTCTGATAACCACAGCAGTTGCCAGGCAAGCTCAGTCCCTGCTTGGATCACTTCCCACCCTACTACAAGTGCTGTGCACACTCTGTGCTATGAGCACAGAAGAGAGCTGCAGCACCTGCTTGTGACAGGCACTTGAGGCTGTGACAGACAGACAGACAGCCATGCTGGCAGGACAGAGCCATACCTTGTCATGGATGAGCCCATGGTAGAGGATGCTGTGCATGTCTCTGCAGAGCCGTTCCAAGCCTCCATACTTGGACCAGACATTCGGGTTGCTGATGGACACCAAACCTTCCACTGTGGTCTTCAGGTTGCCAAGGAGCTTCCAGTGGTCCTTCCTGCGGAGGAACACAGCAAGATATATCAGAGATACAGCAAGAGGAGCTTCACAACAAGAACATGGTATTGCACTCTCTCGAAGGAGACTCTGTTCAGGCTGAAACCTTTGGTGGTCCAGGAGCTAGCAAAGGTGAGCTGAAGCACTTTGCACCTCCCTGTGGTCTCCCATACATGGTTTGTGGACAACAGGCCATATTGTAATGATTCTTCTGATGAGTGGTAGCCACCACCAGGAGACAGACAGAACAGACTGATGGCTCCTGCAATGTACCACTTGCCCAGTCTGGGCCAAAAAAGCTGGGGATTAACTTTCTAGCTCTTGCTTCACTGACATGTTCTCTTTAAGAGAGCAGCAGCCCCTCAGGAGCACAGCAGCTGTATGGAAGGGTGTGAGGGCCACCACATCGAGCAGACCCCGTGTTGACAGAGCAGCACTCACTGACCAATGCACATCACATCGAGAACTCCAGCCCTGTCAGGATGCAGAGGTGCTCTTCTCCCAGGGAGGTGACACTTCATCTGCATCTCCAGTTGTACAGCTGCTCTCTGGGCCCTGACCTGCCGCAGGCACAACTTGCAAAAATGTTATCATGTTCTGGACAGACCTTAGCAAACTGCTGGTGAACTCTAGAGCAGGCATAACAGTTCATCTCCCTTGGCTGCCCTGCATACAGCAAGAAATCACCATTATATACCACAAAGCACGCGTGATGGTGCAGAGAGGTAACATCATTTGACTATGCAAAAGCAGCTTTGGGGAAGGAAGCTTTGGATGACTGAGGTTCCCACTCAAGCTGCTTGACAATGTTGCCAGATGAACAGCAGCTGTCAAAAACACATATTTAAATAGGAGCCACTCTCTCAGAAGAACAGGAATGTTGCAAGGTATAGTTAGGAGTGTAAATAGCAAAAAAAATAAAAGTCTCTGCAGGTAACAAAAGCACCCTAACTGACACCTTAGAATGAAAGTTCAGGTTTTCAACTGGCAAGAAACAAGATGGTGTTTCAGCAGTGAGTCCCTCCCACAGCCAAAAGCAATCTGGATTTCCAAAACACATGGGAAAAAAAAAAAGGAAAAAACTTAAATAACATTATTTAAAACGGTTCTCATTTTCATCCCTTGGGGATCAAAGTGTGGGCCGCGTACTTCTGGTAATTAAAACAAAGCTTTTCTCACCAACATTCTCTTTCTGAGACTAGTTCACTACTGCCAAACTGATTAGTTGAACAAGCAGATCATTAATTATTGGCTCTACTTCAAGCTCCCCATTCACTCCCCTTCCTCATGAGGGGAACATCACCACTTTCAGTGCCCACCTAAGTTTAAACCACACAGAAGCCAACCCATCCCACCAGCAAAGCCTGTCACCCCAACAGCACCAGACTCTAAACCAGAGCTGCAGTGCATGTGGCAGCATATGTATGTTTATGTTGTACTTAGACTAATAGGTACAGTCAGGGCTTTATCTCAGGAGGGACTGAAGAAAAATGCACAGATATAAATCAAAGGCAGCTTCCTGAAGGAGATACAGCTTGGGGAGACACAAAAAAATTATCCAGCTCTGCTGAATTTATGGGCTTTTCCCATCCCTGCCCTGAGCAATGCAGATTCTTTGTCTATTGATGCCCAGAGAGGAATCAGCAGTCCCTGGTCAAAGACCACCCGCAGCCACTGAGCTCAAAACATCACCAGCTCCTCCCTAAGATATTTCTAACACTCAGAGTTAGGAAATGCAAGTGAAAGCTCAGCCACGCCACTGATATTCCAAGTCAGTGAGTCAGGGGAACTCCCTCCCATGTTATTTCATGCTATAAAAAGCACACAAGGATGTGAGGGTAGCAGATGCAAAGATGCGCCTTTCCAAATGAACGGTCTCATTAAAGGACCTGTGTGTCTGAAGAGGCAGGAAACCAGGATCCATGGCTCTTTCCTAGAACAGGGAAACTAAGGGTAAGCAATCCTTGAACAAAATTATCTCAAAATGTTAAATCCTTGAACACAGAAGCACATAGAGAATAAGCAGCATAATTAAAGCACCTTTGCAGAGGTGATCTTGAACCCACCAAAAGTGAATTAAATGATGGCAGGACAGTAAGTATCCTATGGGACCAAAGCAGTTCACAGGTTGGACACACAAGACCTTTCTGATACCCAAACTCCAGCTGTTTCTGGGCTGGAACACGCTGAAAAGCACACAGTGACACAAGACTGAAGAAATGAAGACCCACATAGTTGGCTGCAGGTGGCAGGCAAATTGAGAGAGCACAGCTAACCACATTGCAGCTTACACCGGACTCTGGGGCAACCCTGAATTAGCAGCAGGGTTTGCTCCCCTCCCACTGACAGAGCCTGTGTTTCAGCTGCCAGGAGGGATGGAGAAAACCCAAGTTCCCTTTTCTGCAGGTGTTTAGAGCATTACTAAGAAATCTGCTTTTTTTCCTGAATAAGGAGAATTCTCCTTTGCTAGTGCTACAGAAAGCCTGGCATGGGGTAAGGCCAATTCATATTACATCATGAAAACACCCCAATTTACAATAAGGGCAAAGTGAGTAACACCCCAGACAGTCACAGAACAAGACCAGAGCTTCCCATGCAAGAACCACACATGCTTCTGCTCTCCTGATCTAGCAGAGCTTGGTTCCTCCAGCCAGAAGGGCTGAGGGTGCTTGCAGGGGCCATGGAGCAGCAGTGAGATCTCAGCTGCATCCCTCTCCTCCCTTAAAGACAGCCTCTGATCCAGCCTCCAATTTTAACCACCAGCTCCACAAACTTGGCACTGGGTCTCCTTTCTTTATCACAACAAACTCCGTCTTCAGGTACAGCAACATCAACCTGCCATCGGGAACTGTCTCCAATATAAGTGAACCTTTTGCACTGGAGTGATAAAAGACAGAATCCAGCCTTGGAGCAAAAAATGGCTTAACGCTGCCACTGCTGACAACAGGGAATGCTGCTTCTCTTCCAAGGCTTTCTCAGCCCCTCCATGCCAGCAAGGGTAGGAACTTCTCTTGGTCGAAGTCAGCAAACGTGACTCACAGCAGAGGCAGGGAGCCATGCTGCTGACTTCTTCGTTTAAAATAAAACCAGACCCTTATTACTTTCCGAAACAGAATCACACAGGTAGCCAATGTTCAAAAATGAAAAATAAAAACGAAGCGCATCGTTCCTGCAACATCATCTGCTGTGTATCTCCTGTGCTCTGCAGGAGGCACCCAGCAATGGCTGCTTGAATCCTGACCTCCACCTGGAGGACTCTCTTGATCCTTCTTAGCACACTAAAGAGGTTGGGCTAAGGATGTTGAGGTTATGGAGGGACTTCTAACAAATCTCCAAGGACATTCATTCCTGTGCTGGCTGTCAGTTCCTCCTGCAGAAACTGAAGACGCCTCCTAACCTGCCCTGCGCAGAGCCTGCTCCCGCCTCCTTGTCCCCAGATCTCCCAGACAACCAGCAGCCCCTTCCCTGGACTCCCCCGCCTGCTCCTCCGGCAGGCTCAGCACTGCTAGGAAAACGGATTAAAGAAAACCAGGCTTCGTGCAATTCATCTGCAGTCGCGGGGAGTGGCTGACGAGGCAGAGGAAGCCAGAAGAGCTCTGCCAGCCCAGCAGGGATGGGCAGGAATAGCTGAGCAGGCTAGCTGGAAAAGGGACACACAGAGTAACTTGCATCCACACTAAAAGCTGGCACTGATACAAAATGGGGGCACAACCACAAAAGGTGCCCCCAGCAAACACAGCCCAGAGCTGCTGCTTGTTGACGCATTCTTGCTCTGCACTGGCAAAGAATGAGAGAAGAAAATAGGGATTAAAGGTGGTTTTTAACCTTCCCATGGCAGTTAGCTTTACCTGCTCATCTGGCTAAGCCTCCCACAAGCAGATGACCGCAACCTGTGGACCTAGGGTACTGTCCATCAGGCTTCAATCTGCACAGGACCTGCCTGTGACAAGCATGCAGGCAGCCAGAGGCAGTGACAGGCAGAGCAGATCCTCACAGCAGCCCACCTCCCTGAGAGCAGCTGCTCACATCCCTCCACAGCCCACAGCACAGGTTCCCTTTAGAAACCCTCTCCTCCGGCCCTGCTGTCCCTGAGGGTCTTGCTGGTGCCAGAGATAAAGGTGGCAGCTCTTTGCTAACCTGTCCAGCTGACCACTAGCCCATCTGTTCCCACTAGGACTGCTGTGTCCTCTGCACCACCCCAAGAGCCCTGCTCTCCACCCAGCAGGACAGCAGTAACCCTCCTGCCTCCAAGGACAATGTCCTCCCTGGACATTGGCGTTAGAGCCCTGCCACTCGATGCATTTCAGACCTACTGCTAGGAGGAAAAATCCAGCACAAGATCCTCATTTTCCTCTCCTGTGCTGGCAGGATGGACTTCAGCAAAATAACTTTTGTTTCTCCATTTTCTGTAATCTCTAGGAAGAGAGAGATCCAGTGATCTCTATCGTATCACTATCGGTAACTGCCACAATCTAGTGTGAAATGGCACCTCACTGGGAATAAAAATGCTAACCACATTACACAAAGGACAAGGCAGTGTAAGGCCCATGTGGGATCCTCCCCAAGGCATCGGTGCCAGCCAGGAGAACGAGCAGGCCCCTGCATGTGCCAGCACCGGTGGGGGCTGATGCCCTCCTTGTCCCTGGGGGAGTGCTGGTGGTGGCACCACCCCAGCCCTATCAGTCACACGATGGCAGAGTCTGGTAGTGCAGGACTTGTGTTTGCAAGGGCAAGAAAATGCACAAAGATGAGCCTGGAAAGACAAAGCCGTGAATGCAGTCAATTCCTTTTACCTTTTGGAACCTGCAGTGTCTGAAGCACTAGTAAAGAGGGAGAACAGCTCGAGCCGTGCAATCAGAAGGCACCCCAAACCTGTGCTATAGCTTTAAAAGCACCGGTAGCATTTTCCCAGCTGATATGGCAAGCAGGAATAGAGCCACTGGCTGAGCCCCTCAGATAAGGAATGCTTCTCTTCCATATCAAGTTTCAGCTGCTCCTTCCTCCCCAGCCAACACTCTCAATTTCTATCCAACATTCACCCTGTGCTTGTGAGCACCAGGGCAAAACCAATGCACATGTAAAAACCTGAAGTAAACAGGACTCGTCATCGAAACACCTCCAGGAAACAGCCACTGCTGCTCATAAATGCTAACAAGAAAAACCAGGCCTGAAGCACAAACGAAGACCACGCAGGCAAGGTCACCAGAGTGCGGCCATGCTCACCGCCAGCCACATGCAGGCGCAGGGCCTCGCCTTCAGGAATAAAGAGATAAATAAAGAAATTTCTGTTCAGCACGCAGAAGAGGGGATGCAGACGACTGCCAGGAGGGGCAGGAGATAAGATCCCAGAGCAGCAAGCTGCAGGGCCACCGGAACGGTGGCAGAGCGGCGTCAGGGCGGGGTGGTTTCGCCCTTAAGCTCAAGGCGTGTGAAGCAGAGGCCTGGCAGCTGCTATGCTGGCCATGGCTGACGGGTGACAGAGTGGGGACAGAGCATCAGGTACCGAGGGTACACATCCCTTCAGTGGCCAAGACTCCTGCCCAGGGCATGGAGTGGAGCGATGTGCTGGCCTCGGGTGGGTGATGGCTCTGACAGCCCGGCCCACTGTGTGCTTCCTCCCACGAGGGACCGAGCCGGGGGCAGTGTCACGCTCTGCAAGCACTGATCCTACTCACGGGAGGTTTGTTCATTCCCTGCTCGCCCCCAGGTACCCCCACACCTGTGCCCTGGCGCTGGCTGTGTACACACTCCCACACACCCACGCAGGACGTGGGCTCTCCAGGAGCATCCCCTGCGCATCCCTACCGCTTCCCAGGCACCACGCGCCTGCTGGCACTGCTGCCACCCGCGCTCCTGCACGCACACCCCGCGCCGCGTCCTAGATACACTTACACACACACACACACGCGCGGAGTGTGCGTCNGGGTCCGATCTCCATCCCGGGCGCGCGCGCGCGGCCCCCGGGCCCGCGGCCACCGCGACACCGTCACGCGGGAGGGGCGAGCGCCCGCCCCGCCCCGCCGCACCCACGGACTACAGCTCCCGGCGCGCACCGCGCCTTCGCGGTGCAGCCAGTTCCGCGGCGGACTACAACTCCCGGCGAGCACCGCGGCCCCCGGGCACCATGGTGGGCGGTTCGCTTCAGCCTCCCCCGCCCCAGAGCTTGCGGTGTCCCCCCGACTTCAAAGCGCCAGGAAAAACCACAATGATTGCTGAGATAACCCTTACCAAATCCTCACCAAATCCTGCCTCGGGCGTGATGAGGAAAATGCGATGGCAAGGGGAAAAAAACTAAACAAACAACGTGTCCCTGAGGGACAGCTCATACACTGATCACACCTTCAGAGACAGAAACGGAGAGGGTTCTGTTCTACCGCCCACTGTCAGGAGGATGTGAAAAATACCGCAGAATTAGGTGTACATTTCACCGAAATGCAGTGAAATGAAACGTCAAAAAGGAAAAAGTGATGCTGCTGTCTTTCGACTGAGAATAGTCAATGACAACTATCGGATATAAAACCTAGATACGTCTCTGGAGCTGTCTGATGCCTCAGAAACCGAAGCTAGGCATTTGTACAATGGAAAGTCCCTATAATTGTTACTTGTAATGATAACTATATGCTGCATGCATGAAAAAGCACCACTTGACCTGACATCTTCTGACCTGACATTTCATGTGGTTTATTTTACCAGTGCAGTACTTCTGCAGCACACGGGGGTACAGGGTTCTATACTGCTCTTCTTGACAACAACAACAACAATAACATATTTTTCAGAAGATGCTTAATGAAGAGACCAGGACTCCTCATGCACAGTGATTGTATACAAGTGTGGAACAACAACTTGAGTCCAGTCGTCAGGCTGAAATTTCCTTTCACAGAGCCTACTGCACTGATTGAAAACACTGCCTGTCCACAGCATGTTAGGTCTCAGGGCATCAGACTGTGTTGACTCTCACAGTAAACACACCAGAGGATTTAAAGTCATCAGGACTATTGCAATTGTTGGATGATCATGTCTGGTGAAATGGCACATGCTAACAGATCTAATTTAGCTCCTCCATCAGGAATTACAAGATTCTTCTAGCTCCTCAAGTCAGAAATAGCCTGGATGTTGCTCAACAGTGACTTTTAAAATTTCTTCAGGGAAAAAAAAAATCTCCATTTCCCCTGCTTCATTATGTTGTTTTGCATACGTTACTTACAGTCATTGTTTACTTAACTATTGTCAATGCCCACATCAATTTAGAGAGCATATAAAAAACATCAAGAAAAAGCTTGTGGTCACACACAGACGTGAGCTTTTGGGTCTGCACTGAGGTTAAACTGGACATTAATCTTTCAGTATAAAATTGAAGGAGTGCCAATAGAGGTCAACAATTGTAAAGGTATGTTATACACATATATATATATATATATACGGGATCAAAGCAGGTGTGATATTCCACAGTTCACAACATTCAGCTTGGACTAGACAGTCCCCTCTGGCTTTAAATCTTTGAGTGCACTTAGCACTTGACCCTTTGGGTGTTGTTTCTGCTTGGTAATTTTAACATCTCATCCTGGGAATTTCTGCATGTTCAGCCGGTGACATCTACTCTGCAATTCCTCCACAATTCCTCTGCAGTTCCTCCTACTGAAACAGCAGAGGTTACTGGGCAGACAAGCCATGAGGTGTCATTTTTGTAAGGAGACAACTGGTGCTCAGGCAAGGTGTGGGAAAAGCCCAGGAAAGAACCAGCCCCAAAATTTACTACAGCCTGTGGGTGCTTTAGACACACGGTGTTACATACTCAGCACAGCTGAGTCATACTGGACTTTATACAGTTAAAATATCGGTTCTGTGTAGCTCTCAGTGCCACGTGGGAGCTTTGTCACTTGGCTGGATGCTGACACACTCCCGAGAGCCACACAGCAAACCAAGAGCTGATGTTTGCATGGTTGCCTTTGTGATTCCCAGCCATTTTGAACACAGGAAGAAAATACTCTTCAGGATCACAGCTTTTGCCTGGTTTTCTGTTGTGCTGAGCAGCAGACAGTTGGTGTCCTGTTCGGATAATAAACACAACTCATGGATGTGGTAAAATCTGGATTTTGTCTGATTTCCACTCGTCATAAGGACAGGCAGCAACTGCCACCTTTGCAGGTCACATGTTTGTTTGGGGTAAGCAGAGCATCTGTTTATTGGTATGACGCAGTCTCCAGATGGAGCTGCACCCTACAGCCTCACGGGAATTGACCTAATGCTTTTTAAAAAAATACATCTTTTGGCACCTCTATTTTTAGTAGTTCTTGGTAATCTGGCAATAGCATATTTGCTTTAGAAATGTAGCCTGATTATAAGAACCTCCAACTCATCATCAATCACTTGTCATCCAATCTCACTTTGTCACCTGGGGGAAAATGTTATCAAAAGTTATCAAATCTGTGGGTCCAAAACTCCATGTCTGAACTTCTGCTGCCCATGGAGAACACAGAGAAGAAAACAGGGTGGAACTGTCAGCCTCCAGCACTGCGGTCACGAGTTTCTCCTGCCTGAAGGGAAAATCTCTCATTAGCTGGAGGTGTCCTGTGACAGTAACTGAGCCATTCTCTTCTAGACAATAGGAAGCAGCAAGAGGAACATTCAGAAACACATTTTTGCCCTTATTTTAAAAGAGATAGATAAAGAGTGTAAATGGAGAGAGAGCAAGGCCTTGTCAACAATCTGTAGTACAGGACACAGCTGAGGACAGAAAGCCTCAACCACTCCACTTATTCTTGCCTTTCATGGTAACACTCCTAGAAAGATCTCCCATTTTTAAGGTCTGCACAGTATTTCAGTGCCGGTAGCTCCAAGCACAGCAGGACAGAGCTGTGACAGGGATTACATGCACAGGAATTCATTGTGTGTCAGGTACTCCGGATATTGCACTTGCCACAGAGTGTTTATTTTAGCAAATGCGCATATGGAATATGTGGGCAATTAAAGAAATGTGGGAGCGTTCCTGCTGGAAGGAGGTGTGTGCAAGGTCATGTATGGAAATAATTATCCCTACCCAAGGGCATTTGCAATACAGTCCCTGCAGTCTCTGTATGGAGCTCCCCCTCTGAAGGCAGGCAGACCCCAAAACAAGCTGTCCTTTGGTCGTGGCGAAGGAAGGCACCTTTAGAATGGCAGCCTCAGCACAGGTCCCAGAGAAAACTCAGGGAGACGTGGACAGTAAAGCCAGGTGACCATTGTGAGAAGGGGAAATGGATATGGATTTTCCTTTAAGCATTTACTGCCTGACTTCTGAAGGAAGTTTGTCCTCTGTCATCACCTGGTCAGTCTGTCTGCTCCTTCCTTTTCCATCTCTGGAACTCACTGACCAATTTCAAACAACCATGAGCAAGATGTAGAGATTCCAGAGATAATTACTATCCCTTAACTGTAATAGAGTGTCAAATGAAGAAAGTGCTGTTGTGTAAAAAAGACGTAGCCCTGTTACATGTAACTTGTTTAGCAGCAGCCAGCTGACCACTAGGCACACGTGTACTGCTGACCCCCCAATACCCACAGCTCCAAAGAATGCAAATATATAGGGAGGAGGGAAAGGCTTCGCTAGATTCCTTGTTAAAAACAATTTCTCTTCTGAATTTCTCAATCACATGATTCTGACCAGAAACTGGCGAAGATAACAACTCTGAAAAGAACCCAAAGAGAACAAAATATCTATGGACACACTGTTCTGGGTTTAAGTAGTAATTTTAAGCCTTACATGGTACTTTGAAATAGGAACCTAGTTTGAACTCTGCTGTTTGACATTTGAAAACATAATTCTGCTCAAAACCACCCTGCATTGGTTTTGTTGTTCACAGACCAGATTATTTCTCTCAGTTGCACTGGGGTCACAGGGAAAGGCATCTCATACTCAGCTTCTCAGCTGAACACCCTTCCCTACCCTGCAACATAGAATGGTTGGATTGGAGGGGACATTTAGAGGTCATGTGATCCAACCCCCTTGCCATGAGTAGGAATATTTTCAACTAGATCAGGCTGCTCAGAGCCCCATCCAACCTGACCTTGAGTATTTCCAGGGACAGGGCATCCACCACCTTCCTGGGCAATCTGTGCCAGTGTTCTACCACTCTCATTGTAAAAAAATTCTTCCTTATATCCAGTCTAAATCGTCTCTCTTTCCGTTTAAAGCCACCACCCCTTGTCCTATTGCAAAAAACCCTGCTGAAAAATCTGTCCCCATCTTTCCTAGAGGCCCCTTCAAGTACTGGAAGTCTGTAAAGAGATCTCCCGGAGCCTTCTCTTCTCCAGGCTGAAAACCCCCAAACCTCTCAGCCTGTCTTCATAGGAGGGGTGCTCCGTGCTTCCAGTCACCTCCGTGGCCCCTCTCAGCACTCCATCAGGTCTGCAGCCAGCCCAGGATTCCGTGCCCTGCGGCACAACTGCCCTGTCCCCCAGCCCCCTGCATCCCGCACCCTGCCTGC